>BSBM01000120.1:3647500-4035000 GCA_027924585.1 Larix kaempferi | reverse complement strand
TGACAACGATGATGATTTCATCATCATCATCTCTAATGATGATGATGATGATAATGGTGTTGTTTATGATGATGATGATGATTATGATGATGATGGTGGTGGTGGTGGTGGTGTTTATGATGATGATGATGATTACTGATGATGATGCTTATGATGACGATGTTGTTCTTGATGATGATGATGATGGGGATGATGATGATGACAATGATTGTCATGATGGTGATGATGATTATGATGATCAAGATGGTGGTGATGGTGATGATAATTATCATCATCGACATTGATTTCACTAGCATCATCATCACTAACATTGTCATAACATTTTTAATATGTTTTTTAATCAAAAATTATTTTCAAATTTAATCGTGTTCTTCATTTTAAGTTTACACACACACACAAAATTACATACATATATCTAAAGAAATAAAAAATAATACCTAAATACTAATTATAAAATAAATAAATAATAAACATAATGAAAACAATAAAAAATAAAGATAAAAAATAATAAAGATCTGAACATAATAAACAAAAGATAAAAAATAAACATTAAAAAAAACAAAACATTTCAAAACAATATCACACTTCCCTCCACTCGCACGCATATTTCACTTACCTCATGACCCAAGAACCAAGCCCGAGGTAGAAGAGGATTTTCGAAGGTAGCAGATCAGAAGGTAACCGAGGTCATCAAGCTAGAACCAGAGGACAAAGAAGAGGCCCGAGGTAGAAGAGGAGGTTCCAAGGTTGCATAGAAGGTCTCTGAGGCCATCGAGGAACCAATCGACAAAGAAGAGGCCCTTACTGAGTTATAAGAGGAGGTTCGAAGGTCGCAGAGAGCACAAGATAGAAGAGGTTTGAAGGTCACAGAGAAGGTCGCGGAGAACACAAGGTCGTTGAGGAGGTTGCAGAGGAGCACAAGGTCGCAGAGCCACAGAGGACACAATGCCTCCCAAATCGATGAGTACCCTATCATTTAATCAAATCAATTTACTCATAGAAATTGTTCCTGATTGGAAACTCTTTCATTTTCATTAAAATTGTACCACAAGGAAAACCCATGCTCAACAAATTATCATATTAATCAAGCAGTTTGCATGCAACAAATCTTGATGAAAAACATGGCTCATCTGATTATCAAAAATAAATCTTGAATAAACAAGGAGCAATTAGGCAATCAAAGGGAGATATTTGTAGAGGAATCAGTAGCTATCCTAACCCCAAGGGGAAAATTTTCACGTTATCCTTATGTTGTTTGATATAATCACTGGCTTTGTCATCTGGATTTTGAATCAATGGCTCGAATGATGTGTATGTTTTTGAAGTTAAAAGACCAAGTATCATCTTTGATTACTAGCAACAATACTCCAACATCCTTTACTTCATGTGAAGAATACCAAATAGAAACTCCTAGAGTGATTGTAAAAATGTTCCATTTTTGTGTCAATTTGCAAAACTTAATGCAAATACAACAAAATGAGTGGCCAAAGCTCTAGATCATTGATTTTTCTTTGCAGAGGCTTAAACAACTGACTTTTACCTGAAGCAGCCCATGAACACAAATTTATCCTGTACATATTGTTTGAATTGAAGAAGGTTTTGGAAACCTTTTTGTATTGTTTGAATTGATGGTTCTGTGTATTAGCTTTGTTTGTGATGGAAAATTTCGCATAAATAATGATAATTGATGTGGTTCACATCAATCTCATGCAACATAGCACAACGCACCACCTCCTTTCTCTTCTATAGCTCTTTGTCTAGACATTGAATGAACTTGGTCTATGGCCCCATATTTTCATAATCCTTGGACCTAACAAAAAACATCCTTGGGCATGAACAATTGGCTAAGATCTCATATTTGGGTGGATTTCGAAGCAACCTGGACACACATCCACATTATTGGGCACTAAAATATCACCTACATACCTAGTAAAGCACTTTTGAGCATAATGCAGTCATCCTGGGCAATCAAGTTGCAATCATGAACAGTGTAGGAGGCCTGCAGCGACTCCGGATCCGTACTATTATCAGTTGCAGAAGGTTGTAACACCATCCTTTCCATGACTCGCTCTCTTCACCCACAACATCAGAAACTGAAAAGGAGAGTAAAAATTAAATTGAAACTGAAACTGAAACATAAAATGAAAATGAGACTAAAAAAAAAAAATCTAAGTAAAAAAAAAAAAAAATTGAAAACCAAAATTAAAATTTGTCTGTAGATTCCATAATCAACGCACTGCAAGAACATCGCAATCAACAATCAAATGAACGACAAAAGTTGTACAAACATCGCCAAAAGTGTTATGATGCTTCACATAAGTATATGAGTTTGATAATTGATGGCATGGATCAGAAAAAAAACACTCTTGCCACATTTTGTCCGTGTGCCAAAGAATTTAAAGGAGGAAAATTTCAAAGAATATGCAAGTTTCAAAAAAGTTGTAATTTATCTCTTAAAGAAATTTTTTTTCCAATTTAGGGGTTGATTTTAAAGTTTTTGTAAACAACAGTATGGGATGTTTAGGCCATGGCTCTACTTTTTACCTTGAAAAAAAATACATGTATACTGGTATCGACACTTTTCTATTTGGGGGGTGTTTTTGGTGTTTTTTTTGCAAAAATCATTGTTTTTATGGCTAGAGTTCTCGTTCATAGTATACATTTCTTGTTTCATAGTATAACTGGTTAACCATGCTAGTACAAATCTTGACTAGCGCAAATGAGTCCATAACTTAATTGACGAACATAATACAAAAACCACAAATGTTTTTGGCTTACTTTTAATAAATGTTAAAAACCAAATAAAAGTGACTCCTCGAAGCAAATGTTAAATAAATTATGTAGTTTAAATCCCCCAAACCATATTTTATGCCAAAATGATTGAAACCTAAGGTTGGATGCCTCTAAACTTGAAATTTGCAAGGATTTCAAGTTGGTGGAGTGATAGGAAATGGAGGATGACATTTCCTCAAAATATTCCTTCCTAATAAAACCTCCTAACATCCTCTTGAGCATCAAGAGCCCAATAGTAAGAGGAGCCTAAACATTAACTTTGAATATCTTATTGAGATACTAGTAGGCAACCTAGATACTTATTCTTGCACAATGTTTTGTGATTACATAAAGCAAAGTAATTGAGTATAACCTCCAATGTTTGTATCACCTAAATATATATCAAATGCATAAGAGAAAATTTTACGCTAACCTTTCATTAGGTTGCAAAATACACTTATGTATCTCTACAAAAAAGATGAATCCATATCAAACCACCTTTGTTCTTCTTGTTGTTCTCTTCATTATTGCCTTTCAATCCATTTCAAAAATGAAATTAATGTGTAGAAAATAATAAATTGTGTGTCACATGATTTCCCTATGTTATCACCATCCCCAACCCCTACACAAAACTCTAGAATAGGGGACCTCAAAATATTTTCTAGCTCTTGAAATACCACAAAGGAATCAAATTCAAGTGTTTATCTTCTTACTATAAAATAAATGTCTCTTTTCATCCCTGGGATACCATTGGAAACACCCTCACTACCATGGACATCCCTTAAAACAAGAAGAAGACATGAGAAATGAAATGAAAAGAATAATCATAAAATGAGCTCAACCAATATGAAATTATTTTAATTACTCAATGAAATGCAGAATCATAGAAGAACATGCTCCTTCCACATAACATGAGGCTCAAGTCAAAATTTGCATTAAACAATGGTGGAATCCTCTTTAGGGGTGTAATGGGGAACAAAATCTTATTAGAGTAATAATAATGTAAGTATGGTGTCCATTTAATGTAAAGTGGACTAAGTTCAATGTGTTTTTTGTTATTAAACAAGGTCCGCTAGTTAGAAAGCATTAAATAAAATGTAATGTCACCTTAGAGAAATTCCATTGGTTGGTTAGCATGTGATTATGATTACGGTTCTCTAGCTAGATATAAATAAGGATGGAATTATCATTATGGAACATGTATTGGAGTATATTGTATCGGAGCTTAGCCCATCAAGAGGTTTCCCCTTTGAAGAGAGAAGTGAATAAGGGAGATCCTTCATATAATGATCACTGTATAATGTTTTCCTAGCTTAAGGTTTTGATATTGAATAAAGTATTGAGCATTTTTTATAGATTGCTTTTGATTAAATTAAGGGTTAAGGATCATAAAGGTGGTAGTAATCTCTTTCTTGGGCCGAAAATGAAGAATTATTTTCCTATTTCAATAATTTTTCATGAGGAAAAATGCAGTTGTGACACTCTGATCCATTTATAAATATTTTTGGGTAGAATTTGAATAATTAGATTGTGAATATGAATTCCTCTATAAAAAAAACGATTTCCAAAAAAATTGCTCAAATCAAAGTCCACAAAGTGAAGATATCATTGTTTTTTTTGTGTTTGCTAGAATCTCCCTAACTTGTGTGAGTGGCCTTTGGTCTAAGAAACCATGACCCAGGGGCATCTAAGCCGTCAAAGTCACCCAAGGATCACACCCATCCTGGGCCACACCAACCCTCGACTGATTTGATTTTGGGTGTCTCCTCCCAACTATCTCACCCCTAAGGGGAATTGAACCCGAGTCGCCTTGCTGATGAGACCCACACCTTAACCAAATGAACTAGCGAGAATTGACAAAGATATCACTAATTTAAAATAAGTTATTTGAATTTTTTTGGGAGACAATTGCAAACATTACAAAGAAAAAATATTTTGACATAGTTCCCAAATTGCAGCAAGAAAAAAACCATCAAATAGAGGATTTTTAGGCTTTGATTTGGTATATTATATGATATAATTCTGCTCAATATTCGATGCTCTAAAACCCTTGAAAAACTTCACCCTAAAATCCCTAATGGAACTAAAGAATGGAGATGTTGAGAAACATGCCATGGGAGGATTGAATGGAAATGTTAAGAACCTTATAAGATATTTAGGTAAAATTGGGCCAAGTTATGAAAGTTAACATAATTGGTCTCTTTAAAGTGATGTATCTTGTAATGCCCCACATTTTCACAAGCGACAATTAAAACAGTAATGTGATTTACCTCAAACATTTCATTTGCTTATTCTCTATTGACATTTTCTAGAATAATTAAGGTTTATGCCATGCGAAAAATTAAACGTACGTATGTGTGAATAGGACATAAATTTTATCATTCAAACTGGTTAATGGTAATGTACATGTATATTTGTTTAGGCATGCAAACTAAATGTGGACCACAAGTACGTGGATACTAGGTAAGTTATACTCTAAACATACATAGTTTTTTGAATGTCAATTCATCATAAAGTTGAGCACCTGATATAATTAGATATGTCTTTATGCATGAGATACACATTTGAGCTTGTTGAGCTAACATACAAATGGCTTGAATGTTGAATAGTCAAATTCTTGGTCTAAGGGTAACCTGGATGTAGTAGACATCATGAAGATAGTTCTATACTATATGTTGTACATACGATGAAAATTATGATTTAAAGCACCGATATGATTTGTGGGAAAGTGTGGTTCTAACAATATGCACGACTTGCCCACAATGGTTATTAGATGACGGGGTTCTTTGAACAACAGTTGCACAATGTGGTTGGGACTTGAGGCTATAGTGTTGACCCTCGTTCTAATAGGAGGGGTGGAGGTATTTTCCATCGTGTATCCTCCAAAACCTAGATTTTTGAAGGACTATGGTGGACACACTCTCCTAGACATGTGATGACTACTGCAAGTTTCCTGCTGAGGAAATTAGGTCAATATAGTCAATGTTTCTTCCCGAGGGTTCTATCTGTGGTTAGGTCGATATAACCGACACCACAACATATTTCAGCAGAGGAAGGATAGGAGGGGTGCAGAAGTAGGTTAGGGAGGATGCAGATTCTATTTTAGTTGTGGATTCTATTTGGGAAGTAGTGGTGTCTTCTTCATTGTTTTTAAGTTTACACTTTGTGAAAAAAAAACTTCTCTAATTTTGTTTATTAATCTTGATTTGATAATGAGTTAATGTTGAATAGTTGTGCTTTGTAGCTAAATAAAATATGAGTGATGAGTTGTTGTAAATATCGCTAGTAAAAAATATGAATGATTGTGATTATTCTTTTGCATGTTTGATTGGGGAAAATTGTATGAATTGTGCATTAACCACAATTGTTGTGTTGGAGAAAACTTCCTATAGCTTGGGGTGGACCACAACAGACAACTGACTACCAGAAATTAACTCAATTCTCAATGCTATGCTATATAAATGACAATGCTAAGATAGTCAAGAACATAACCAACCTTGATCCAAACATTTGATGTAGATCCCCGTTGGAGCTTTCAATCCGTGCACTTGAACCTGCAAATTAGTCTTGACATCCAATATAAAACAAGTGCATATAATATATAAACGACATTAACACCATCAATAGCAATGGTCCATGATATTATAAGTAAATGCAACCCAATGTAATATAAACAACATTCACAACATTAATGGATGAGAATATGAGTATTTCTATTAATAAGTAACAAGAAGTACAATGTGATAGGACCTCTTGTCAACAACCAATCTGAACCAAGATCTGGGTCTCTCCACTTGTGCCTCCACCACTTCAATCCTCCATGGAATGGCAAACTCAAACTATGATAGGAGTTTGGAAGGTGAACATAAGGGGTTCACAACTACAAGGATCAATGAGTGTAGACTCAAGATAGGGCAAAAATCCACTAGAGTTCTCTTGCTCTCCTTTCTCCCCCCATCCATAAGCCATATGTGCTCAATATATAGTCCTCCCAAAGGTAAGTGAAAGGACACATCTAGGCGTTTCAGAGAAAATGGAGAGCCGAAGGTCACCCAATGACCGCTTTTGGGGAGTAAAAAGTAATTAACTAATTATTTTTACCATTTTACATGCTACCTGCGGGCTATAGTGATGCAACTCATGGGTACACCCACTGTAGTGATGAAGCTAGCGTACAGGGAAAAAAATAGGGAAAATAGTGTGTCTGAAGGATATAAAGTGGATCTGAGTCAGTAAAATGGATCCTGCAAGCCAAAGAGTGTTGATGCTCACAAGGTGGAAGATTACGTTGTAAAAGATGCCCCCTAATGTGTGAGGTTAGAGACTAATGCTACGATGGCCAAAATACATTATAAATCTCAGAAGTAGAGTGATGGAGACACAAGTGGAAGGAGCAGATCACTTGTCATAATACAATAGTATCCCTGAGTACATGTTGGTATAGTACAACAATTTGATACAATGGCCATGAATGGGCAGTACATAGTGAATACATGTCATAAGTGATCATAGCCATGATCCCTCTACAGTAAGATATGGTCTCCTACCGAAAAGGAAACAGCTGGTGCGAACTGGAGGTACAAACTGCTGATATCTGAGAGGTGGTATCTCAAATGTAAATTCATAATCATAAGTAGCATACTGAATCCCACTATCGCCTAGGGTCTTCTACACAAGTCTTCGATGGTGCAAGTCCCATCAAGTGAATAAAGGAGTTGAGGTCGAACCTGATGTGACATCGTCTGATTACCGGTCAATGATGTATACCGTTAACAGATGCGTGATAACCCACCAATAATGAAAATGGGCATTAAGGCACAAAGCACAATCATCAAAGTACGAATAGATGTGTTGAATTCGAACACTAAGATGAATCCATCGATCAGGGGACATTGATGTATTCCCAAAACTGTCGATGGTGAGAGAACTTGCCACTAATGACTGCAAGCCTCAAGGTACTCAACCGAACTCTAAGCCTCAAGTTCTAGAATAAATGGGTTGAAGTCGACGAAACGAGACTCGCTAGAAGGAGGGAATTAAGGCATCCCCCATCAACCAGCACGAGGTACCAGCTACGCTGAAAGATTTGGAAGAACTCAGGTGAAACGAACTAACTCAATAAGGATGGCCAACATGCAATAGTCAAGAGATCTGAGAAGTGGCCGACTCTAGTTTCAGGACTTCCTTTGAACAAGAGCATGAGCAGATGGATAGACTCAGGTAGCATAGACTCAATATAAATTGTGTGATACAGGAGGCATCACAAAGGGCTCCATAATGACTGGAAGCTTCACCAATCAGTGGAGTAAATTGAGAAACAAGTACAGCTCCTAAGGTCCAACTATAGTCCCGACTCATAATGTATGGAGTGGAATGAATGCTCTGTTCAAAGGCGACACAACAACTGCCAAAAAAAAGTAGTAACCATAATCCCGTTCGGATTTTTTGGAATATTTGATTTTTTGGTCATTTTCATATTTGGAAAATCTTGAAAAAGAATAAAATTGCTTATAGTACAACAAGTGAGGGAACGAGTGTCAAATAGCGAGCAGACTAGTCCCAAGCAATGGAACATACCTATGATCAATGCAAGGAAGCGTGTGCAGGATGTGGACACTCGGGGGGGTGTTCCCTCAGGGTCAAAAGGTCATAAAATTGTGAAGGACAAATGGAGGCTCTGCAGGGCTCGACAGGGAACAGTGCTCAGGCACCAGGCTAACAACTGAGTAAGCGGGAGTTGGCACAAGGCTTAAGCGGCAAGCAGGATGATGAAATGCAATCACAACTTGATATAAATGGGGGATTCCTTATGGGAGATGGCCAACATAAGACAAAGTAGAGTATGAGTCGTTATCGCAAAGTCACGGCGTAACTACAAAGGACTCCCGATCCTAAGGACAAACAACGACATGGGCACCATAATGCAAAAAGGGGTTCTAACTAGGGTACCCATGTTCAGAAAGGCCCTACCGCCAGATAACGACACTTCTATAACAGTGTGAAGGTTTCATGTTGTTTAAGAAGTGGAGTCGCACCTAGGGTTTATGAAAGTGGTCAAAAGGTCAAATGCATAATGCATGTGAAAATGACATCTAACCTATATGCTAGGTGTGAAATATACCTGTCGTAGGTGTGAAATGATCGGAAACAACTTTCGCTGAAGAAATCTAGTCAAAAAATGCTATTCCATGACATTGTATTAGTCCAAAACAGCATTAAATGGCGAAAACTATAGACAAGTAGGTTTTGAAAATTATAAATAGTAACAAAAATTTACAATTTACTATTCACCCATTTGGAGTTTTGTGGTTAGTTTTCACCTTGAAGTTCAACTGTTGATTCTAGGAGCTACGGGTGTCCATTCATTGAACCGTCAGGAGCAGGTTGGTAGTCTCATCCATACCTTCCATTTCAATGCTTTTATTTCAATTTTCATTGGTTGGATTTCTAATTTGGCCAAGCCCTAAATGGTCTCGACGCTACCCGTGGGCTATAACTATGTGGGTCACGGGTAGGGAAAGGTACTCGCAGGTAGAGGTGGCGCGGCTACCAGAGGATATGCAGCGCCAAGTAGTGGGGGTGCCAGGTAACTGGGTGTGACTACTGCAGTGTGTCGCAAATGAAGTACAGTATTATTATGAGACACATCCTGTCGGGGCGGTAGCTAGGCCTCCTCGTAGGGAGTAGACATCTCAGAGTCCCATTTTTTGTATCGATATGTATATTTTTGAGGGCTACGGGCTCCAGTTTTGTATTATGACACTACCATTTTTGGACATATTATTTATAGAAAACTTTGGTTCTCTGGTTCTACTATATGTGTGTATGTACAAATGTATGAATGTATCTTTTATTTGTGTGCTTCATTGTGAATGTGACAAATGCCAATCTAATACATAGTTAGCGTATGGATCAGATATATGATTAAAACTTCTTGGAACATGGATGTATTTAATTGAAACAAAATGTCGTTCCAAGAGTCTTACCCTTAAGAATTTCCGTAGTAACGTAGGATCCCACACACGGTACTGACCATTCAACTGAGACACAACTAGTTGTGAATCTAGGCGGACTTCTTAAGAATGGACGCCATGTAAAATAGAATCTCGAAGTAGCTCAATCACAACACTATACTCGGCCACATTGTTAGATGTAGGACCGAGACAAGCACCTCCTGAAGACAGAACTAGGTGGTCAGGTGAATAAATAACCCAGGCAGCAGAAGCAAGCTGATGCGTATGACAGATAGCACCATCCGGGAATCCTAAGAAAGTAGGAAAATACGGTGACATCTGTCAATCAAACGGAAGCTAATCAGCAGACCCGAAAACCAAAAGAAAGCTAAAGTATGTACAAAAGTAACTATATAGTAGTATACAAAAGTATTAGCCTGAACCAGAGGTTCAAGCGTAATACTTCTTGAGGTAGAGCCCATTTCTAGGCTCCTTCAAGACATTCCCCTCATAGTCCTCTAATTCATAGGCTCCTTTCTCTAGGACATGCCTCACGATGTAAGGACCGTGCCACATGGGGTTAAACTTGCCTGCCCCCAGGGGTTCTTTAGCTTGGTCATATAAAAGGACCAAGTCACCTTTAGCATATTGCCGGGGATGGACAGACCTATCGTACTGAACCTTAACACGACGTTTATTGGCATCTATAGCCACAACGGCATCTCGATGTTGCTCGTCAAGTTGCTCAAGGTGGATCAAACGTTGCTCAATACCCATAGTATCAGGAAGGAGCTCTATGGCCAGTTTAAGAAAAGGGATTTCGCATTCAATCAGTAAAATCGACTCCACACTCTGTACTAGCTGAAACGATGAGAACCCGGTGGCAATCTTGACTGTGGTTCGATATGCCCACAAAGCAGGATATAACATAATGTGCCAGTTGTTCTTTCTTTACTAGATGGTACGTTGGAGAATGGTATTTAAAGACTTATCTACTGCTTCAACCTGACCATTCGCTTGGGGATAGTAAGAAGATGAGTGTTCTTGACAAAACCCAAGCTTGAGAGATAAATCCTCCATCATTTTGTTCTAAAAGTGACTGCCATGGTCAGTGACAATCTCTTTCGGAATACCGAACCGAGTAATAATCTGATTGAACATGAAATGGGTTGTTGTAGCACCATCAGCTTTTACGGTAGGCATGGCCGCAGCCCATTTGGAAAAGTATTCCATGGCCACTATAATATGGTGATGCCCCCCAGCCGAAGCTGGTTTGCAATCCATGAAGTCCACCCCCCACTTGGTGAAGGGACCGACAGTGACGACCAGATGGAGGGGCGCTAGATGCGAGTGTATATTCCGAGAAAACACCTGGCAAGGGTGACATCTCTTCACATCATTTATACAATCCTTAAATATTGAAGGCCAAAATTAACTAGCTCACATAATACGTTGGGTTGTAGCAAGCCCGAATAAGTGACCACAACACGCCCCATCATGGCAATCATTAAGCACATGTTCCACTTCTTCGTGAGTCAAGCAATGATAGAGAATAGAATCCTTTCCTCGGCGATACAAAGTGTCACCGACGTTAGTATAATCTTTAGCGTGATGTTTCACACGCCGTCGCTCGTCCCATGAATAATGCGGAGGAAACTTCAAAGTTTAGATATATACAATGAAATCCCCATACCAAGGGTCCTTTGACGAGATAAGAAACAAGTGTTCATCCATAAAGGAATCTTCATGGATGAAATCCTCATCAAGTCTCAGAACGTCCGACATAAGCTCAGCAAACACCAACGATTTCACCGACTTCGCTGAAGCAAAATCGAGATCGAACTCTTGAAGGATCACAATCCATTTATTGTACTTCCCCCCTATAAGGCATCGTGATAGCACGAACTGAAACGGATTGATATGCGCTACAACTGTGGTTGTTCTAAGCAAAATATAGTGTCGTAACCATTGGACTGCATGGACAGTCGCAAGTGCCAGCTTTTCCACGTGAGTATATCTCAGTTCAACGTATACTAGATTTCGACTAAGGTAATAGATAACATGCTCGACAAGAACATCATCAACCTGAACTAAGGCCATGCCAATCATCTCTTGAGACACAGCCACATAAAATATAAAATCACGTGCGAAGTTGGGTGGACTAAGCACAGGGGCTGATACCAAAGCTTTCTTAAGGGCATCGAAAGACTGTTGGGCTCGCTCATCCCATATAAACGGTGTTTCTTTCTTCAACAAACGCACGAAACCCTTGGTAAGATTAGCATAATTGACTACAAAACGACGTAGAAAAGTAGCTCTCCCTTGGAGGCTCTGAAGTTGAAACAAGTTGCACAGAGGAGGCAACCGAAATATTGCCTCAACTTTAAGAGGATCAACTCTAATACCCTCTTTCGAAACTATAAATACTAGAAGGTGACCATACCTCACTGCAAAGATGCATTTATTGGGATTCAATCGGATCTTGTAGCATATACATCGTTCAAGAATCCAACGAAGGTGCGTGGGGTGGTCCATTCTCTTATGAGAATGGCGGGAAAGATCATCCAAGAAAACCTCCATTATACTTTTAAGATCGTGAAAGGCATAGGTCATGACAAGCTGAAATGTAGCTTCGGCGTTTTTAAGGCCGAAAGGCATTTTCCGATATGCAAACGTACCCAAAGGACAAATGAAAGCAGTCTTATGTTGGACCTCGAGTTTGATTTGAATCTGGTTATACCCCGAAAAGCTGTCCATGAACGAAAAAATATCACTTCCCGCACAAGCATCCAAGATCTTATCAATGAATGGCGTGGGGAAGTTGTCTTTCGGACATGCACGATTCAGGTCTCTAAAATCAGTGCATACGTAGATTGTTCCCTACTTCTTATCCACAGGAACGGGGTTTGACACCCATTTGTTAAGGGGAACGGGGTAGATAAAACCAACTTTGAGCAGTTTCTACACCTCTGCCTTAATAGCTGCTGCCTTCCTATGGTTAACAGCATGAAGACGTTGTCGAACTGGTTTAGCATGAGGATACGTTCTAATCTCATGCTTGACAATACTAGGGTCTATTCCTGGCATCTCCTCGTATGACCAGGCGAAAGCTTCCCGAAGTTCGGTAAACAATTCGGTGTAGATGGAAACCTCCTCAAAAGAGCAATCATCACCGATGTAAACATTCTCAATCTTTCTGGGAGTGCAAGAGATGTTGATCGATTGAGTCGGGGAAATATTAGCCATGTTCCCCTCCGCATAAATCTCATGTGAACCCAAAAGAGCCACAGGGTGACCAACCATCTCTGCAAGAGTCGTCCTAAACTCTTCTCGCTCGGTGAGATCGAGGTTGGAAAGGAAATAAGAGCGATGATTCATATCCTCCCAAGGTCTCTCACTACCACACATGGCCTCGATAATGGCTTCATCCGAAGGTAAAGTACTGTCAATAAAATCGTTCGAACAAGACGAGTCGATTGCCCACACTAGCAGCGTAACGGGATCTTCCTCAATTATCCGAGAAGAGGGGAGATTCGGCTCTGCAGTGGCTTGTTGAATATCCTGATAAGCAAGCTCAACAGCAGACAGTGGCATAGACATCCCGACGTGCGCAATGTCTCCAGACATAGAATTCGTGGACGGTAAAGTCCATGGATCATCAAAATATGAAGTCCGGAACGGTACATTATGCAAAGGAGGAGACCAATTGTTGGAAATGGTTCCAATAATATTCACGGGTGTAGGGAAATCATAAGATCCCATCAATGAAGGGTACATACCAACACCCATGTTCCCAGTTGCCGGCTGAGAATCTGTAACCTACGGGACTACTAATCCCATGGATGCTTCAGGAGGAGGATTAACAAAATCCAGCTAATTGATGGTCATAATCTTGCCTTCGTGTGGAAAGCAAATGATCCTGAATACAGTAGACGCAATAGCTTTCATAGCGTACATCCAATTCTGACCTAGTAAAAGGTTGTAGTCGATGGGCGCATCAACCACTTCGACTTCAATAGGCACAGACTTACCTCCCAAGCGAACAACAAGGGAAGGGATAATCTCATGCGGCTTAAATGACCAATCGTCAAATGCAGTAAGCATGGTTCCATACGTGAGTAGAGGAGGAGAGCCAAGAGATTTCCAACAAGCTAACGACATCACTGACGCAGAAGCACCTTCATCAACCACCGTTATTTTGACGAAATTCTTAAGGCACTCCACATGGATTTGAAAATCCACGTGGTAAGGTAAGCAAGGTTGAACATCAGTAGTGTCGAACTTGATAACATTGGGATTTCCCCCATCCTGAACTCCTAACGCACTCAAAAGGGCATGCCTTTGAGAAGGACACACTTGTAAAACTTCAAGAGCCGACATGGCACATGAAGTTTGGCCCAAATATTCTACAATGGAGTAGTTTTGGGCGGCTCAAGCATTGGGATCATGCGTAGAGCGCTTAAGAACACCTTTTGATATATGTGGCATAATAGAGGGCTTCTCAATGTGCAAGGAATTATCAGGAGGAGGGGGAGGCTCACTCCCCATATTAGGTTGTGGTGCACCATAATCACGTTGATGAGTAGCAACACTAACCTCTGATTGAACCATATTCACGCATCCATAACCACTAGTATTGGAAGAAGACGTTGCAGTCTCAGTAGGTCCATAACCAGTGGCGGGAGCATGCGAAGCCATGTTTTGATGATGAGGAAGGGGATCCTTCAACACAGCTGGGCTCTGTGCAAGATGCTTTGATGCTTCTTCGATTCGAGGACACAAGTGAGTAAGATGATCTTCCCCACAAAGCTTACAAGTAAATTTCACCTTACGCCTAGGTTTATGGTCCTCACCAGCATGTCTGCTTTCCCGAGGAGGGTTGGCATTCTCCTTACGAGGGGTATTACGATTGCTATTATTGTTCCCATTGTTTCCACCCTTACGGTTATTTCTCCCCTTCTTCTTACCACCAGGCTGCTGGTTACCTGATGGGTTTGTCGTTTGCACAATGTGTACATCGGACGATGGGTGGAAGTGGACAAGGTGTGAACCTGTCCGGGAGTAGACTGGTTTAGCGACAAATTTTGCATTTGATTAGCCACCAAATCTAAAGGGCGAGTACTTGCGGATCCCACAATTCCATTGGCGTGCGGTCCAGGAACTGTCTTGGGCTCATGTCATGTTCGCGGTGCGTCGGGAATAATGTCATATAGAATGCCATACTGAGAGTATAGTAAATCTAACTGCTGGACTTTTAGGATGGCTTGTTCATCAGTCATAATACCGAACATTGAAACATCCTTGTCAATATATGGAATTAGAGACTTGAGGAACCATTCCAACAAAAAATCTGGAGGAATGTTGGCTTTCACTAACCTCTTCCACCGACGCCACTCTTGAACGTGGTCAAAAATATGCGTGGCCTTATTCTGATGGAAGGTAGATAAAATTTCAGTACCAGTATCATAACGAACCGGCAACTGGAAATGATCCAAGAAAACCAAAGCGATCTTATTGAATCCCCTATAAGTGTTCCCAGGAAACTCAACATACCACTTCGCAGCTGCCCCCGTGAGGGTGCGTTGAAATAGTCGTAATCTAACGGAATCATGATTCAATGAGTTGGAAGAGCACCAAAGGGGAAACGTTGTGACATGATCAC
Organism: Larix kaempferi; assembly: GCA_027924585.1. Taxonomy (NCBI): domain Eukaryota; kingdom Viridiplantae; phylum Streptophyta; class Pinopsida; order Pinales; family Pinaceae; genus Larix; species Larix kaempferi. The sequence continues at coordinate 4,019,613 of BSBM01000120.1, read as the reverse complement.
CCGGATCCTCACCACCTTTCCCCTCGAACTTAGGAATGTTCAAAGGAAGCTTGGTAGGAACCGGAGGCCAACTAGGGTCGTGACACACCGAATCATTCATGAGCTTCGAAAGATCCGGAAGATTCAAACATGCAAGGAACGAGAGCTGCAACTGGAAAGCTTGATTATAAGATCCCATAAAAGGTTGGTTGTAAGAAATTGAAGGATAAGAAGGACCAAATGCTTGACCATGAGCATTAAACTGCTAATTATACGGATTTGTCTGACTATAAGCATGACCATGGCCATAAGGTTGATAACCTCCTCCGGCCTGACCCATGTGTGAGTAAGCAGGTATATATGTGTTTTGGGCACCATATTGAGGTGGGTTGTACTGGTGGCCAGCACCGACTGTATTGTAGTAAGGGTTGCTACCATGAGTATGGGGCATATATGTACTATTTGTAGCAGGAACCGTGTTGTAATGACCCTGATGGTAAGGTATGTTCCCACCCCCAGCGTAAGCATTAGGATTAGCGTGAGCAGTCGTGTGGTGACCATAATTATAAGATGTATTCCCAGCCCCAACATTGGTGTTACTAGTAGCAGGAATGGTGGCGTTGTGACCATGAGGATAAGGTATATTCCCACCCCCTACATTAGCATTACTAGTAGCAGCAACGGATGTAAAAATATGCAGTATATGTCCACCCCCGTGATTGGGAGGAATGTTAACATTCGCAAAAGTGGTCATAGGTTGACGGGTAGCGGCATGTGTGTTAGGTGGTGGATGGCAAGTAGGGTTGCGAACAATGTTCCTATTAGGTTGGGTAGTCCTAGGAGGCGGTCGTCTTCCAACATTAGCATTGTTAGGAGGAACATGACCAGTCCCCATACTATGTGTGTGAGTGGACACCGTGGTGCTCCCAGTGAGGGTATTGCCCCTAGTGGGTGCAGTGTTGCTAACACCATGACTAGTGCCAGCATGACTACCAAAAGCAGTGGAAGGATCAACTGTGTTGTAACCAGGCATGCCAAAAGAGAATGCGGTAGGGTTGATCATAGGACCTGTGTCATCATGTAACTCTGGCATTCCATATAAATAATTATGTGGATATGAGGAATTGAACGGGTCGTCCTCGGGTGGATCCGGACCAAAAAAATTACGTTGAGTCTCGGGTGGATCCGAACCAAACAAACTAGGTTGGGTCTAAGGTGGATTGCCCCCCCACGCCTCACGAGGAGTAGGGGTATCTGAAGTGTGCTTGACTCTACCTGATGGAGTCGTAGGGATTTCTCCCGTGTCAGAGTGTGCAGCAGTCATGGCGTCTAGGATGTATGTCTCGTAAGAACCCGAAGACTTGGAGGGAGCCCGCTGGCGTCCCCTAGAAACACGGCGTGAAATCTCGACTGGTTTTAAACCATCCAACCGACGGGATTGGCGGAGAGTAGGAATCCATGCCACGATATCTACAGAGAGAATATAAAATCACAACGTCTCCTAATGGCCAACTATTGATCAAAAACAATAAATCAAAAGCACACACCTAGAGAAACTACAGACAAACAGAGTGGCTAAATGAGCTCCCGAAACTAGAGCTGGTATGTCTTTGCTAGGACAGGCTTGAGACTCCCAAACTGTAGCCAGAGGTAACAGAATCAGTTATAGAGGAACCCAGGCTTCACTGCGTGCAAAGGGTTGTAACCCTCGGCAACAAACAACTGTGTTGTCCAATCCCTATCTGACTCAAGACACAAATAGTATAACCACTGCAAGTACCTTGTGAGATACCTAGGTAAGGAAACTATGGTCACCGCAGTATAACCAATGCTCAGGGGGACATTTGCAAGTGGGATCCGTCGTATGGGCAAGGTAGCTAAGCCCGAAACTCAAGAGGGTCAAATTGTCCAAGAGTCCCCAGATACGAACAAACCCTGGAAATATCTCCCACGTTCAGTCGGTATTGGAGGGCTATCTCCGCAACCAACCTCCCGTGACCTCGTGCTTAACTCTGGTCTGAGTAGAGCTTCCTGAGAACACTGATATATACCATGGATTTCACCACTCCTTGGTCAGACACATAATGTTTTGTCTAGTAGTCTTGGATTGTTTACTCACAATGATCTATTCCAAAACTCTAAACCTATGCTAGTTGGTGTACCCTATAAATAAAATCGTTCTAATCAATTTTAGATTAAGCGTTAATTTTAATGGCTGTGGTTACTCAAAGGATATGGTCATGAAACTAGTGATGTATATGACTCAATAGTATGCAAAATCGTCAAACTCTAGACTCATCTATCCAATAAAAACAATGCCACTAACATGCAAAATCAATCCAACAGTTTCGAAATAAAAAAGGAAACTCTTTTATATTTTCAATGCAAAAGCAGAACCTAAATGAAAGCAGTAAGCACTCAATGCAAAATGCAGTACATGAAAGTAAATTTTTTTTGTATTTTCACTTATAAGCAAAAGGAAAATGCAAAACTATATTTTTGTATTTTTCAATATAATGAAATGAAAAATGCAAGCAAAATCGTACTATTCAGTTACAGAAACGCAAAGGAGATCACTATGACAACCTAGCAGATCCCAAACAGTAAGACTCAGCCAATGGAATGAGCTTAAAAATAAAAAATGGGTAAAAACCAATGTGGCTCAAAACCAAGAGAAAAGAGGAGTTCTGGTCACAAACAAGGCTTGGAACAGTCAGGAACAAGGCCAAAGAGGACTCAAGAACACTCATAATCAACCTAGCAACAACCAAAGGCCATAAAACAATCACCCACGGAGTTGTACGCTACTGTTGAAGGAATACCTGTGGGTACCCGCGAGCTATAGTGCAGACAAAGGCGGGTAGACACGAGCAAAGCTAAGCTCACCCGCGGGTAGGGAAAAGTAAATGAGTAGCAAAAGAGTCCAATGGCTCAGAAAAAAGGATGTTTTTTATAGAGTATCCTAACGTCCAATCAATGACACAAAGACTCGACACACAACAACTCTAAATAAGGACTAATGTTCAAAAATCCCCAAAATGGATGTTCTCCCCAGCGGAGTCGCCATTTCTGTGTTAGAGAAAACTTCTTATGGCTTGGGGTGGACCACAACAGACAGCTGAATACCAGAAATTAACTCAATTCTCAATACTATGTTATATAAATGACAATGCTAAGATAGTGTAGAACATAATCAACCTTGATCCAAACGTTTGATGTAGATCCCTGTTGGAGCTTTCAATTTGTGCACTTGAACCTGCAAATTAGTCTTGACAACCAATATATAACAAGTGCATATAATATATAAACGACATTAACATCATCAATAGCAATGGTCCATGATATTATAAGTAAATGCAACCCAATGTAATATAAACAACATTCACAACATTAATGGACGAGAATATCAGTATTTATATTAATAAGTAACAAGAAGTACAATGTGATACGACCTCTTGTCGGCAACCAATCTGAACCAAGATCTGGGTCTCTCCACTTCAATCCTCCATGGAATGGCAAACTCAAACTATGATAAGAGTTTGGAAGGTGAACATAAAGGGTTCACAACTACAAGGATCAATGAGTGTAGCCTCAAGATAGGGAAAAAATCCACTAGAGTTCTCTTGCTCTCCTTTCTCCCTCCATCCATAAGCCATATGTGCTCAATATATAGTCCTCCCAAAGGTAAGTGAAATGACACATCGAGGTGTTTCAGAGAAAATGGAGGGCCAAAGGTCACCCAATGACCGCTTTTGGGGAGTAAAAAGTAATTAACTAATGATTTTTACCATTTTACATGCTACCCACGGGCTATAGTGATGCAAATCGCGGGTACGCTCACTGTAGTGATGTAGCTAGCGTACAGGGAAAAAAATAGGGAAAATAGTGTGTCTGAAGGATATAAAGTGGATCTGAGTCAGTAAAACGGATCCTGCGGGCCAAAGAATGTTGATGCTCACAAGGTGGAAGATTACGTTGTAACAATTGTTGTTGATTATTAGTACCCATACGAGGTATGTAGACACTGACCACGTACACATATCTTACATGAGTGCACTAGTATGATACATTAATTATCTAACTAAGTTGATAATTACTTGTCAAGAATTAAATTAATGTGTTTAAATAGTAATTATAATTAATATGTTTAAATAGTAATTATAATTAATATGTACTTACTCTATATTGCTATAATGTAAATTGGTTATTGAAAATGTAAATATATTAATATTTATGGAAATTCTTAAGCATGCCTATGTATATATATAAATGGATAGAGTTCTCTACCTAGATATTATAAGGTATCTTCTTAATAAAGTATAGATAGTAAAATATCCTAGGAATTTAATTGTCGGTATAGAAGTGTTTGAAGTTTGACTTATGCATAACAGGTTATATTTGAGAATTATTATGTTATTCTAATGGTCGGTTGAGATTGATTAAGGCAGCGATTGGTTAATGATATGTAATATTACATAATTATTTTACCAAATCCTTCATTATAATTATATTATGGTGACTATTGTTGTATATAAGTGGCAATTGATTTGATTCTGTTTGGGATTCTTTATTATTATTTTTGAATTATGTGCTAGTTTGGATGAGGGGATAAGATTGGAGGATAAAAGGACTATGTGTGCAAGGTTGAGAATAAAAGGGGTTCCCTCAGTTGATGGGAAGAGGCTGGGAAGGTTGGTACTACGGGAGACGATGAATGAAAATAACTTACAATGTCTCGTAGGACAGAGATTTAAATCAATCATAACATAAATTAAATAGAAATTCTCTTTATCTAGACTATAACTATTTAGAAAAGGCGACCTTGGAAAACTGCCTGAAATAAGCAAACTTGTAGAGAGACTACTTTGAAATATATATATAGAGAGAGATCTTAAGAAACGTTGCTGAAAAGACTGCTAAAGACCTTGAACAAGATGCATGTAGCGGCTGAAGAAGAGGTACTAAGAAACATATCCTTGGGAAATCTTCTTTCTTCTTGGGAAATCTTTTTCCTTCTTAACATGTTTTTGAACTGTAATAAACAAAAAATTTGATTATTGGGCAGAGAGGCCCTTTCTAAAACCTAAAGTGGATGAGATGTGTCACATGTCACATGTCGGCTTCAAATTTAAATTGGTTAGATTGTAAAATACATTAATATAAATATACATTGAATTTCAATTTCAATTTACATTCATGTATCCTCACATTTTAAATAATGTTTTTCAAAAATAGTTACGAGAATAACTATTTTATTTCATAATCAAACGCAATCTTTGCATATTTGTAGGGTTTATATGTTATTATTTAGGATCCCAAATTGGAATAGTTGGCAAGTGGATGAATATATTGGATCATGTATTGTTAAGTTAATAATAAAACAATAAGTAAGATATTAGTTTTGTGATAATTGCAAATTTACCAACAATTGAGTGAATTCAAAGCATTTTACTTTGCAACTAATTAATGAATGCAACTTTTGTGTATTTACAGGATTTATATGTTATAATTTACAACATGAAATTGTTGGCACTTTAGGATTAAATTTGGTTAAATAACTACTTCACTTCATAACCAATGAATAAATGGAATTTTTGCATATTTGTAGGATTGATGTGTTATACTTTAGAACATGTAAGCACTTCAACCATTAAATCTCGGTAAATAACTATTTTACTTCATAATTAATTAATTAATTAATTTTTTTCTTATTTGTAGTACTTATGTGTTAGCATTTACAACATGATTCCAAATTGGAATAGTTGGTGCTTAGATATTAGTTTTGGGTGAATATACATTTTACTTCATAATTAATTAATTAATTAACTAATGCAACTTTGGCCTATTTGTAAGATATCCAAATTGGAATTGTTGGTACTTGAATGATTATAACCTAAAATAGATTATATTAAATGTATTTTTAAGTTGATAATATAACAATGAGTTAGATATTAGTTTTGTAATAATTGCACATTAATAAACCACCATAGATCCATCTTAACGCTCTAGGGATCAAATCCCTTGAGGTGCAAACCCCTTTTTAAAGTCTTAAACTTTTACAAGAGATTTGATCCCTATCGACCCTTGATAAAGTCAGCGTTAAGATGAATCTATGTTGATATTTTTACAAAACTATACCACAAACGTGCCACAACATGGTCTAGCACGCCTAACATCTTTTTTGTATAGCACCTTAACTAAACATTCTTCGTAACAATTTCTTAATTTTATTACATAAAAACAAAATGTTCAGTCTGCCTATCGATGTTTCATTGTTGACTTATAATTTTATTTTATCATCATGAAAATCTACAATTCCATACAGAAATTGCGACAATAGTTTTCATCATGCGCCTGAGTCAAAATCCAACAGAATTAATCTGTGCATGAATGCTCAAAATAATTAATCAATCGACTCAAATTTTATAAAAACGGTGAAAACTTTTCCTTAAATAAATAAATTTGACACTTTATGTTAGAGTTGAATTCATATATAGTATTTAAGATTTTCCTAAATCAATCCTAGAATAATTGTGTCAAGAAAAAGAAATACATTTTACAATTCAAAATGAGGATCAGGTTATATTACAACAATGTTATTGCATTAGATACACTTTACAGAATAAAGTAATTGAAATATTTTATTTGTTGGATTTCTATTAATATTATATTATGAATTTTGTAACTAGATTATGGATTAAATAAAGATTTGATTTTTTATATATATGATTTCAAAAAACAATTATTTGGAAAAAAGTTCAATAGAGATTCTAATTTTGGTATGTCCATTGGTTGTAGCTTGGGTGATTAGGAAGAAAGATTATTGTCCTTTCCACCTAGGTTCAATTCTTGTAAGTGACATGATGCTCTTATTGAGTCTTATTGTAATGATTGTATTTCAAGTTTTCTTTGATTGTGATTTTTTGACTAAAAAAAAACCGAGATTCTAATTTTGGTATCTATTAAATTAATAATATTTATGTAAAATATCATAAAATAATTTGACATACAAAACATATTTCACCAACCAAAATTGCAAATAATTTCATAAAATAACAAAACTAAAAATTTCATATAATATGAATATAACATTTTATAATATATTTTCAAAATTTTGAATAGAAAAAACATACCAAACTTATTAATCAATTAACCAAAAAATAATTCAAAAAAATCATAATTTTACATAGTACTTTTTGTATATTTTAATAGCAATTCCAACTTATATATAGATTAAAGTGTATAACAAAGAATTCTATTAGTTTTTAAAGCTCCATGTTTACAGAGTAAGATCCTTCTTTACATGGATAACTTTAAAATAGGGATGATTAACTTTGATCATATCAACCTTACTTTTTATTTAATATTAAAAACTAATTACTTTATAATTTTCCACTTCTCCAAAATCTTTCACTTGGGATCTATATCATTTCCTCCTCATTTAAGTGGGCAATGTCTCCATTGTCCTCCTAGTTTAAGAAAGGTGGTAGCCAACAACAACAGATCCAGCTAAAGCATCCCTTCCATTTCTAGATTGATAGCTTTAAGCAGTAGAGCAAGCAAAGACAGCTCTTATACTAGGTACTTTTTTTACCATGGTTAAGATATGGCCATTACAGATAGAGTAATGAATAGCACTAGTCCTAATTTAAGTGGGCAATGTCTCCATTGTCCTCGTAGTTTAAGAAAGGTGGTAGGATGAAGGTAACAATTAATGCCATAGAAGGAGAAGCCAAATAAACACTTGTCCATTCTTGTGCTCAATTATCAAGTGATAAAGGAAAATACATTTTAAGCATATTGAGATGACTATTTGGAGGCCATGGAGAATGATGGTGGAATCTTGAGATGATTGGTGTTGGTGAAGCAGCTAGGGAAAAATCATAAGAGCTTGGAACAAAATTTATGTACCCAAGTGAGGAATACAATTCTTCGTAAGTTTGTTTGAGTATTTGAAGAGCATCAACCATGAGGTTTTCACTATAAAGACAAGCAATCAATGGTTTGGAAGAGGAGACACTTGGAAACAATAATTTAAAATCATCTCATCCAGAATGGTAATGGTCATTGTGTTGTGAAATATTTGAAAATGTAAAACACAATAAATGACAGCGTAGTAGGATCCCGAAGTTGGATTAGGTCCCTTAGACTCCATATTGTCCAACAACTCATAGAGTACAACAGGATGATGAAGTTGAAGAGGATCCCACTCATGTAAATCACAAAAGTCTATGGCAGCGATAAAATTCTCATTGCCATGTTTAGTAGGCTTAGCTAAACTTTTGAACTGTGCAACTAAGGATTTTAAAATCCTATGACTAGATAACTCAAGGGAGACAAAATGAAGAGCCCTAGCAATATTGCTTGCCTACATAATGAACACCAAAGAAATAGAAGAGCCAATTGGTGTTAGAAGACTTGACTGCTCAGTTGCAGGATATGTAGAATATACCAAAGGTGAAGCATATAGTACTTTTAGCATCAAGGTATGTGCAAAATTTAAAGAATAAACAATCCCTCGAAAAAACACAGGAACATCTAGTTGTTTCTTTCTCAACATACCTATAGAATTGAGTACAACACCATTCATGATAAAGTTATGATCACTTGCATTATTCAAGACAACATAGCTAATGTAATCAATAATCAAATCCCCTAAGTCTGTGCTAAGTCTTCAACAAGAACTATCAATTGCACACTCTCTTGTTAATACAAAGTTGCATATTGAGAAAAAAATGATAGAGAAACCTCAAAGTTTGATGTTCCAATGCGACTAGGCCAACTCTTCACACTTGCAAACCACTGCCATGAGATTGTTGTCTGGCACTTTTTCTCACAACTCTTCGATGCATGCCAATCTATGTGTTGTTTATACTCTTCCTAAAACTTGAAGCACAATGAATATATACTGCATTGTCTAGGAAATTCATCATATAGCCTATTGATTATAGATGCTTGATGTTCCTAGATTAGGTTTTGCTTGAATTCAAATCCAAGTAGATCCTTGATGGCCCATATTTCATGAGTTTTCTCTTGAGGATGCATTGTTGAGGCTAGAATGGAAGGTACAATTACTATGGTTGAGATAGTAGTGACACCAGCAAAAGTAACACTACAAGAAGCTTGCAATAATGCCTAGATTTGTTTGTCAACCTCAGTTGTCTCGATAGGGATAAGATGATAGGGAAATGTAGTGGGAAGTGGGTTTCGAAGGATAACATCAATGGTATAATCAATATGTCATGGGGGTGGCAAAGTGGTAGGTTCAGTAAAAGCATCTTGGTAGTGAGAGAGGAGGGGTTCCCGTGATGTGGGGGGGGGGAGCAATTTGATCAAGCTTAGCTTCCTAAATAATACATCTAGATGTAAACATTTATGAAGGGCAACTTGTCATGCAACATCATTATGAAATATAGTTCTTTGAGAAGAAGCAACAAATGAGTGGAAGTGAAAGTGTCGGCCATCCTTAGTGAGGGTGTATGTGTTGGGGAGAGAAGTATATGTGGCTTACTGCTCATGTTTGTAAGATATCCCTAGTAGTAAGTCAATGCAATCTAGCAAAGGAACATGGTGTCACGAAAATGAGGGCCAATATAAAATGTAATATTACATTGTTGGGTCACCAACAAGGACTAAGTTCCCTCATTCACCCACCCGAAATGGTATGGATGAGGGTGGGGGTTACCGACAAAGGAAAGGATTTGACAAGGGTTGTAGAGACCAAGTTTTTTTTACTATCGTTTTCCATGATGAGCTTAGTAAGATGATCTTTAATTTGGCAATTTTGAGTAAAGAGCATGGAATAGGTGGGGGTGGGAGAGGGTGGATGTGTCATTAAAATAGGGTTTGGACAAGATGTAGTAGGGTTATTCACATTAATGACAAAATTTGGGGGAGTAGGTTGGGTGCTAGGGTCAAAGAATAAGGTTTTGGCAAAGCATGGGTGTTGTAAAGCATGGCACTCTACTATGTTGTGAGAAGGTGACTTATGGAGTGTGCAGTATTCACTGTTGGGGTGTCGATATGTGGAAAACATAGGAGAATGCATACTCTTGTGAGAGCTTTATTGGAAAGGGGGAAATTGAGATGGAGAACAAAAGGACATTGGGTGTTTCCAAAGCTTAGTTTTAGTAGCCATAGCATGTTGAAAAAACAATAAATGAGAAGGGTTATGCACCATAACAAGTTCATGATGAATAACAAAATGTAAACCACAATTAAATTTAATTATCAGTAGTTTCTCTAGATTTGAGACGGAGAGCTTCACTTGGAGTTTGCAAAATATTTCAATCGTATAGTTGAACTATCTAAGTGGAAACTTAATAGAGGTGAAGCCAACATGCCCATAGGCTCTTGACATATCCTACTAGATAGAAACGCTCTCGAAGTGTCATTGAAAACTAGTCCTAGGAATTGATGGCATTAGAGAGCGGTCTGACTCTCTCCTCATTGAGTGCTATGCAAAAGGATTCTACAATGTCATACATATGTTTGGTCTGATCCCACCATTGGGCATCTCATCCATGTAGATGGAAGACTGCCAAGGTGACTTTTCACTCTATGGCAGTGTGGTATGATGCTGGAAATATGAAGAGAATGTTAGTATCTAGCCTCAACTTGTTCACCATCAAAAGCACCAAAAAAATGTGGTAAGGTCAATTTAGGGTCCTAGCACAATCCAAAGGTCAATTTTGGGTCCTAGCACAATCCAAAGGTTGGTTGAGATGTGGTCTTGTTGAGCTTCAGATCTTGTAGTTCTATAGCTAGATCGCATATCACATGGCGTGCTCCTAAATAAGGTTATTTTGATGCTGATTAATTTGTTATTGCTACTAGAAAATTGTAGATGTGCTTTTGCAAGGGAGGCATCCTCATGATCTGACTTCTTGGGAGGAGCCATGAAGTTCTTATTGAGGTGGTAGTATAACTAAAGTAGGAAAATAGATGAACTTAGGTTCCAATCATTAGATTTGGGTGCGAATGCACACTCAAAAGTATGAGGTCTAATCTACTAATATAGAAAATAGTTGTTCTTGAATAGAGAGGAAGAGGAGTCTCTCTTAGGTTACAAAAGCTTAGGTTACAAAAGCTTGTAGAAGAAGGAAACGAATCCCTATCAAGGCATGTGAGGCTTGATGAAGAAGGAAGCAAATACTTTTACAGTGTGAAAGCTGGTTTTGATACCAAATTGATATATAAACTAAATACAGAGTGCACAACTAAGAATTACTTTTACAGTGTGAAAGCTGCTTTTGATACCAAATTGATATATAAACTAAATACAGAGTGCAGAACTAAGAATTTTATTAACTCCAAAAGCTCCCTAAGATCCTTCATTATATAGATAAATTCAAAATGGAGACCATTAACTTTGATAAAACAATAAATTATAGACTCGAAAATCTATGTTGAAGCTATCTATTCAAAATTTTAGAAAGGCACAAGTCAATCATAATTTATAACTTATAGCCTGATTTTTGTGATTCTATGCTGTCTGCATTCTTTTGGAAATTCAGATTTTCTGCTATAATAAGCTCTTGCACTATGCATTGTGCCCCCGCTTCTTCCTTTTCATGAATGCGGTTGCTTGTTTCTTCCTTCTCACGTTTTGTATCACACACTCTGTTTTCCATAGCCAACATCTTATCTCGAGATCGAGCTCTGCGATGGTCTTCCTTCTCAATATTCTCATATGCACTAATTCAATGTTCATCTTAATTTCTGAATAATCCAAGAGAATTTGCACTTAAATTGGAGGGCAATGAGGGGAGAATCAATAAACGAGCCCTTGTTTCAAAGAGAACTACGCATTGTGAAGACCTACTAGGAACACTGTAAATCAAGTAGTCGAAACTAGAGACTGCCAATAACCTGGGGGAATCAAAATTGAGAATATGTCCAGACTGCAAGTAACAATGCTTTCAGTGATTTCATCCAGTGAATTTGCAATATCAATTAAAACTTCAAAGAGGCAAAGCATAATAAATGCTCATGCACCATGATACTTTTATTGTATATAAAGTTCCAATATAATTAGAAGGCTTTAAATATGTATCATACAGCAGTATGTATATTTTATGCGACTGCTGCATGGACTTGGATCGTTGGATATGATCCAATGATCAATCCAATAGTTGAGATCTATGTAACAACATTAAATATAGTACTGCACAGTGCATATTGAACGCTTGCACGCTTGCAGAGCATTCCCTCCTTTAAACACATTTATTACATGAAAACTATCACAAATTTATTTGCAGTTACTCAATACTTAAGAGCACACAAGATCATGAGAGCACGTACATGTGATCATGTGAGCAATAGCAAAATAATTCGTTCTACACCTACATAGGAGTATCTTTACCATGGCTGATAAATTCTTATGATCTAAGTACGTTTATGCTCAAAAGTGAGTATGGCTTTCTCCCAACACAATGAAAATCTAGAGAAATGGATAATCTGTGTACCCAACAATAGGATCATAAGTGTAGAAAGCGTTTCTGTCGTATTGGTTGAGAGGGGCATTTAACTGAAATCTTATAGGCAAATCTGGGTTAGCAAGAAAAATTCGACCGTAAGCTACAAGATCAGCTTTACCGCTTGCAATTGCTGCATTTCCATCTTCTCTAGTGTAACCTCCTGCAACCATGAATGCTCCCTTAAATGCCTTCCTCATTGGAAGCAGACTCTTGTCTGTTGCAACAGCTTCGAATCCAGTTCCCATTCTGGGCTCCACATAGTGGGCATACAGGATCCTGTATTTATTTAAGGCCTCAGCCATGTAAAGCCCAAGTGCCTCGGGATCTGAGTCACTGGATTCTAAATATCCTGTAAATGGAGAGAGCCGTATTCCCAATCGGTCTGCTCCAATTTCATTTGCCACTGCTTCAACAAGCTCCAGAGGAAATCTGCACCGGTTCTCCAGTGTCCCACCATACTGATCGGTCCTGTCATTTACGCTGTCTTTCAAAAATTGGTCAACAAGGTATCCATGAGCACCATGAATTTCAATACCATCAAAACCTGTAACGAAGACACGGAAACTGTAAATGGAAAAAAGGTGTCACTTCCTTCTTTAGTTGAATTGGGTAGCTAGAATCGGTTGTAAACTTGTATTCACAATCAAAAGAGAAAATAAAATAAGATAGCAGTCACCTGCAGCGATAGCGTTTCTGGCAGCAAGACAGAAATCACTAATAATATGTGGAATTTCTTCAGTTTTCAGAGCTCGAGGAGTGGAAAAATCTGCAAAATCCTTGCCGTTGGGTAGGAGAATCTGTCCTGATAATTTTCGATCTGATGATGAAACAGGGGACTGGCCATTGGGTTGATAATCTGCATTCCATAGACCCACTCAACCATCTATATCTAAAGAAACTGACTCCAAATGTTTTTCGTCCCATACATTACATGCACTTAACATCCATGGAAAAACTGACCTAATACAAATTTATTAGTGCAAGAAACTACAAGCTGTGCCTGCCCTTTTTACATTATCAATGCCATAGCCAAATGAAGCTAGCAATTTCTGGCAGTATTATGTGAATAGTCCCTTGGATGGCAAATCAACAGAACCTAATACACATAAATTTGCCAATTGGGTATATCATATATGGTAGGAATTGCAGACATACATACTTACCCACATGGGAATGTCTTCCAGGGTGCCAAATCTGACAGAAGAAAATGCCTCCTTTCTCATGGACCGCATTGATAATGGGCTTCCATGCCTCTACCTGCTCCTCCGTCCATATCCCAGGCGTATTCGGGTACCTGTGAGCATCATCGTCATCATTATTTGGGTTTCTGATCAAAGAGGCTCATAACAAGCAAATATTGATATGGGTATTTTTCACAGTACCCTAGGGCAGTCCTGGAGACGCAGGTAGCTTCTGCAATGAGAAGACCTCCAGGGCTGGTTCTCTGGGAATAGTAAAGGATTGCGTTTGGTTGGGGCATGTAGTTGTAGGACCTCTGTCTGGTTAACGGTGCCAAAACTATCCTGCCAAACCCATTTCCAGTATTAACAAACTCAACTCTGTATATGTGTTGTCTAAATGAGAAAAGAGAGAGCACAAGAATAATAATTGATACCTGTGAGACAAGCTGAAGGGACCCAACTGGTAAGGTGTCATCAATGGAATCTGCTGATTTAATTGGTTTTCTTCTGTGTTTTGTTTTATTTCTGCCATCCTGATTTAGTGTCCTTTGTCCTGTTCTTATTCTTCTTCTACAATGGAAGTGAACAAACAAGCTCCACCGATGGAATACTGGATAGATTTCTATTGAAATGAGTTACAGGGTTATAAGGAATTCTAACGTATGAATATTGTCATGGCTGACGAACGCCCATAAAGACCCCAGACCTACTGCACCTGAATCTGAGTGGTTCAAAGTTACAAGAGATTTGCCCAATCCCCTTATCTCACTATGGGCTGAAAGCACGGGACAACAAAAGGAGCCAGATTGCTTCATTTTTTACTCTATTGTACGGCCCACTTCCAAATATGTGGGTACCAGTCATGATCTTATTTCATTTTACTCCAAACGTATTACTTTTCAAATAATGAAAAACATTAAATTTACTTTTTAAAAATAAAAGTAATCATAATTTATTATTATTATATGTGATATTATATGATGGGACTAATTTTTATGTAATGGTTGATATCGGGGGTGGTGGATGAATATGAATTGGACCCTGTCCACACACAGATTTTATTTATTAAATACGCAGTTGGGAGCGTTTTCAAGTTACAACCTTTTACTTTTGGATTAAGGCACTCAGGCGCCTAGCGAAGGAACAATCACTAATTCATCAAGTTGGCACGCCACACAGAAAGACAAACATTCAGAGAGGGCAGGGCAGCAGGTAGAGAGATACTTTAAAGCTTTACTCTTCGCTAGAAATAGAAGCTCTGGTCAGTAATTTCAAATAAAATGGTTACATCCAAATGTTTTTAGTCAAATTTATAATTTATTAGAACATGGTTTTTAGTTGTGGAGGTAGAAGTTTTTAATGTTTTTTTTAATACTGGAGATGGTACTTAGATGAAGATTGCGTTCGGTAGTTAGACTTTTCGATGTTTCGAGTTTCAAAGTAGGGTTCATCATTAGTAGACAAATTATCTTAAATTAGTTTAGGTATGGAAGTTAGTCATTTAATAGATGTAAGTTTATTAATTAATTAACTTTTTAGGGTTTCTTTTGTTGTTTAACCAACATTTTTTATTAATTAATTTATTAAATATTTAGAATCTATGTTCCAATTTGTTGAGTTTAATAGTTATTAAAAGTTTTGAAAAAAACTTTAATTTAAAAATTAAAATTTTATTATTTCTAAATTTTTTTGTTAACTTTTTTAGAGTAATGTTCATATGATCATGGGTTAGAATTTAATAACTAGTTTAGATTTTTTAATAATAATTAATAATTAGATTAGATTTTTTAATAACAATTAATAATTAGTTTAGTTTTTACTAATAATAATTATTAGTTTAGATTTATAATAATAATTAATAATTAGTTAAGATATTAATAATAATAAATAAATAGTTTAGTTTTATTTAATAATAATTGTTAATAATAATTATATGAGTATTTATTTATTTATTTTAACGATGTATTTGCTTAATAATTTTAACCATTAATAGTTTTATATAAATTTTGCTTTTCTAATATTAAGTTTATTATTAAGTTTAATTATAAGTTTTTTTAAAAAAGAATAATAATTAAATTATTTTATTTCTTAATTTTTAATTTTATATTCTTAATTTAAATTTTTGTTTATTAAAATCTTTTATAAAAGGTTAATAAATAATTATTATTGAGTTTAAAATGTTTTACAATTTTCTAATTTTTTGTAATATAATAATTATTTAAACAAGCTTTTGATTTAATAGCAAAATTGTTTTTGAAGGATAGGTCAAAGTGTTTTAAAGGTTCCTTAATTACTTGAGATATTGCTTCTCATATGAAGGTTATTATTCTTAAGATGGTGGATTATCGGGCGCCAACACTTGCTGAGCTTAAGGCCATCATCTCGATTGAGATTTTATGTAACCTTCTCTATTTCTATGGCCTCCCTGATTTTTCTTCTTTTATAATGTTCTTCCATAGCGATAAGTTTCACATCTTCAATGCGTATGTGGTGTTTTGAATGGTGGGCATGGCCAGCTAATGCTGATTTATGATGGCGATCGTGATTGATGTCTGCACAATGTTCCTTGAGCCTAACCTGGATGGAGCATCCAGTTTCCCCAATATAGGGTATCTCACATGAGCACGGGACACTGTAGACACCTTTTTGTTTCAACGGTTCTACCAGGTCTTTGGAGGAGTCTAACATTCTTCCTATTGAGTTTGGAGGAGAGAAGGTAACCCTAATGTCCCTTTTTTGAAGGATCTTGGCTATGACATCTGTTGTTCCTTTGATATAAGGTAAAGTAATTTTGGTTCCGTCGAAGTTCGCTTTTTGTTTTTGGGATTTTTGACGCTTCTTCTGGATGACCTTCCTAATTTGCTTTATGTTGTAACCATTCATTTGGAAGACATTAGACAGGTGGTTTAATTCTTGCTCTAGATGGTCTTCATCTGAAATTCTAATAGCCCTTGTTACGAGGGTGTTTAATACCCCTATCTTTTGTGTAGGCAGATGGTGTGAATCAGTGTGAAGGTATCTATCCATATGGGTCTTTTTCCTATAAACTTGATGACCTAGGGAGCCGCCATTCCTTTTTGTGATGAGTACGTCTAAGAATGGGATTTTGTTGTCTTCTTCAACTTCCATGGTGAACTTAATATGGTCTGATCTCCTGTTGAGATGGCTTAGAAACTCCTCCAAGCTCTCTTTCCCATGCGGCTAGTTTATGTTAGTATTGTCCACAAACCTCTTCCACCATTTTGGCTTTAATGGAAAAGACTCAATAGCATATTTTTCAAATGCCTCCATATATAGGTTAGCAACTATGGGGGATAGAGGGGAGCCATAGCAATTCCTTCAACTTGTTCATATAAGAGTCCTCTAAAGCTGAAATAAGTAGATTTTAAGCAAACCCTAACTAACTTTTCTGTTTCTTCATCGGTTACCTCCATAACTACCCTGATGTCTTTGTCTACTGGGATTTTAGTGAAAAGGGAAACTACATCAAAGCTGGCCAGATTGTCCCCTTCTTCTACTCTGAATTTTGTCATTTCTTTAACCATGTGCGTGGAATCCTTGATGAAGGACGGGGTTTGACCTACTGCGTAACAACCATGAACAGGTACTTGGATGTTTGTCGGTCTAGAGGCTATCATAGTCATCGAAGACATATTCTGGAATGTATTATGCTGAACTGTTCTAGTTCTTGGATACATGGATGTAACTTTGATTTTATTACTTAAAATATCAAGTTATGTTATGCTTTTTTCTCTCTGAAAAAAATATGTCTTGTGTTGTACTGGGGATACAATTGTAAACTTTTAGTGCAAAAGAATTATAGTATCTGTTAAACTAATATTATTTGGATAAGCTCTAGCTTTGACTCGTGGAATTCACAGTCGTGAAGCTTGACAACAAAACTAGCATACGAGGTTCTTTTCCAAGCAGCTCCTACCAATTTGGAATGGTGGCACGGTGTTTCCTGGAAGTGGAGACTCCCACTCAAATTGAAATTTTTTATATGGTT
The DNA here is from genome assembly GCA_027924585.1 of Larix kaempferi. Classification (NCBI taxonomy): domain Eukaryota; kingdom Viridiplantae; phylum Streptophyta; class Pinopsida; order Pinales; family Pinaceae; genus Larix; species Larix kaempferi. The sequence continues at coordinate 4,001,965 of BSBM01000120.1, read as the reverse complement.
GACCCTCGAAGATAGTCTCCTAACTTGGAATAACTTGCAGAAGCGTGGCTTTAATGGACCAAACATATGCATACTCTGTAAATGTGTTGAAGAATCGGTTTCACATATTTTTATGGATTGTCAATATCTATTACAGGTTTGGGTTTATGTTGGCATTTCATTTCCTACAATCAGTGCATGGAACGGTCCCACTCTACAGAAGTGTATACAACACTGGTTTACAACATCTGGAAGGCTAGGCGAGCTTTCTATTTACATACTCTGGGAATTTTGGAAGTCCAAGAACCTCCTTATCTTCGAAAATATATTTACCCTTCCTTATAGATGTGCTGGCAAAGCCATGGCAACGTATTGTGAATCAACAGGAAATTCAATAGATATTACACATAAATCTTCATTTAAGCCTACATTTCAATCCCCTTTGGGGGTTTGTTGCATGGTTTGATGGAGCATCTCAGTTTTCGGGTACAAAGTGTGGTGCAGGAGCTGTTGTTAAATTGGATGATCGTCGTAGCTATTTTCTGTGGATGAATTGTGGCATTGGGTCCAACACCAGGGCAAAATTGGTTGCACTTTGGATGGTGCTTTTCTTTGCCAAACAGCTCAAGATCAAATTGGTTCATGTCTCCGAGGACTCTAGGATTATTATTAATTGGGTCAGTGATATGGGGGACATTTAGACCATCGTGATTTCATCCTCGATGTCACAAATTCAGAGGATACTACCGGATATGCAAGGGATCAGTTTTCACCATATATATCGAGTCGACAATGCTAAGGATGATTTGAAGTCTAGACGGGGTCTTTTTGCTCATGAAGGCAGTATTTTCTTTGAACTAAAAGAAGATCATCTACTGAGGGACTCTGGCTCCCTTCTTATATATTAGGGTTAGCTGCTTCTTGGGAGTTTATTCTTTTTTTTACTCCATTTTTGTATCTCTGCATTAGCGGAGGTATCCGGCTTTAGCATTATATATCTCTATTTTGTATATTTTAATGGTCGTCCTTGGGATTTGGAGTAGAGTGTTGGATTTGGGATTTCTATCACTTGATGTCTTGTGGTTGTATGGGTTTATCAATGTATTGTGGGAACAGTATGGACTGTGCCACCCATTTGGGATATCTTCGGGATTCGGAAACATATGTGTTTTTCCAATTATATATACTTAATGGTATAGAGATTTTCTTGTGTGAGAAAAAGAGGACTTCATTATCATTAATATGCTTACTTGTGCTCAGAGTTTGCAAACTTTCACTGCTAATACTAATTAATATTTGGATATAAAACAATTGTGAAGATATTATGCATGAATGAGGAAAAAAAATATTATAATTTATAAAAGAAAAAATTAATAAAGTTTAATGTTTTAGTTATTTATTATCATTATTGTTGTTAACAAATTATTATATTTTTATTTGAAAATATTATATTTATTGATTTGAGATTTTTATGTAGTGTGGTTTTAAGAATATTTTAAATTATATATATTATGATGGTGATGATGATTAAAATTTTTTGGTCTATCGAACTTCAAGAAAAGAGAAGGGAATTATTTGGATTTCTGTAAAAGTTAGATTCTTATGATTAAAAAGATTAGAAAGAAGCATTCTTGGGTCCCCATAGTTTTGACAAATTAGAAGATCATGGAGATTAGAATTGTAACAAAGATTAGGAAACTGCAATTGAATGTGGTTGTACACAGGGCACTCTAAACGAAAGTGAGATTTGTGCTTGCAAATCCTTTCCTCCCATGGTGTTTTAGGAATTGTATAGCATCATGTTTCACTATGAAGCTCATGGGAGTCCGTTCTTATCTTGGCTATATTAATCTTCTTCTTAGAGGTACGTTTGATCTTCCATGTTAGGATTAATGACTTCCTTGTAATATCTTTCTTTTACCCTATAAATATTTCTTGTCCCACATTCTCGCTTTGAACTTAGATGTTATAGTATTTTTAAGGTTGTTGATATATTGCAAAGTGATATTTTCGTCAATGCCCCAATGGTTTAACTAAGCCATGATGTCCTTATACCATCCTCTCTTGAGCCAAAGATGACCTTAAATAGAATTTAAAGCAATTGGGAGTCTCTGATCTTCCATATTATTTATCTTATTCTTATACATTAGGTATCTAGACATAGAGATGTTTTCCATGGGGAAGACCCACTTATATATATATATATATATATATATATATATATATATATATATATATATATATATATATATATATATAATTGCGAGACTAGTTTTCACTTTAAAGACTCATATATAGAGAGAGTTAATTTCTAAAATAAAATTTCCCACTACCTTAAAGAGTTCAAACTTGTGTCATTATGTTTAAAAAAAAGAGAAAACCAAATAAAATTTACAAATAAAGCAGGGAAAATTTGAGGCGCTAATCTTAGCCCATGGGTTAAATTTAGGGGTTTTAATTTTTTAGTGGGCTATTTTTTAATTAAACCAACGTTTACTACGATTAGCCCAATTTTTATGTATTTATTTTTACTAAATGGCACATTAGCCCAATAAAATATATAAAGGGGACACTAAATTGAACCATTTCACCCCTCTCTTATACAATTTCAAGCTCCCATCGCCCAGTAAAATAACCCGCTCGCTCTAATTCGCCCAAATTTATAGAAATGACAGTTGCTGAGGGTGAATTCGCCCTCCAGTGATCATGGAAATCCAAGTTTGGTAATTTAGTCCACATATTATGGATTGAAATCGATTTTCAGTTTTAAATCGCCCTATATATATGTTGTTTTTCGATTTTGTTTTTTATCATAGCTAAAAAGATTTTGGGTTTTTTCAAATTTCAGGATTTCGGGACTATGGAGCAAGCAATCAAGGATTTTGGGTTTTCTTGGGCAGATCTCAGAATTTCGGGTCTTTCGAGCAAGCAATCAAGTTGTTCCAAGCAAACATCCTGATCCAGGTTAGTCTAGTTATGAATCTCGTCGATGTTAATGGTTTGTGCTTGTCTAAAATTATTTATGCATGTAAGGGGTCCGTGAAGCAATTTGTAGTTCCGCGTTTTGTTTGATGCACTGTATTTGTAGTTCCGCATTTTGTTTGCCTTAGAAATCCAAGTTTGGCTCAATCGACATTTGATTGGTAAATGAAGCTAATCCATGGGATATATTGAAGTGCATACTGCATATCCAGCTGACAATAGGAAGACCAGGGGTAGGTACGCCGCATACTCAAATGCTTTTCACCAAGTAAGGGCTTGAATCTCTATGTATACTTCAACCATTTTCTCTTTTTGGTGCAAATGTTTCTTATTGGGGTTGGGCATAAGCCTATAGAATCAACAGCCAAGCATTGAGCTTTTCAGTATTGGATTTTCATCGAGGTGTGGAATACTCGTCTTGGTGTCAAGCCTAAATGTGGGTTTAGAAACCAGTACTTGGGTGGGAATGCCCTAATTTTGTCCCAAAAATTGTTGGAACATGGTCATTGTAAGGGCTTGATCCTCTATGTATACTTCAACCATTTTTATCTTTTGGTGCAAATGTTTCTTATTGGGGTTGGACATAATCCTATAGACTCCACATCTAAGCATTAAGCTTTTCAGCATTGGGTTTTCGTCCTAGTGTGAATACTCATCTTGATGCCAAGCCTACATTTGAGTTGAGAAACCAATACTTGGGTGGGAATGCCCTAATTCGGTAGCAAAAATTGTTGGAACATGGTCACAGTGAGGGCTTGATCCTCTATGTATACTTCAACCATTCTATTCCTTTTGGTGCAAATGTTTTAGCATTGGGTTTTCATCCAGGTGTGGAATGCTTGTCTTGGTGTTAATCCTAAATGTGGGTTGAGTAACTAGTACTTGGGTGGGAATGCTCTAATTTTGTCCCAAAGATTTTTGGAACATGGTCATTGTATTTTTTATCAAGTTTTATTCCACTTTGTTGGTCAAGTCATTCTTGTTGTTGCTCAAGTTGTTATGTAGTGTTTTTACCACCTTAGGATGGGTGCTTTAGTGAATTCTTCTATAGTGAATTCATGGGAGTGTTATCTATGGACCTTTGTGGTGTACTTTAGTTCCTATAATTTCCACATGCAAATTGATGAGAATGAGAAAACAACAATAGGACACATCATATCTCTAGGAGGATATGCCCCACATGATCGGGCATACAACTGTTTACTCTTCGACAAAGTTATTAGAATGCAATACTAAATCCTGTAAAAGCAAACTTCATCCAGTTACAAGGCCCTAGACCCCTATGTGAATTTCCCATTACAATGTTGATGATGATCCTTGACATTCCTGTGAAGGACAAAGAAGATGAGCCCCAGAAAATAATGTATCCCATAATTTTAGTAAGAAGTTAAGGAACTTTTTAAAATACCTTAGTGAAAACATTTTACCTAAAATAATCCATCTTTTAAGATTTAGAGAGTGGCATTAAATAAAAAATGAGAGATATTTCAAGGATATTCTGAATTCATTATCTTATCTGCAAAGTCCCAAGGTTCCAAAAAAAACAAAGAAAAAGCAAATTGAAGGTTGCTCTTGAGACTAAACTAAATATGTAGCTGGAAATCCAAAACAACTCAATCACACAACCAATTGACCAACATTTTTCTTCAATTGCCTAATCCCCAGGTCAAGGAAACAAATTCTTTCACTAGACATTGCAAACAGATATGATTGCAACAAGTATCCCCTTCAAGTTGATTCCCATGTAGTCGAGCATGCATTATACAGCTTCAAATCCAATGCAAAAAGGAATCTGGTGCATACAAAGGCATTGGAATCTCTTCCATACAGGGTGAATTTGCAGAAGAAAGCAGCAAAGGAGCATATATGGATGACAATAGCATGACGCAAATGAGCATCGGCATGAACTATTTGGAGATCTCCGTATAAGTGGAGAGGAAACAAGAAGGAAAGTTTGTGGATTAAATTTTAACTCAGATTTGGAATGAAATATTACTGCAAACAGAATTAGACCAAAAGATTATCACATGGCGCAAATGAGCATCAACATGAGTGGATTGGAGTATCCCCATGTAAGTGGAGGAGAGACAACAAGAAGGAAAGTTTGTGGATTAAATTTCAACTCAGGTTTGAAATGGAATTTTACTGCAAACAAGATTAGACCAAAAAATTATCCAAGGGAAGCATATCAATGGTTCAACCCTTTGTTCTCAGTTATTAAAGGAAAAGATCTGATTGAGTTAGTGGCTAGGAAAATTTTCCATCAATTGGGATTCGGAAACAAGGTAGCATAATACTTACAACTATTGAATTAAGAAGCATACATCAAGAATAGGACATTCCAAATCTTTAATCTCTGATACAAAATTTGATGTTAGCTAAGGGAAGAGCAAGATAGGAAGTGCAGACACCTCAACTATGAGAATCTCTAGGAAGAACAACTTATCTATTACATGAGAAGGGCCCTTAAACAGAGAAATCTTGCATTCATTTGACACTGCACAAGTTGCGTTATAATATATTTATTTTAGTAACATAAAACCGAGTCTTTTCTAAAAGGAGAAAAAAATAAGACACAAAGACACAGGTAGCTTGATATTTTCAAAACATGATGGGTCCAAGTGACCCCAACTTCCAAGTTCTAATCAAGTACCATGCTGATTTTGACTCTTCAATAGACCAAACTTCTTTGGACCACAACCGGCATCAAATGATCCATAACAAGTCTGTACAGTCTTAGGAATGATATATAAATCCTTGAAGCAGTCTAAAACCGCTATAAATGGGAAAATGACCAAATTTGTCTTATTAAGCCAAGTCAAAATTCAATTAGTAATTTTATCTCAAACTTTGTCACTCTAGATGCAATAAATGTAGTGAAAGAAGGTAACTATTAAATTCTAAATGGGATCTAAAATTGTACTTTGTGCATACGAAGTCCGATGAGGTTGGAACCACTCTCAAAGATCCTTGAACAATTAATGGTAATGTTAGAAATTTAAGTCAAAGGATAGAAAATGAAAATACTAGTAATTATAAGGGTCTAGTGTTAGTTTTAGGCTTTCTATTTTACCTGTTTTATTTTTATTTTTTATTTTCATGGTTGACATACAGACCTATACCAAACCAACTGGTTTAGGCATTTAAGTATGGAAATGGTCAGTTTAGTGCGAAATTGGCCGATTCAATATGGAATCGGCCTTTCCCAGTCTGAAACCTTGAACCAGACCAGTATGGCCCCGATACCATTAGACTAGTCGGTTTTGCCAATTCCGGTCTGGTTTTGATAACACTGCTAGTGGCACCTTTTTATGCAATAAGTTGGTCAAAAGATGCATTGCGAAGTTTCACAAACTATTATGGTCTACCTTTGTTGGATTAAGCAAAATCCTCTTAAGGTTCTCCATTGGTTGTCAATAGCACTTCCATTATGACTTTACTTAGCTTTTCATTCATTTTTCTCTTTTCTCTTTTGGAGACTATTACTATCTAATATCCATTTTGATATGATGCCATTTTAATCCAGACATCCATGAATTCTAATCACTGGAATCATTTATAACAATCTTGTAGCATATTAAATGAATATTAACCAAGATTCCTAATCATATACTTGATGCCAAAGTGGACCAATAACTCAGCATAATAGTTGAAGGGATGAACCAGGGTATTTGAGGTCCCTGATATTTAGTTTTATAATGGAATCATAGGGCCTTTGCAACATGTGGCATGTTTTTTTTTGAAATGCAACTTATGTTTCATTTCTAAATGAGAAAAATATGCATCAAGAATCGTACATCATGGAGCCAAAGGGTGGTCTTACAGGTTCTTCTTCCCCACATAAGCAAGGAGAGCTAGCATGTCTTCTTTGGCTCTAATATTTAGAGCATCTACATCTTTCCTAAACATGTCCATCTTGTCTGAGATATACCAAGACAACACTAATCTAAAAAATGATACTCCTAAATGGAACATATGAGTCTGCTCGTGAAAGGTTGCTTGATATAATATTTCCACAAAAGGGATATGGTTGTCAATCTGATCACATCCCGCATGCTCCTCCTACCTGTCTGTTAGAAAATCCATTTGTCCTCAGAAGGAACCCCTTCCCATGAAGAGGAGCAACAAAGATAATGTCATACTCAACAACAATCTATGCCCCAAAAAGGAGTTTTCTGATGCTGCCCATAAACCTGTTGAGGAAGCTGAGGTAAGACTCCAGCTAGATCTATCTCCAAAAATAGAGCAATGGCATAATGGTTGTAACAAAAACAGCTTGAATCTAGCTCATTGTTGTTACCAGTCGTAACCCAGTGACAAACAAACCTATTTAGAATATTTATAGATATCCCCTTTTATAAATGGCATCATCCCACACAAATGTAGAACCCAATTTACATTATGCTCTGTTCAATGAAATGTGGTGGAAATGTGTTGAAACTCAATGAGCAATTTGTGCAGGTTTTGAGAAACACACAGAAAGGGAGATGCACGCATAATTATATGGAGAAGGGCCTTCAATGACCACCTATTGCTTACACAGAGAGCATTTCTAGACGCGGAAGGCCTCAAAGGAAGGAAAACAATTTATATGGAGGATATCTCTTAGACTCAATGCAAACATGAAGCAATAGCCAAAGCAAACGAACTTGATATTTATCTATTTGTAATCCTTCTTTGCTGGTTATGTTAATATGTTTCTACAATGCAATCCATCTCTTGGTTTGTTGTTGCAATAAAGTTTGCAGTTGTTGGCATTCGGTTGGATCTTATTCTTTAAAGTATTGGTAAAGGTAAATAAATGGATGGATATGTTTACTTGCATGTCTAGATAGATTGGGGTAGTTGTGTATTCCAAATCTAGGCCAGTTATTGGCCTCTATGTGATTATTATTATTAGACATCAAAATGTAATAAAAAAACTTAATAATATAAAGTAAATGTTTTTGTAAGAAGTTGTGTGGCAAGCATGCTCTCATATATATTTGGACTTACAATTGTTGCAAAATATGGTGCCATTTTTGGCATGACTAACAATGTTTGGTTGTTTTACACCTCACTTTTGAATACATAATAATAACTAGAAATTTGCAGTATATATTATCAGTATATAATCTTGAAAGTCTTGGAGAAGGGAAATACTTGGACATTGAATCTATGCTATATGCTTTTAGTTTTTATTGTCTTGTCCACTGATGCATTTTTATTATATTGGTCAAAGGGTTTGAGGGTTTAGATGCATATGAATTGGTCAAAGGGTTTGAGACTTCAGAGTACTCTACTGATGGTATTTTATGTGATTGCAATAACAACTTGTAGGTTGATCTTTTGGTTACTTAGGAGAATGGAAAAACATGGTTTAACCAAACCTAGTTTGATGTAATTGTATCATAATGGAATTGGTTGAAGAAATCCTATGTGAATAGGCAAGAAATCAAATAAAAATTATCTTAATTCAACAAGTACTGGATAATGGCTCTTTCCCTCACGGGGGGTTCACTCAATGAACTTGTTACATAGCACGACCGTTCATAGGATATTAAATAATATCCCTAATTTCACCAAATATTGAAAAACTCCTCCTAAAATTGTATTGTTGAACCCCCCTCCTAATATACCTTTCCAATTAAGAAAACCCTAACTTTCACCAAATATTGCACGTATCTATTTTTATCAACCCATTTTTAATATCCCATTTATATCATATTATCAAGTTGCAACAAAAAGGAGCCCTTACGCATCTTAGTATAAGCAAACAACATAATGGGGAGGCCTCCTCTGAAGCAAAAACAAAATCTTATACATCTGAAACAGTGGATGGATGAGCAAGGAATGAAAAGCTCGTGCGATATTTCAAATTGGAATGAGAGTAATGATAAATGGATAGGCTAGAAAGTTCTTAACACTCATTAAAAATTGATGCCTCTTTTGAATGAGCTACACATAGCCTTGGACGGTTGTGCTCCTAGTAACAAAAGAGAGGATTCAAGGGGCTGCAGTAAGCAAGGGTACTCCGTAAAAGAAGGATACAATTCAGAACTACAAAATATTCCTCTTCCTCGGAATTCCAGGATGTGGAAGTATGTGTGGAATCCAAATGGCATTTCCAAAGTTAATATAATCAATTCCATATTCTAGTGCATGACAAACTATTAACTACTAATATTTATAGCGGAGAGGACTTTCGAGCCCTTCTAGAATATCGAACACAAAGAAAATTTTCAAATAAAACCTCTTCTTAAAAGAGTTTGGAATATTCTCCCCAAGTATCTTTGCTTGAATGTGTGGTTATATAGGAATGACACTATTTTTCAAGAGAAGTTTGACAACCCTCGAAGAATAGCCATAAAAGCTCGCAGGCTATTAAAAGATTACCTTCAAACTAAGAAGGCTTTAAATCAGAATATGCAACAGTTAGATAAAAATGAAAGGGACTAGTTAAGGGATACGTTGGAACCACCCTCTTTGCAAAAAAAAGTCATCATCTCTCAAGTAGACAAGAAATGGAAATTGAAGCTGTTCAATGATGAGTTCCAAAATGGGAAAATTATGTAAATAAAAAGCATCATGTTCTTTGATGGAGCCTCAAAGGGATACCCAGGGGCTATAGGTGCAAGAGGGATACTTTTGGATCCCAGTGGGAAGTAAGAACTACACTACAAATGAGAACTGGGAAAAAACACAAACAATCAAGCAGAAGCTACTGCTCTTTATCAAGGCCTCTTACAAGCTTGTCTTCTAGTATTAGAATGCCTCGAAGTGTTTGGAGACTCATAAATTATAATCAATTTGGTTCATGGTGTCACCTCTCTCAAATACATCACTCTCACTAGATGGATTGACAGAATAAATTATGAGATCAAGAACCTCAACACCCTCAATTTCTTCCATGTTCTTCATCATCAAAACCAGAAAGGTGATGAAAGGGAAAACAATGCCACTCGAAGTAATGAAGGGTATCTCAAAATAAATGAGACCATCTCATTAATCCATATACCGTGATCCTTCTTTGAATAAAACATCCAACAATCAAATTGACATGTACAAATGGATAAGAGGCAGAGCACAATATATTTAGCATAAGTAGGAGTCCTGAAGCCTAAATTCTTGATCTGAAGGTAATAATGTTAGTCCATATTATTCACCACACCTTTGGGAATCATTCAGAGTTAAATGTAAAGGTAAGCTCCATCACTTCATGGCACATTAAACACAAGTTGGAACGAGGATTAATAAAGTGTAATATTAATAAATAATTATAATTATGATGTTGTCAATTTTCGGTAGCTCGTTTGGTTAAGGTGTGGGTCTCATCATGGTTTCTTAAGCCAAAGGCCAAATTAGAGAAATTCTAGCAAACAAATAACTATAATGTTAAAACCATCAATTTTATTTTATAATAAACATTTATTAATTATAATTAACATATATTAATTTTAAAATTGTTTTATTTAATTTTATTGTTTATAATTAAAATTTTTGTTTATATTTAACATATTTTATTCAATTTTATATTATTGTGGAATTCAATGTTGCATCCGAATTTAAAACTTTAATTGAGTTTTAGATAATTTTGATATATTTAAAATCAAACAAAATTCCTTATTAAATTTTAAACAAACGAAATAAATTCAAATTTAAACAAAATAATACAATTAAGATCTTAATATTATACAAAATCCTATAAGCATAGTAATATTATAAATGAAATTTGAATCATTAAAAAAACTGTGCTCATCCCTAAAATTTAATACATACTATTATGACAAAAAAAATTATTTTTTCTCCAAAACTAACTTATTCAAACTTCAAACAAAGTATTATGTTGAAAATGAAAAAGCCTCTGATGTAGGGAAGGATAGCAATGAACTCGATGAGAACGTAGGAAGGATAACAATTAGACTCGGAAATTGGAGCATAGACGTAGTTCTACTTTTTTCGAGTTCTCTCTCTGTCTCTATTAAATTCACATTTTAATTTCCATTTACAAGCCTGATACGAGATATTTGAAGTCTGAACTATCGATTCAATGACAATATCATGGGTATCCTTAATTTTATGGCTATTTTATGACAATCCCATGCCTGCAAGAGGCATATGGTTGGATGGTAGAGCGATCACCCAATGCGTACAACTCATGGAAATGCCAATGATCCTCCTGGGACTTATCCTGCTGCTAATGATCCTCCTGGGCCATTATGTTTACAAACCTCTAAATAAATAGTAGAAAAATGTTGTGTATCCCAAACTATTTTCATATGTAAAAGAAATTCCAACTCCTACGGGGCACAATATTTCAGACAAATTCCCCAATTTCCATTATATACCTGAAAACTTCTCCGCAGGGGCACTTAGCATTTCCAACGAACTATTTTTAGCCGGCAAGAACAAACTATTTTTAGCCGGCAAGAAGTAGCTCTCCCTCTATAAAGAATAGTTGGAAGTGAATTCGGGTTTATATCCTCCCCCTATAAGGTATGGTATCATTTCCAATGGATCGAGAAATATATCTAGACTATCACAGGGTTTATTTGGAAGATATATTGACCCACTTTTTTTATTGGGTTGTAAAGGTATCTGTCCCTTTTAGGAGAGGTATAGGAAAAATGGGATCTTAGCCTTGTAGCCTTTAAGGAACTGGGTTTCGCCTTTGAGGAACTGGGAAACCGGGACCTCCTGATCTGGCAATATCTCGACTTCCTAAACTCTCTTTGTGTACTCTTCTCATATCTAGATTGTGGGAAAAGGAACTTTTAAACTACGAACTTAACTACATGTGTTCTCCAAATAGTATCTTCCCACATACAACACTATTATTCGATGGAACGGATAACCGGATTAAATATGGGTAAATGCTAACCATTTCAGATAGTCAGAAAGGAAAGTATTGGTTGCAAAATATTGGCTAACTAGAAGACATGCTTCTTTTACAATAAGTTCTCATATATTTATTATACAAGTCAAGGATAAAGAAAAATAATAATTGTTGAAAGCAATGTAGGGTTTAAATAAAATCCAAAACAATAACCTATTTTTTTACAAGTGGTTTTAACATAGGTCTAAAACCGAAAACAAGAAAGGAAACCTAAAGACCCTATTATACATTATATAAATCCTAGTGGAACTATATAACAACCCTACAACTGAATTTTTAAGAGCAGACTACAATTTTTCATATAGAACACAGAGACAAAAAGAATTCACTTACCCGAGAAGTTGCTCCTTTTGTATGCGGAGAACCCAAGAGCGCCCAAGTTGAATCTGCGTTTTCAATAAACAGTGAAGACGTTAACATTGTCATATCCAAATATTATCATGGACACAAATTCTTTACAAAAAAAGATTAGGTTTTATATTATGAATTAAGAAGTATTTGCGTTGGATTCAAGTTGACCTGCCAATAGAACCCGTGAATATGACTGGACGCGAGTTGTGTTGTATCTACAAAGGCTACCGAAGGGAGATATGGATATGGAAGGATATGACCATGGTTGTATTCAAACTCCAGCCAAACCTATGTAACAAATAAATACAAATGAGTTAGCTTGACAAGGTATCATGTGAACCATACGTGAATAATATATCTGGAGACGAAAAACTTATTGCAAAACTATTACCCGCGAGAGAGTGTTCTTTTCTGTATTTTGCAAGTTAAAATCATCAGTTCATGAATAATTTCGTAAATTAAAAACATGAACCTCCGTCCTCCTCCATCCTAAAATCCATGCAGAGGAAGTGAACTATGTGTATGCTAGAGTTGGCATCGTATTCCATACCAGAGATGGTATTCCTTCTGTGTTGAGTCCTCGCACAGGAAGAAACCCAATAATCAATTGGCGCATTTGTAAAAGAAGAGCAAGAAATTTACAATATTTTTTGAACATCGAGGTCGAGGCCCTTATGGTTTAGGTACTATAGTTACAGATGGCGAACTATGGAACTTGCGTGGGATAAAATACCAAGAATTCCATTAAAAAATCTTTGTCAGTCCACCTAAACCCTGTACTAGTTAATCAATGCTCCAGTTGCAATGTTTAGTGGTGTTGGTGCCAAATTATTGTAGGTTTACTATGTGGTGACCTAACTCACAACATAAATACATTGGTAAATACCACGAGGATGCTGGATAATTATTACTAAACATTATTATATGATATCGTTAGCAGACGATCCAATTTATATTTTATAGAGATGTGGTATCAAATCATAAGGAAAATCGTGATGTTATTATACATGTAGTATTAGTCCATGTGGTCATGAGAATTAATGCATTCCTTGGGAGTATAGACCAAAGTTTGGAGAAATCTATAATATATGAGTATTGTAATAATGGAGATTTTGATTATATTGAAGGTTATGGAATTGATCGTTAGTTATCTATATACTTGGTAATGTATAGTGTTTTTATAGTTTAATTAAAAATGTTAAATAACTAAATTATTGGAATCTATGAAATATTTAAGGTTGAATTTCCCTTTGAAAAATTAAAATAAACAAAAATGGTACGAGGAAAGCATGTTATTTGTATTCATTCCCATTAAAATCCAACAATAAATTTCAATCCTGTCGGCAATGCAGATGGCCACAATCACTTTAAATTAGTTCTTAGTGCGAGACCCATTATAATTTTATTAGATTAATATTAATCTTTATATTTTTATACTATCATATTTCATTAATATGGTAAATGAAAATGGGTCTATTATTCGTTGGACAATAAAATGAAAAAATATAATATTTCATTTTAAATCTTTATTAATAAAAGAATGAAAAAATTATAACAATTTTAATCCAAAATCTTCTAACTAAAATTATCACATTATGAACCTATATCTTACTCTCTCTAACCATCTTAGAATTGACCACAAGGTGTGTTAACATCTTTAACGTGACATCAAGTGTAGAATTTGGAGGTCAAATTGTCATAATTTCCAATCATGAGGAAATTTTAGCACACCTACCATAGGTTCTATGAAATTGTCAAAAAATCATATTTTATATGAAAGAGAAACATATTTTATATTTATGTGAGCTTGTTCAAAACTTTTTAGTATATAAGAATATGTCCATCTTGAAAGTTGTTATAATGTTGCAAGCTGGCATTAACAGCGCATAGAATCCCCCAATCCATGGCATCGATTTGCATAAAGGAAATCAATTTGGCATTTGAAATTAAGAGCCAAGACCATAATTAAGCTAGAAACAAATGCAAAGATTCAACCAAGTCAAACATTTTCCTTAGATTAATCAGTTACTACATAGAAGACACACAGGCAATACTTGAGCTTCAAAACCCAGATTTTCTACATATCAAACCGAGCAAGAAGTAATTCAAGTTATGCTCACACAGGAACAAGGTTTCAACCATGTAAATACTTTTTTTTTTTTTTTACATTGTAATTTCGTTTACGACTTTGGAAACAATACTTTGTCACTAAAACTTTAAGGTCTATTTATTAAATTACTTTTCTGACAGTTCAAATCGAAATCGTGAAAACCTCCATTCTTATTTATTTCCAGAATCTAACTACATAAGTTCATTTCTTTAGATTGAGCGTCAAACTACAATATTCGCAACAACTTTAACAGTACCGAATACAAAAAAAAGAACAACGCAACATTTCTTTTCTTCTGTAACTAAAAACCAGTATTATAATACCAATTCAAATGACTTTTAATCCTTTAAAGCGAAGCTTGCAAGCTGTACTATTGTGAAGATGCCATTGTAAAATATTTTCAGTTTACAATGCAGGCTTGAAGCCTCAACAACACAAAAACTCAGTCTAAACATTATCATTTCTTACGGATTAACCCAACTCTTTTACTGAGCAGAACGTTTTAACTTCCGACGAGTCCAGGGTTATGGATGAACCCAAGACTTACCAGGACGGCGGAGTCCTCGACGTTCATTTGTCCAGCAAGCTTGGATGTTAGACCTTTGATTGACCCTGCAAGTGAAACATACATCTAAATAAATTAGAATGAATCAAAATAAAGGATTTATGAAAACTCAAATTTCAATGATGGAACATAGAGACATATTACCTTAAGTGGAAAGGCCAAAGATCCAACCCCAGCACTGTAAAAATAGACTTTCACCCTGAAATAGAAACCTCACCAAGGTCGTGGTATCAACTACTTAGCATTCACTTACAGGGCTGCAAAACACCATTAAAATAACGCAGAGGTCGCGGGTTCCAAACTCCAAGCAAACTTGCTAACCCTAAGTTTTAGCAGCGTGTCGGCCTCACACTCTAACTCCAAAACGTGAAAGTGAAGACTGAGAAACCCTCCAGCATTACTTACAACGAGAATTTAGGGTTTATCATTCAATGAACCAGATCTATTGTGATCGACGAGCGAGAAGGTGACAGCCTGATGCTTTGAGAATCGGGCAACCATAACATAAATACCTCATTTATTGTAACAACTACGACAATGCCAACGCTGCATGCCAAGGAGTCAATCCCATGTACAGTTCGGAGGAGAGCTACTTGTTCACTACGCATAGTTCGATTTAGTGAGTCACATTTTAACCAGGCTTCACGTGGTTTGACAACGTGGATAGACAGCATTACACTCCACTAAAGAGTTGGTTCAGAACCATTAATGTTTGGACGAGACACCATCAACCTGTTAGATCGATGCAGCAGTGACATTAATAACCGTCACTTCCTTACCAGTGTCGTATTTAATGCTTGGTGTAATGTCGTTCATTATCAATACAGAGTAAGCTCAGGATTGCATTGTATATCGCTTCATCACTATGGTATTAACCATCGAATGCATGATTACATAAATCAAAAGTTTGTATTGGTAATAATCGCATGCATATAAGATTTAGATAGTTAGAACTTAGGTTAGAAAATAGTATCGGTACATTGTAATATTATTACAATAAACCATATAAAAGTTGTTTATTATAATAATGCACCAATATCACATTAGAATGGTTCACCCTATAGTTAAAAAGGGTCCACACTTATATTGTATTATGTTCTTAAATAAAATATGATTTTGACTTTACAAATATCAAGACTATATCCATATATATATAAATTATAAATGGAGAAAGTAGAAGCTACCATAGTTATCTTAAATAAAATACCAAGCATTGAAATAGTAAGTGAAACTTGATGTTATAATAAAGGAATAAAGTTCAAATTGAATTTGTCCATCAATCATTTCACCTGGTAGTAAAAGGTTTCATGAATTGGAAAATATTGGCAGAATCATATTAGCAATTCATTCTTCAAATCTAGTAATTAATCTTAAGATTTTTAAGCATAGATATTTCTACCAAGATAATGTACTTTTGAACCCTGTTTAAATATTATTAACTTCTGCAACTTGTATTTTTTTTCGAAATAATACATTTAGAACTTGGATAGAATTCCATACCTGAAACAAGGAGGTACTTATAATTTCTTTAACCAAATAAGACGACTAATTGGAAAATATAAATACTCTTAAACATTGTTTTTTCATTGTTATCCTTACCTGCGAATATTCGCAAGAAGGACAGGTACAAATGCTTTAGCTAATTAGCTAAGTAAGTCTCGGGGCACCTCGCAGGAACCCTTTCATCACCATCCCGAAATTAAAATTGTCAATACATTGTCAAGGAGAACTCCGTCTTATATTGTTTTGAAATTTCAGTTATTACAACTACAAAAAATTAGTGTCGTAATCATTTTTATGGAGGTAAGACACATCACTGTCTTAAAGCATCATTAGTTAAAAGGACATAGTAGTTTAATTGTTATATACATTAATGACTTTATTATTTAATACTGCCTTAACAAGCATTTATTATTTCCGCAATCACAATTTAAACATTTAATGCTGGTATAATTTTTTTTTAAAATTTTATGAAATTATCGGGATGTTACATTGCTCAAGGACAATAATCCAAAGAGACTTCATCGATATTATGATTGGTACACTATTATCAAATTTATTCAAAACTTAGGATCATAAGCAATATCAAATAAAAATTGAAGGTCCTTAAGTCTTAGGTGGGTATGAATTGAGCCCGTGATTTGGACGTATGAATCCATCCCACGATTTGGAGGTTATTCCTCAACACTCCCAAATAAAATAACCCCCAATATTTATATTACTATGTCAAATAAAAAAAACCCCTTGACCCCTTAATACTGGACAATATATTTTTGAGGTTTTAAAGAGTATTCAACCCCCCAATATGAATGGACGTGATATGATATTGCCTCACTAGTGAACCCCCCGTGCTTTCCCTAGGATATTATAGTTTAATGAATATGTTTTATTATTATATGTGGTTTATGCATTATTGAAAAGTTCTCCAAGTCTTCATAATGTTTTATAATTTAATAAAAGATTCGCCAAGACTTTACAAGGTTTTATAATTTAGTGAAAGATTCGCCAAGTTTTTACAAGATTTTATAATTCAATAAAAGATTCGCCAAGATTTTACAAGATTCTATAATTTGATATGACATTAGCCAAAAAATTATATATACGTATTATTTAATTGATAAAATAACCTTCATATTTTCTTATGTATCATGGAGATTAGCCCAATTATTATACATATAAATTTAGAGGAGTTCTTAAAAATTTCCCTGAAATAAAGATAATATTATTTTTAATTAAATTCTAAATACTTTATAACTTTTATATGCAAATGTACTTAGCATAGTTTACCTCATTTTACTCAAGAATACGTAGTTTCACTACTCTATCTCTTATTTCTCTTCATGTAGTTGCACTATTCTATCTCTCTTCATTTTCTCATATTGACATGAATATATATTCTAATTATTATTAATTATTTTTAAATCATTAAATTGATTACATTTACAAAATTAACTTTACATTACCTCTCATTTGTTTATAAATTTATCTTCAACTGGACTTTCAATTATACTATTAAATTAAAAATTAATATTTAATTGTTATATCAATCTATCAATAATGTGGAATGATGTGGCAGATGCTTTGTCAAAATCAGCTATTGATGGAGATCCAGGTTTACTCTTAACGGAAGAGTGGGAAGATGGTCAACTTGTTTCCTCAGGATCTTATCCATCCTTTTTTTCTGAATCATACTAATGTTGTGATGTTGTTCTAGAAGAACAAGAGTTGTAGTATGTGTGCAAAAACTTTTTGGACAGGATGATCAGTTTGTTTTGACTGTAATGTCGGGAATCGCTGGAATGAGGAAGCATGTGAATTGTTGAATTGTACTTTTTGATATGTCCTTGCTTTGGACTAGTGGCTTTGTACTTTTTTATTTCGATGAAATGACAAAATACATTTTTTTTCCTTGAAAAACAAAATCTATACTTATACTTTAAAAATAAATATTTAATTGTTAATACTTATACTTTTAAAAGCATTAATTTATATTTTGTTATTTTTGTTATTTATTCGTTACATTAACCATTCCCTAATAATTCACAATTTAGCTTATAGTTATAATATAGCAAGTAATACATTATGAATGAGACTACATGTTTCATAATTATATTAAATTTTTCATAAACAATTATTACATAAATATATTTGTAAATATTTTTATAAAAAGATAATTATTATATTAAAACATTAAAAAATAGATTTATTATTAATTTTATTATTATACTAAATAGCTTTACTATTCATTCCACTTATTGTTATGATTAATTAAACTAAATATTTCTAAAATGCATATGTTTTACAACTTTCTTCTATTTCCACATTATACTATGTATTAACATATGCTATATAAAGCATCCCTCCATTAATAATATACAAAGATACACATTTTTATATCCTTAATCAATAAGCAAGATAATATGTTTTACTATATATCTAAGGAAAATTTTAAGAATCCATAATTTTTGTAAAGGGTAGAAACGTTGGCGAATCTTACTAATTCTTAAATTTCCAACCATAAAACGTTTGGTGATAAGTTTGTAAAAAAAATCAAATTTCTAAGGATCTTATATAGTTTATAGAGAATCATGGTGATGTTTAGAGAAAATATTTATCCTATAGAATTTGGGCAAATTGCTTTTAAAAAAATGGAAATTGGTGAATCTTTTTTTGGAAAAAAACCTTCCAAATTAGCCCATGGGCTAAATTTCGCCCCTAAAATTTTCCCTATATATATCCTTAGTAATAATGAGGACCATACCCTTGTACAAAGCTACCACAAAGTACCTATGTTCTTAATCAGTACTATCTATAGAAATATACCACACAACAAGTTGTGGGAAAAAACTTCTTAATGATTGGGGTTGGTCACCAACATACTAAGAAGGTAGAAAATTGATGTTATGACTCTTCAAACAAACAATTCAAATACAAACAAAGATGATTCACTATGCACACAAGTCAGTAAAGAAGCAAACACAATAGAATAATGAAATGGGAGAAAAGAGAGGAACCTATTTCCAAAGTTTGATCCTCGTTGCTCTTGTTCTCTAACTTCAATCTGCTCTACTCCAACAACTTGAAACTTGAAAACAGAGCCAAGTACCCTCCTCATAATCCTTAGAGATATAAAAAAGATGTCAAACAACTCAAAAAAAAGTTAATAATATTCTTGAAAGGATTAACAATCTTCAATCAACCAACAAAGAGCAACATGTTGAATCTTACACATGCATATGGGGGAGAGAAAGATCATAAATTTCTATTAAAATGCAACAAGATGACTAGTACATGAGTTACCTTCCTGGTGCTTAGTCACCTTTTGGAGCCTTTGACTGGGTTCCTCTGCTCTTGAAACACCTACAATCCTGCTACCAATCACTTGTTCTTCAAAGGGTGTATAGGGTAGAAGTCATATTGGATGGTTGACTTCAACACTTATGAAAGGAGTGCATAGGAACAAGGATCACTAAGGCATAATGGGGATGAATGGATTCAATATGACAGAAAGATTCCTCCAACATAACAATGATGTGAGAGTGCTCCCTCACTTGGTCCATTAGATCCCTTTTTATTGAATGATTAGGATAGTTCTGATGGTTACCAAATTTTTATAGAGGTTACAAATGAGACCAACTACTTCAAAAACTGTCATAATTTTCCAATTTTTTTATATTTTTAGCCATTTTCCTAGGTCCACGTGTCTTTCTCAAAGCCAAGGTGTATGGTACACTCCTTGTAATAAAAAAAGGTGCGTGGGGTCTCTTTTATGCTTGCAAATTATTACGTTTAGAGGGAAATGAGTTGGATTCTCTTCAAGGGAATTTTGACCATCAAGTAGGGTCAAATTAGGGCCTCATCCATGATGATGGGTTCGTGTTCATGATCGATATTAAACACTTATGTGTCATCTTGGGACATTGTCATCACAAAAGTGGAAGTGCCAATTTGAGCTATAACATATGCCCCCTAATGTGTGAGGTCAAAAGGGGAGCTGATGGTCGTGATATAGTATAATTCCAATGGAGGGGATTCACGTGATATCAATGCCGAAGCTCCTGATCATTGGTCCAAAGAGGTACCTATAATAGAGATAAAGGTATCAAAACTTTATCTTCCCTTAGGTGGGCACACCCATGATCATATGTGATGAACATGGCCACCAAATTAGGTACACTACAGATCCATGAGATATAGGAGATGCAATCTTCATGGCCACAAAAAAGAGTACATAGTGGATCCATGGAGTATATGCAATGTAGGATCATGGCCATGACAATGATACGCCGTGTATCCATGATAATCAAGATATCATAGACACAAATAGTGTCACATCCCCTCCCATGGATCGAATGCAAGGAAGGTAACATGACACTAACATTATGGGCTTTTACAAAAACTCAGACCTATTCATCAAATTCATAGAAAAGAAAACACATGTGTGCATATGCATATTCAAAATAACACAGCAAAAATAAAATCTAAATCCAAACACATTTCACTTGCATACATTAGCATAATCACAATAGTCAATAATTAAAGACCTTGCAGAATTAACACAAAAGAGAATACTCATCTTGATGTAATGTTGTCCCAAGCAACTGCAACGTTCCACCCAGCCATAGGCCAACTATGCTCAGCAATCTCTTAGCATAGTTTCCACCCCTGAGTTGGGCATGATTTCTACAAGGAAAGGGAACTTGCAACTGAGGCACAACAAAATGAGCACCACATCTAGGCCAATCTATTCCATAGTTGGGGTTTATCAATCCAAAATTGAACCCTCTTCTATTCTTGGATGCCTGCACTCAAGCTCAAGCAAAAACCATGGATAAATATAAATCCAACCACAATATTCTCTCCCACACACAGCAAGCACAAGAAGCACATATGTTGGGCATGGAAAAACGTTTTTAGCTATGGGATTCACAAGCAATATGTCCAAGCGTTTACCCCAAATTGTGGCCAATAAAAAACGGATTGTGGGAAGGGAAAAAACGACCACAGGGAGAGAAATGATTTTTCCATGGGTATTTGAGCATCCAAATGACCAAAAACGACCTCAATGAAACCCTAGTTCGAATTCCCTTTCTCCCCAGTCATTCTGCCACCCAAAAATGCCCTTCCAGTTGTGGAAAATGAGGGTAAACTCAGGAAAAACGTGAGGCAAAATGCCCAGCTATCCCAGAACTCATGGGAGAGAAAAAATCATCCATGAAGAATGGATTAGGGATCAATTTCGTGGCTCTTTTCTTTCCCAAGAATCCAAACACATTTTTCCAAAAATGGTGGCTTTCCCATACCCAGATTTGAACAGCCATACCTCTCCATTTCCCCAAATAATAACTATTGCAACCAACTCTTGGAAGAAATAAATGATTGGGTACAAAAGTCAACATGGGTAGTTGAAGATTCATGGGTTCTCTCATTGACACTTGGATTAACTCTATTGGCTCCAAGGGTTTGAATATTTCCCTCCCAATTCCTTGTCAAAATCATGCCCCCATACTCTTGTTGCATTGCATAGCTAGTTGTGGGTATTTTTATTAAATGCATATTTACATGATATTTATGATTTCTATTGTGCCTGGCTGGCACACAAACCAGATGCATCAATTTTTACACTAAATCAAATGCATCAATTTTGACACTAAATCAATGGTGGGGCCTTGGCCTTGAGATCCTCACCACGATTTTATAATGATATTACATCATGTACATTTTAATGCGATGTTGTCAAACTTGGGATATTACAAATAGATACACAATGGATCTATGTCTTAGTATATAAAAGGAGAAAAATTGCAACTAAAATGAGTGAAACTGGCTCTCTGGGTAGTACCAATGTGAGATAGTGTATGGTACAGTCTTATGCAATTCGGGCGATAGAAAAATGAGGTAGTGATACTGTTTTCCCAAGATCTTCCATCCAAACCACCAAAATGTACAAATCCTAACCATGCGAATAGATGATTTGAATTCGAACATGGAGGACATCGTTTAATTATTGATCATTGATGTATACCATTAACAAATGTAAGACATCCCACCGATAATGATAATGGGTTCCAAGGTACCTAGTACATTCTAACACGTGTGAATATATGAGCTGAAGTAAAACACTTGTAGAATCCATCAAGCATGAGACATTGATGTGTTCCCACTAGCTGATAGTGAGGGAACTTGCCATCGATGACTGCAAGCCCCAAGGTTTTTTTAGCTTCTAAATCCCATTCCCAAAGCATGATGTGATGAGGTCGATAGGAAGAGATTCATTGGCAGGGAGGCATTGAGGCATCCTCCATTAGCCAACACAAGGATGTATCAGGAACTAATTTGACTTGGAAAAAATGTGGACAACGTTTTACAAGACAAACCTCTGAGTACATCTATTACATGAACCAAATGTGAATAACACATGAAAGAGACCCTCGTTAGAGTTAATTTGGGGTCTAAAATGGGCCTCATAAGAAAAAGAGCGATTGATGAGTTGGAATTCAAGAACCAATAGAATTTCAAGAAAATGAGTCAACAATAATAGTTGAGTTGGCATATTTGTCATTAAAAAAAATAAAATTAATTCGCATATTCAACTTATCTCCCTATGGTTTCACTCAAATTTCAAGATGGAGCCTTGAAATTTAACAATCGCTAATGAAAGGTATTGACATAGGCGAGTACTTCCACCAATGATGAAAATGGAATCCAAGGTACAACACGAATCCCAAAATGTGAATAGACTTGGTCTTGACATTGAACATATGGGTAACCACTTAGTCACCAACCAATGATGAGGTGTCATCTGATGAGTGAAAGGTAACCTATCAATAGTGTAAATACGCCTGGGGTGCTACTACTCTAGTTCAAAATCTTAGATAAATGAGTCGTCATCGATGATACATGGCCCTCTAGTGAGAAGTCAATGGGGACCTTCCACACTAGCACGAGTACAAACATTGGTTATGATGATACATGTTGAGAATACCTTGACAACATGGAAGGCCAATATTCAAAGTCAAGGAAACTGAGGAATTGTCGACACAGGTCGGGACAATCCTTGAATAGTGAGTGTGACACAATAGTGACTTGGGCAACATTTGACACAAAGGGAAGAATGATATAAATCTATAATGCAGGAGATGTTGACAGATTATCCATATGATTGAAAGAGTAACCAACCATAGGATTAAATAATCTAGGATCATGGTTCAATTCTAAGGCCATACTAAAACCCAATTTGTTGAGAAGGCTTAATACTAGTGCTTTGTTCAAGGATGACATGACTTGTTGTCGATATACAAAAAATTAATATATTCCCCCCTTCTCTCTTTTTAAATATTTTTTTTGTGTATTTTTCATATTATAGAGCTTGAAAAGGAATAAAACAATGCTTTAATACAATGGAGAAGATGAGTGTTGCATGGCATGCAACTACGTTCCAAGCGCACGAAACATATCTATGCAAAAAAATGCAAAAAAGGGATTTGTAGGATGTAGACACTCATTAAGCATGTCTTCTCCGATAAGGGTTACAAGATGTGACTAAAATAGAAGAAATGGCGAGTGAATAGGAGAATGCATAACTGGTAAGCGACTAATGATGATCTACAGACAACATTAAACTTAGAAGCGCAAGCAGTGATATGCAATGCAATAAATTTGAGATTCCCGCATAGGTAATGGCCAAAATGAGATTATGGAGAATTCATGAGGATTCAATGCAAATTCATGGTGGGAATAAGAAGGGACTATCGAGCCTATAAAAAACATCGCGATGGGCACCAACTGACAACAAAGGTTCTAAAATAGGGCACCCATGTTTGGTAGGCTCTACCACGGACATTACGACTTTTCATATGGAAAGGATAATGTCACAAAGGCATGGAAGATGGATCCTAAGGCATGGCGAAATTAGTAAGGTAAATGCAAAGATGCATGGAGGAATGAATCCTATCCTAAATTCCAATGATGAAACACATACCTATTAATTAAACCCTCATCGGATCATTACAATGTCACCCAATTTGCAAACTACTTGTCGAGCATAAAATGACCTTATAAAGAGAATTAGTAATAAAATCAACCACTTTAAAACAAAACCAAACTATGCCAAAGTGGGTAAAGATTAATTTAAATAATATTTACCAAAGAAAAATAGTAAATTATTCTCATTTTACCTCTTTGGAGCTCAAATTTTCCCTAGATCTTTAAGAGACTATTGTAGTTCACTTGGGCCACCATTCTACACATTGTTTCCACCAAGTACTTTATCTTCTCCCCCTCTTAATTTTCTATGGTTTATATTTCTTTTTTTTCCCAAAATTGAGCTTGTAGGGACCCCTTTTATTTTAGAAGTGCGCTCACATGCTTTATATTCATACGGGGTGCATTTGAGGCAGGGTCCACGTGCATGTCCAATGTCCAGGGTGCCTGGGGCTCCCAAAAGATGAAACAAATTGCACCCTCGCTCAAAAAATTTGGTTTTCTCTTACATAATGTCAATTATCGGAGAGAGAGGGAGAATGAAGATCTAGATCAAGATTCCTTTGATGATCCATTAACTATAAACTCCCTCCAAGCATATGGCTTGTTGAAGTTCTACCAAGTGACCAACATGTGGGCACAAAAGAAACTCTTGCAACTACTCATGGGTTACTGGATGAAGAATCAAAATTATTTTTTGATAGATGGAGAGGTCTTGGAAATCACTGTGGATAACATTTACTTTATTACAGGATTATCTCAGAAAGGAGTGTCGATAAAGATCAAGGGAGTGGCGTGAAGTGAAAATATCCTAACTGTGCAGGAGTATATTGACACCTATTATGTGCCCAGGACCCAAAATATGGGTTCTCAAATCCCTATCACCAACACCACAAGCTTGCCATTGAAATTTATTTTGACCACCATTACAGGTTTAGCAGGTTCATTGGTGCTCCACCAAGAATCACAACCCCACATTTTTTATAGAGTGGAGTGTCTTCGGCCCACGGTGTTTGATTGGTGCAACGGATTACTAGTGAACATGGATACCCAATAGATAGATTGTAAGTGACGTAAAAAAAAAAAATGGATACAAAAGAATATTAGTATCTTTCTTCATGGAGAGGCTTTCGGGAATGAATCCCCAAGTCATGCTCCCTCCTCCTAATCCACAACAACCCATGATTACCCAATGGATAGACATGATGTATTGGCTAGGAGGTGGACCAATATTGACTACTTTCGATAATGACTTCCTATATTGGTGGAGGTGACAACTTCCGCCAATCGAGGATGCCGACATAGATTTTCAAGGAGATCCAAATCTAGCTCTTCCTTTCGACGTGTGTTGGGGCACATTGGTAATAAATCTTCTTTAATTTTTTTTGAAAGTATATTCAATTTTTGTTTTTATATGTAGTGCCCCCAGACTTGTGTAGACATTGAGGGCACCTGCTGAGTGACCCGGCTGATTGAAACTTTAATTAAATAACCTTTTGACCTTATTTTTTTTGAGGATGTATATCTGAACTGTTGAGGTAAATGAATAATTGCATATGTTAAACGATTAGCTATGACTATAAAAAATTATGTTGATGGATAATGCTTAACGACTAGCTGTATGGTGATTATGTATTTGGCGACAAAATGTATATTGGATAAGATAAATGAGCTGTTTGAATAAATCATAAATGTTTAACAATACTAGAGTTAGAAACCAGATGATGATTGTTGAGAACAGTGCTACTAATAATTTGTTGTGAGAAGTGTGTGTAGAAACAAGTGAGACGGTTCACCAACGGACACACAAAGGAACATGAAGGGTCGTAGAGTACGGGTAAATCACACACAGAGGAAGCGACGACGATGTCGACTTCCGACAAGAATACCACGCATGAGCAGATAAGCATTGATCCGCTTGCTCAAAAGGAATGTGTGAGGGCGTACGAGGTGGGCCACGACGGAGCTGGTCACGTACGAGTTGAGGGGCGCGCAGTGAGAACGAACTCACTCCTCAGCGCCATTAGTCCCTAGATAGCATGTAGACAGAGGATGGATGGTAACGATTCCTAAAATCCCTACAAGAGTTCCCGCAAGTCAAAACGGAAATATGGTGGCAGAAGGGCCCAACGATGAGGTACCCTGTCGAGAACGGAAAGAATGGACGCAAGGACCCAACGAGGTGGTACCATGCCAAGGAATGGAAACCATGGATGATTGGACCCGACGGAGTGGTGCCATGTCAGAGAATTAAAAATTAAGGAATCATGAGCCCAACGACGCGGCACCGTGATCCTAGTGAATTTGATTGTTAAATTAAAATGCATAAAAACTTAGGAGAATAACTCTAGATTATTACTTAGCAAATGCATAACAATAGCTTAGACATTTGCACATGATTAGTTATTTTTGTTGAGCATTTAAAATAATAGAAATTATTATTTAGGAGCAAAATAGATTAGACACCTAGTCAACTAAAAGCTAGGAGTTGATTAAAATATCTGGGGGACAAACTAGAGCAAACTTAGGGATGTAGGTGCACTTCCCAGAGAAATTGACACTTGGATGGGTGAGTGTTTTAATTAAATAAATAAGTAAAAATATTTAGTTATGCATGAAGCGACATGTGTCGCAGGAGATTTCCCTTTATAAGGAAGGTTTAAGGAATGGGTAAGGGCCCATAATTTGGACGATTGTCGTAATTTTCGAATGCCTCAAAGACTTGCTACTATCTAAGGGTTTGGCTAAGAAATCCTGGTGGGAAGGGAATCCCAAGCTGAATTTCTGAAATACTTGTGTGAACTCTACGGCCTGACTAGCTCGGGGGTCTGGAAGGAAGAAGAGTACTTCCAGAGTGGTTGGGTGGTTAACCGAGGTGTCCGCCTGTGACCGTGGTGATTGGCGACGAGTGTGGAGCTGTGACAAACGAGGAGATTCACCTTCCGATTGGAGCTGCGACCATTACAGGTTCTTATTGTTCATATGATTAGTGTATTTATAATTTTATTTAAAATCGTTGAAGTAAGATTTCTGTAAAACTTTGATTATGTTTTATTTAAAGTAGATCTGAATTATTAATTCTCTGTTGAAATTATTAGAGATCTGGTTTGTGTTATGAATCTGTTTTAGTTAAATTAGATCTGAATTATTAATTCTCTGTTGAAATTATTAGAGATCTGGTTTGTGTTATGAATCTGTTTTAGTTAAATTAGAACTGTATTATTCGGTTGAAATCTCCTAGATCAGATTTATAATTTTTTTTGTAGAAAATAATAGAGAACAGATTTGTACTATGACTTTGATTCATTCAGCAGTCAGATCTGTATCATTCAGTCGCAAATTTTATAGATCGAAATTTTAGAGATCTGGTGTATTATGAATCTGTTTTATTTAAATTAGATCTGTTTTATTTAGTCGAAATCTTCCAGATCAGATTTATTAAAGTTCCTGTCGATTATAACAGAGATTTATTTTGTTTTCTGGAATTGAAATCGAGCCACTCTGTATTGAATCAAGTTCTCTTTATTGATAGCGTTGTCATCTCTTTTATTCGGGTGAATGATAGGCGCAGACCTACCCCGCAGTGAATCCCTGCTATAATCTTTTATCTCTGCGCATTATTGACCTTCCTTTTCTCTTCTCGAACCCTCATTGTAGTAACCATTCCCCCTCTCAATCCTCTGTGTTTAGTCCAGATCCAAATGACATCTGTATGATTCGCAGCATGAAAATTTTAGTATTCAGTTTGACCTTTGATCGATTCTCTAAGTAAATTCAGGATCCGATTTTAAAACACCGATCGATTCACGGTATGTAAGTTTTCGTAATCAGCTTTAACCAGGGTCAATTTCTTGCAAATAATTTCATAATCGGTTTTATTATTCCTGGGTAACTTATAACAATGATTTCTTTATTTTTGTGTTATTTCAACCCGAGATTTCAGTGCCCACTTAACTTCCGTTATGCTGAGATCTAATATCTCTGTGTTTATTTATTTATTTAACATCTCATAAATAATTGTGTTCTGCGATCATAGTATTGTCGAGATGTCTTGATCGATAATTTTTCCTGTATCCTATCAATAGTAATGCCCTGTGATAAACCTCAGCAGATCTGGCGATTGAGCCCAATTCAGAGCGAGGTCGAATTTAACCTGAAATCTTGAAATCTTAAAACTCTGTCTGTAGATGTCAAGCTGTGCATGCAGTATACCGGTCCGAAGTCGAAATTCTAGGTTGATCACTACTGCATTTTCATTAGAATCCTAATGGTGCAATCCTGTTGAACCCAAGAAAATTGATAATAAAAACGAATTTCTTTTTCGAGTTCCACCATTTGAGATGTCCCTTATTCTTTCTGTAATCTGAGTTGGTGAGGAATCGAGCCTTGGGCAGACATAAGACGCGTGTCCAGTTCTTGGACATTTGGCATCTGGTCAACCCGCACCTGCAGTGGACTCTAATATAGAATGGCACGCGGTGTTAGAGAAGAGGTTTACAGCGGTTGATCGAAGTGAATCCCACCGCTCGAAGTTTAGCAGTTCAACAACTCTCTTTCAATAAAAATTTTTATGTGTTGTGATTATAATTAGTTAGCCGTTGTGACAGTTGTTATTTTATTATCACCATGTATTTTATTCTCCAGAACTTTTAGCATTGAGTTACTTATGTAATCCGTGTCATTCCCCAAATTAACGCTGCTGTAATATATATTAAATTCATGTATAATTGCGTGGGTATGTCAGAAATTCGGTGGGTGTTGGTTAAGAAGTGGTTTACAATCTAGCTACCCTTTACTTAAAACTTTAAATACAACTCCATTTTCTTGAGGTCATTCAATAGTCGGCTATATTTGAGATACATGGATCACACTTAGTGCATATTAATATAATTGCTCTCACTTGTAGAAATCCATAATGATATTTACCACACCAGTTTCAAAGAATGTAATATTGACAACGTGGCTTTTGATTGTGTATTTAAATTGTTCATACCTCACACTCATACCAAAGGTGATAGGCATTAATATGTAGAGAAAGTTGGGTAATGTGCTGTTATATATATCCTTATTTTTTTATTAAGAAAACATCATGTGATAAATCAAGATGATGAATGCTTAGGCCCTATTCACGTGTAAGGCTAGGAGGTTATCATTTTTAAATGTTGGTTATTCTTGTCTAAAAGGCTATTACTTGTCATAGTGGGAAGACAATATATATATATAACTTTATTTATATTATTGTCATAATTACATGGCTTACATAGGATGGTGAAATCATTTTAATATTATATAATTTATTGAGGAGATTGTATGAGTTAAAGTTCTTTATTTAGTAGTGTATTTAAGTGGAAGAATAATATTTTGAATATCTTTTAAAATCATATTATATTGATCATTTAATGTTATATAATTGATTGAGGGGATTGCATGAGTTAAAGTTCTTTATTTAGCAGTGTATTTAAGTGGAAGAACAATATTTTGAATATCTTTTAAAATCATATTATATTGATCATTTAATGTTATATAATTGATTGAGGGGATTGCATGAGTTAAAGTTCTTTATTTAGTAGTGTATTTAAGTGGAAGAACAATATTTTGAATATCTTTTAAAATCATATTATATTGATCATTTAATGTTATATAATTGATTGAGGGGATTGCATGAGTTAAAGTTCATTATTTAGTAGTGTATTTAAGTGGAAGAACAATATTTTTGAATATCCTTTTAAAATCATGTTCTATTGCAAAAAGTGAAATTAGAATTTGATTTATGGACCTGACAACTCTAATTTAGTTATGTAAGCGTTTTTACTCAAAGATATGTTGAAGATAGATCAAAATTCTAAGCGCTATACTAGACGAGATATTCTTTCCTGAAAAGGTTCACTTTCTTTTAGAAGAAAATAAAAGAAAAAAAAAAAAAAAATTACCGTGATGAGCGTTACATTATAATGTTTGAAATAAATAGGTACTAATATTTTTGGTGTGTAGGAATAGTGACACCAATTTCAATGATGAATATGTAGGGCCTGTGCACCTGGTCAATCACCCCCGATTCCAATGATGGGTTCTTGGGCTTGAGGAGGGACTTGAGAGGAATTTGTCATCAGTAGAGGAGAATATTGAGGGACACGCCCTTGGGATTCCTACCACCAAGATTGAGGACCTTCCAAAGGCGATGCAACGATAGGTGGTAGGGGCACCACGAAGATGGATTCGCCTTTTCCATCATGTGGCTACTTCCATATTGTGTTGCTGGGGATCCAGTTTGATATAATTTTTATTTTTTTTCTATATATGCATCATTGAGGGATACGATCCCCAATTTTGTATAATATTCCACACTTTTTGGACTTGATGGAAAAACTTCTATATTAATGAAATTTTTTTAGTCGGATTTATATACAAGATGTGCATGTTATTTTTATTTACATGTACTTGATTAAATGTGATACAAATTCCAATCCAGTACATTATTTACTAATGCGTTAGATACATAGTTTAAACTTCTTGGCATATGAACATATGTAATAGATTCGAAATATCATTCTAAAAGTCAAACTTTCAAGAGTTTCCTCAATGGAGTAGGATTATGAAGTTGATACGTACCATTTAATTGAGACACTTCCAACCATGAATCTAGGTGGATTGTTAATTGTTGTAATCCATGAGATATCACATCTAATAATAGCTTGATCATGACAATATATCCAACAATGCTGTTAGTTGTCGGACCAAGATTAGTATACTCCTGAACTCACAAGATGGTCAATGGGAGAATAAATCACCCAAGCCGCTAAATCAATATGACGAGTGTGAAGACTAGCACCGTTGTAGATACCACAAACTTAGGCACTTTTTGTCAACATTTATCAATTGAGCACATATCACGATGAGTGGACGCCAACTCAAAAATAAAAAATATAAAAGAAAAGTAACCTAAGATACTTATAATACAATAAGTCAAAGAGAATTTCCCATACATTTCCATCTAGGAATAATGCCTCTTCAAATAGAGCCCATTTCTACACCCCCTATCATGTTTCCATCAAAATCTAACTCACATGATCATTTATTCAAAACTCACTTTACAATCTATGGACTAATCCACATTGAGTTGAATTTCTCTGACCATATTTCATCATGATCCTAGTCATAAACAAGTACCATGAATCCTTTGGAGAAGAGACGACAACATACCGACTTATCATACTGAGATTTGATGTTTTTTTGTGCACCTTGTTTGTAGTAATGACATCCCTTCTATGTTCATCTAATTGTTCCAGGATAACTAAACATTCTTATAATTGGAGAGTGTCGGGTAGGAGTTCGATGCCTATTTTTAACAAAGGAATTTCACACCTAATAGGTAGCACAAATTCAACTCCACGAACAAGATGGAATGTGGTGAACCTTGCAATAGTCTTTGTCGAGGTTTGATATTCCCAAAGTGCCCAATATAGCATAAAATGCCATTTTTTCTTGCTCCTACTAACTGTCCTTTGCAACATGGTTTTCAAGGACTTGTTGACTACCTCTACCTATCCATTTGCTTGCAAAATAGTATGGTGAGGATAAATCCTATTAGAAACCAAGCTTGGCATCTAGTTTCGTCATCATTTTATTTTGAAAATGATTTCCATTATCAGTGACAATCTCTCTAGGAATATCGAATCTAGCTATGATTTGATTGAATACAAAGTGTGAAATGGTATCATCGTCACATGTAAATGTAGGCATGGATTCAATCTACTTCATAAAGTATTCCATGGCCACAATGATGTATTTATGACATTTTATTTATATTCTATTAAAGGTTGTGTAGTCTATCCCCCATTTTGTGAAATGAATGACGATGATGACGGGGTATAATGGAGCAAGGTGCATGCACATTTCTTGGTAAACATTTGACATGGGTTGGACACTTATTCACTACTTCAACATGTTCTTTAAAGGTCAAAGGCCAAAAATACCCAACACACAATATTTTTTGGGCTATATCCAATCCTGATAAATGATCACTACATGATCCTCCATCGTAGTCATTCAAAACCTTCTCTGCTTCTCCATGAGTAAGTCATCGCCTAAGTATCATATCAACTCTTTGATGGTATAAAGTGTCACCTATGATCAGATAATTTTTTGCATGGTGACAGATACATCGTCGATCCTCATGGGAGAATTGAGAGGAGACCCTTTGAATTTGGAGATACACCAGGATCTTCCCATACCAGGGGTCATTTGTGTCGATGAGAAAAACATGATCATTAGGAAATGATTCATTCTCAATTGATTCCTCACTTTCCCTAGGGAGATCTGACATAAGCTTTACAAACGATAAGGACTTCTTCGATTTTGTTGATGCAAATCCTAAACATAACTCTTGTAGAATCACAATCCACTTATTGTACTTCCTGTTGATTATTCATCAAGACAACATATGAAGAAATGGATTGACATCTTCAAGCATTGTTTCCCACCTCAATATGATGTAATGTTGGAGTCTTTGGACCATGTGAACAACTATCAATGCCATCTTTTTGACCTGAGAATACCTTAGCTCAGGTCATACCAAGTTCTTGCTTAGATAATAAACCACATGCTCATGTTGCAATTCATCTTCTTAAACCAAGACGTTGGATGCTTGATTCATATGCCGCTAAATATTTAAGAAAATATTTTCTATAGTTAGGTGGACTTAACAATGGGGCATACATCAAATCCTTTTTTAATGAGTCAAAATATATTGGAGCATTAACATCCAAAATGAATGGAACCCCTTTCTTCAAAAGGAACATAAAACCTTTCATGATTTCGGTGTAACTAGAAATGAACCGATGCAATAAGTTAGCCTTTCCTTGGAGGATCTATAATTGATCAAGATTATGTGGGGGAGGCAATTGAAGTATTACCTCCACCTTAAATGGATCCACTAGAATCTCATACTTGGAAACTATGAAACCAAGTAGTCGTCCTGAAATGACACAAAAGGTGCACTTATGAGGATTCAAATGAATCCTATAGTGAGTACACCTATCAAAGACTACCCTTAGATGTTTGGGATGATCGGCTCTCCTTGCAGATTGAGCCATCAAGTCATCTAGGTAATCTTTGATGATATTTTTGATGTCTTGAAAAGTGTACAACATAGGCTTACCGAAAGGTAGCTCCATAATACTTCAGGCCAAA
This sequence comes from Larix kaempferi, assembly GCA_027924585.1. Classification (NCBI taxonomy): domain Eukaryota; kingdom Viridiplantae; phylum Streptophyta; class Pinopsida; order Pinales; family Pinaceae; genus Larix; species Larix kaempferi. Next base: position 3,968,431 of record BSBM01000120.1, on the reverse strand, counting down.
TGGCATATTCCAGTATGCAAACATTCCCAAGGACATATGAATGTGGTTTTATGCTAATCTTTGAGGAAAGTTTGTATTTGATTGTATCCTAAAAACCCACCCATAAATGAGAAGAACTCATTTCCCGTGTATTCATCGATAATTGGATCAATGGATGGGGTAGAATAATTTTCTTTTGGACATGCAAGGTTTAGGTCCCTGAGGTCAATGCACACTCTGATATTGCTATATTTCTTATCGATGGGTACCAAGTTGGACACCCATTTAGTTATTGGGACATGATATATGAAACCAACTTGGAGAAGTTTATCCACTTCTACCTTGACAGTAATGTCCTTCCGAGGATTGACCGATCACAGTTTTTTTTGAACAAGTTTAAGATTGGGATATTTTTTAATTTCATGCTAAAAAATGCTCGGATTGATACATGGAATCTCTTCATAAGACTAGGTGAAAATGCAATTGTATTCTTTGAAAATTGTAGTACATATCTCAATCTCTTATGAGGAACAATCTACATCACTAAAGACATTTTCAATAACACCAAAAGTCCTGGAAATATCAAACGGGATGGTTTTGGATATGTTAGCCATATTTCCCTCTACATATACCTCATATTTAGCGAGAGGTATCCCATATCAATCCATAGTTCCAAGTTTGATAAAAAATTTGTTATCAATCCTCAACCTACTCATGGTAGGAAAAAATGGCATGCGTTGGTGCATGTATTTCCACAACATTTCTTCCATAGACATGGATTTTAAGCTAGCTTCCTCAAAAGGATTACCATGTCTAAGGTATCTTGATAAGGTAAGGAATTGATATACTAGATGAGCATGGAATACTTATCACATTCTTCCACGGGTCTAGATTTGCGATCATGGTCTGCCATGTCGAATAAAAGAACTTGATATGTTGTTTTGGCTACAAACAAAGTCGATGATGCCCTTCTAAACCAGGTTTCCTGAGTCAACTATGGCACTATCCATGGATCTTCAAACTAAGAAATTCTAAAATGGCATATTATTACTATGGAAATAGCGGCGATCGAGTAGATCACATGTATCAGGGAAACATTATATCAAGGGTTGGGTGGGAGAATATTGAACATGCCCATAAGGGTAGGGTACATTCCCACTCCAATATTTTCACGGGACCTCATGGAATGGTCAACCAACAAAAAATTGTTTTGGTTGTTTGAATGGACTCATTTATGCAAAAAGACAACTGATCAATCATGAGGATATTCCCTTCATGTGGGAAACGAATCACGTGAAAATTGAGGACACTAATACCATCATAGCATAAGTCCAACTACAACCTAGTAGGAGGTTATAATCTAGTGGAGCATTGATGACTTCCACCTCCACAGTTGCAGTATTTCCCCTATCTATATAGGAAGAGTTAGGATGATTCCATGATGTATGAAAATATTATCATCCAATGCTTTCAACGCCATGGCTAAGGGAATGGTCTCAAGAGAGCCTATAGATTGCCAACATGACAAGGACATCACGTAAGTGGAATCCCCTTCATCTACTACAGTTTTGAAAATGTTCAACCCTCAAGTTGAAACCTGAATCTGAAACATGGAGGAGTGAGGTAGGTGAGGTTTCTAGTTATCCAAGTCAAATGTTATCAAATGAGAGTCCAAAGGGTTTAAATCCATGATTGTTGTTAATAGAGTTTTTTGCTGCATAGGACAACTTTAGAGTACCTCTAGAGTGGACATCGTGCATGGAGCTTGGGCCAAGTCTTCAATAATGTTATAATTTTGGGAGGCTAGTGAATTAGGATTGTATGCATTTTGATTTAGAACACCTTTTGGGACATAGGGAATCATGTAATTGTTTGGATTCTCAATGTGTAGAGGATTGGGAATTCAAAGTCAAGGACTTACTTTCCTTTGGATCCAAACATAGGTGTATCTTAATGGTAAGCTCTAGTATGAACGTTAACCTCTCATTCACACATGTATACATTTGCATTCACAAGGTTTCCCCTTTGGGAGAAGGCACCCTAATTTCCCCCTTACGGGGTTGCAAGTTTGGTTGGGATTCCAAAAACCATTTGTTGGTGTTGTGGAGGGAACTAGTTGGTTAAGACAACGAGTTTCTTGTGAGATTCATGTTGTGTCAATAGTCATTGAGTAGCCTCCAATTTGGGACATTGATGAGTCAAGTGGTCATCGCCATAGAGTTTGCACAGGAATTTCACTTTCCTCTTTTCTTTCCTATCCACATTAGCATTATTGTTAATTGCATTTTTTTCCCTTATTCCCATTATTTTTGCTTGGTTTTGTTTTGTTTCTTCCCTCTAAGATGTTGGTTTCCTTTGGCATCAGATGTTTGTATTGACAAAACATCAGAGGGTTTATTAGGAGTAGGGTTTTTGGTGTTGTTTTGAACAACTACAAGCTCTTTTAAATACATTTGTCTCACTTGTGTGGTGACCTAACTGTTATCACATTTTCCACTAAACTGATCACACTGTCAACATGAGCTCTAGGATTTGGTTCTGTTGTCGTCAGTCCTTGCATAACATTCAACATATGTGAATTAGATTGCTCGAAACATATCACCGATATTTGTAAGTACAATATAACTCAAAATTCAAGAAAATATTCATGTTGATTTCTTTTTTATTCACCTGATTCATCCCTCTGCAACTTTTCCAACAAGGTTTTATGTTCTTTTTTCACTTATATTGAAAAGAATATTATCGATCTTCCTCATTTTTTGGCTCTGCATGTCACACATTAACCAATACATATTGGTTAATGTTACAAATAATTCAAACGTATTAATTTGATACAGAAATTACAAAGAAGTTTCCTTCTTCACTTCTTTGGATGTGCTCCCATCATGTCGACTAGAATTGTTGTTCATTGAACACTTATCGTGCATTTTCTATCAATAAACAACCTAGACCATTAAATAGAGAAACTATTAAGTATATTATACAAAATAATTACATATCTTCAAAATAGAAAATAGTCTTCCATTTTAGTGTGTTTCAGTATATGAAACACATCGGTGCTTCTCATACATGACAGCATCGGTGCGCCATATTTGAATGCACCGTCAACTATAAAAAAAATAAAAATTGTCATAGACTCATTTATCCGTGCGATTTATTTCTTATAAAGCATCGGGAATGAAAACGGTATGCTTTCACAATTAATGCACCAGTGCGTTAGAACAAGTTGAATGCACTGACAAATGTGTAAGCGTTTTTATAAAAAAAAAAACAAAACAGGCCTGACATTACCAATGTGCTATTATTATAAATGCACTAGTGCATTAAAAGAACTCGAACGCACCGAAAACTATGTAAGTGTTTTTTTTAATTAAAAAAAACTGACAAGGCCGATTGGGTTTAGGATTCGACCCAAGAAGTGGTCCCATCGCACCCAGTGGCTTATATATAAAACTACAAGCCCATCGAATCTAAAATCCCTAAAAAAATATCCTAATTGTGAAACAATAGAGGGATTTAAATCATAATGTAAATTTTTGCAGCCACATAAAATGAAAGGAAGCAACAAGAAAATCTAAATAGGAAAATAAATAAACCATGCATTGTGATCAATAGTAATAATTTACATACTTGAAATTTCTATTATGCATGGTTTTGTTTGATTCAACATACCTTACAAATTTTGACCTTAAGAATAATCTGGTTGCTCCAAACTCCTCCTCGATAACTCTCTCTTCCAAAACTCTCTCCTCGAAATTTCGGCAAAATAATAAAATAGTGATTAGGTTTTTTCTAATACCTTAAATAATTAGTTTTTGAAATTGAATTTCCTCCTCCTTTTCTAGTTTATGGGAAAATAATTCGTGTGTCTTTTTATTTTTGATTTTCTAGACATTGGTGCGCTAATTACAGAGAAGCACCGATGCGTCTTGTTGCATATGTTATTTATTTTGCACGGGCAATAAACTTGTTTTCTTAAAAAATATTTTGGAGATAGGAAACAAACGCAATAGAGTAAAAAAGTCCAAAAGGAAGGATCTTCCCCTTGAAAAGGTCCATGATCTAAGAGAAAAAGTGAGGTTGGACATGGAAAAACATAGACATGCACCTGCCACTGCCTCAGATACTAGAGCAATGCATGACACAATGACCTCTAGTTCGACACCATAGCTGAAGAAAATGTGTCCAATGGATCCCACTCAAATTTCAACATGAAGTCAACCTCCAATCAATAATCCATCAAAAAGCAATGATCAAGTGGTTGGAGACATTAAAATCTTGGAATATGTTGAGTATGCAGAGTTAGATGTTCAAGAAGTTGCTAATTTGCAATCTCCCCAAGAATACCACACACACGTCAAACGCACTCTCGTTCTGGACCAACGTGTGAACGAAGTGCCACAACAAAGCGGTGGTGGGACTCATACTTCTTCTATACTTCATTTACCTCGACTGTCTAGTGCATGATAAAGAAGAACTCCTAGACATATTCATGTGGATGAAAGTTCCCTATTAGGCCATGAAGGTAAGTTACCTAAATGAATTATTGATTGGAAATGTAGCAAAACCATCAAAGAATTTTTTTAATCTAAGAGTGATGAATCGAAATGTCAATTATTCTTAGCTTTGTTAAAATCACATTGTTTAGCCATTGTTAGGAGAATTTTAGGCATAAATACAGTTAGAAGTTCATAGGCTAATAGTCGTTTGTTAGAAATATTCAAGCTTCATTTAATTTCATCGGAAAGATGACTCATACAAAAGATATTAATGTGCCCGTCGGGTATTATCAGAATCAATTATGAACAAATCCACAAGGCATTGTTTCCTATTGTCACACTCATCTCACATATTTAAAGTAGCTATAAATACTCTTTATAAGTATTAAACTATTAGAGAAAAAATCGACACTCCAGGTCAAAAATATTGTTGGGAATTCATTGGTAGGTCGCCTCATTTAGACAAGAAGCTAATTGATGTTGTTAAAGAACTAGTGCACAAGTTTTGGTATGAGAATAGTAGACCTTCTCCCAATCAAAGAGATGTTATAAAGTTCAGAAAAGGTACTAATGAGCGTGAACCACACATCAAGCACTTCCTTGACACAACACAAACGAAAACCTATGAGTGATTTAAGACTGAGCACACAAAATTGAACCTATTCCAAAGGTCATTTGAAAAATGTAAGCCCTTTTATGTTAGAATATGCACTGACCACAACACATGTTGTTGTAGATATCATGTAGAATTTGAATATTATTATGACACATATAAATATATATTTCATGATTTGCATACTGACATTGTGCAACAATGCTCTTTCATACTATCATTGAATGCATCAAGAAAATTTATCCATAGCATAATGTGTCCAAGGGCTGAAAAGAAAAAATATTATGAAAAATCATGTATTTATGGGACATGTTCCAGGTGTAGTGTATTTGCATTTTTGAGATGTTACATTCATGAAAGCGGGGAGCATGAAGCTGGGAGTATGACAATAGAAGTGCAGAGCTTCAAATATGTAACATATCAAGTAGATAGTATGAAAGTGAGCAAAAATATTGCATCGGTGAATCCACATTTAAGTGAATATTGTATACTTTCATATTGTTCATTCAATTTCTAGCTACATGTATTTCAAAGGTCACATTGTAATAATGTCCTTGTTTTCATGGCACCAGGTAGGAATATGTGATTTCATGGAGGAATTTTACAACAAAAAAATGAGCAATATGTTCAACATGTGCATGTAGCATAGTGGCAGGATGAACAATATAGAAGATGCAGAGATAGCTTTCCCATTGGAACCATATTGTCGGTTGTGGATTTTGTTGAGAACTACACTGTTTAGCCGTAGAATGAGATTCAAATTCAATACTTCCATTGGGAACAAGTTAGTATAATGGTACATATCACAAACATGCACATGCCAAAGAGCAACAACGACAAGAGGGTAATAGTGAATCAGACAAACTTCTACAGCAGTAATGACATGTTTCATTACCCGCATTATGTACAACATTGCTTTCAAATTTTCTATGATCGATTGAAGGAGAGAGATATACAAATAGATCAACATTGGATATGGTCAGATGGTTGTGCGGTCTAGTTAAAAAATGCTTGTGTATTCCAATGGTTGAGTATTTTTCATAAGACATATGATGTGTCGCATATATGGAACTATTTTGAGATCGAGAAGAGGAAGGATGAGCACAATGGGGTTGGTGCATGTATCAAAACCACACTACGAAGGGAGGGGATGAGGTGCATGATAAATCCTCATATCCGAGATGAAAAATCCATAGTTCAATGGTGCTTTGCAAAAATGTCAAAGCCAACCATAGAGCAACAAACATCAGCAGAAAGACGACATGTGGTAAGAAATTTTTGGAAAATGGTTGATATAGATCGATCATGTTCTTATAGTTGTAGTACAATATAAGGAACACGTGGATTTCATTATATTTTAATCTCAAACAACCCCTTATTTGAAATATCGATGCGGAAACTTGTTTTTTTTGTGTGGCCCTTGTAGCAGTGACGAGCGGGATGATTGTGAATCAATGGAATGGTTTGATGAATGGGATCATGCATCACTTGATGTAGACCCACGTGCAGTTGTTGAAACAATATAGTTAGAGGAGGGCCGGTCATCTATTTCAACCAACTATGATATATATATGATCTTGTACAGCCAAGTAAATATTTCTGCAATTGTATCATGTATCCATTTATTTATTTATTTAACCATGTTATCAAACCCCTACACATTTGCATTTGACCTTACATTGCATATTTGCAGGACACATATATGCATTTGTTGCTCTGAAAGACAATGATGGGGCACATATTATTGGTTGGCATGATGCATCCAAGGGAAGTAAACCCTCAACACATCATTAATTGATAGTGGAGGCGTTGAATTTCCCATTGGCTTGATGGTTGTTCAGGGTGAATATCTGACACTAGATGGAAGGTCAAGAAAGACCAATGGGTATGTATACATGGATTACAGATCGGGTTTAATGGTGTATCATTTTACAAACCTAATCGTTGGTACAAACATCCAACTACAAACAATCTCTAGAAAGAGCTGAAATAAGGTACACTACTTCCTACCCCATGTAGAGCACAAGAGATTGATGGAGACAATCAACAACATAGAGGATCCAAAAGGCCTACTTGAATCAAGTAACTATTTCATGCTTTGTACATAATGTAGTCATGTATTTATTTAATCATTCATGCCTAATGTTCTTGGCATGTTAGATATTTTATTTCATGTTATGTTAGATTTTTTATTTCATGTTATGTAGATCTTGTTATGTTATATTTTTAATTTCATGTTTATGTTATGTAATCCATAGTAAATATTGTGATCACGGTGCCTCTTAGAGGTTCTCAAAAGCACCAAGGTTTACTCCACCCTTGGGATTTATGATCATTCTAACTAATTTCCCTTATTTGAATTGGCTAACTAATGAGCCTATTCAACATCATGCCACATGCCACATTCCTTCCCATGCTGAGTAAATTTCCTTCATACATCATGAAATATGTGTTATGGCACTTCTAATTCATCCCTTTCATGGTCCTTTTTGTAGTGGAACTATGTGTAATGGCAATTCTAGCAACCCTCCATGCCAACTGGGCCATATTCATGCCATCCATTAGTGTAAATTCCAAACATATCGTAATTAGTATGGCCATCCTCATGCTCATTGTCACCATCCCCATTCTCAATGTCACCATGACCATCGTGATTCATCAAAACCATGCCCATTGCGACCATCAACGTCACCACCATCCTTCGTATTACCATGTTTTCACCATCTCCATCCTCATCATCCCCATCCTCATTCCCATGCCCATTGTAACCATCCCCACTATCATTGCCCCATCACCATCATCGCCATCGTGCTCATTGTCACCATTATCATCACCATGCCCATTGTCACCATCACCAGCATGCCTCATCATCCTCATGCTCGTGTTGTCACCATCATCATCCTCATCGATCATCTGTCATCCACCATCATCCTCGTGCTCATTGTATCATGATAGTTAGTGGATACAAACTATGGTTTCTAGGTTTTAGAATACAAACTAGGGTTTAGGATACAAAATAGGGTTTCTAAGGTGTAGTCTATAAACTAGGCTTTCTAGGGTAGGCTCTAGGTTTTCTAGGCTACACTCCAGGCTCTAGGTTTACAAGATTTAATGTTGAACTCCTCTATCATGACCTTAACAAAAATGTAACATTCAATCAAGAAAAAACACTTATTAAGAATGGGAGGCTTTTTATACCTTATTTTAACACTGGCATTAGGAATTTTCATCAAAACTTAGGGTGTTGACTAATGCCCTTGGAGGACCAACTTCAAGATTCAAGGTAGACGCATGGGCTAGATCCTAGAGGAGGGGGCACATGGTGCTATTGATAGATAGGATCCCAATATAGGCAAAGATTTTGATATATGTAATTATTTGTTGTCGCGCTTGATGTTTTTTGGACTCTATAGGCCATTTAGCCTCTTTGTTTATGTATTTTGGGTCAAATATGGATTTCACTTGATGTTATTTTAGTTGTATGCACCCTTGCTATATACATGAGAAACTTTGCATATTTATGTATAATGATTTGGATTCAAATGGATGCACATTAATATATATGTACAGTGATAATGATTTAATTTTTATATGTATTATAATTTAGGCTAGGGTTCTACAAAATAGGGTTTCTAGGGTTTAGAATACAAAGTAGGTTTTCTAGGCTATGCTCTAGGATTTCTAGGCTAGGCTCTAGGCTCTAGGTTTATAGGCTTAATGTTGAGATCCTCTATCATGACCTTAACAAAAATGTAACCTTCACTCAAGAAAAACCACTTATTAAGCATGGGAAGCTTTTTATACCTTATGTTAACACTTGCATTTGCAAGTTTCATGAAAACATAGGGTGTTGACTAATGTCCTTGGAGGACCAACTTCGAGATTCAAGGTAGAGGCAAGGGCCAAATCATAGAGGAGGGGGAACAAGGTGCTATTTATAAATAGGATCCCAATATAGGAAAGTATTTTTATATGTGATTATTTTTTGTAGATTGAAATGTTTTGGACTCTATAAGCCATTTAGCTCATTTTCACCATAACGCCATCCCCATGCTCATTGCCACCATCCCCATTCTCATTATCACCATGACCATCATGATTCAGAAACACCATGCCCATTTCCACCATCAATGTCACCACCATCCCCCTCATGCCCATGTTTCACCATCGCCATCCTCATCATCCCCATCCCCATGCCCATTATAATCATCCCCATGCTCATTGTCCCATCACTGTCATGATTCATCAACACCATTCCCATTTCTACCATCAACATCACTTCCATCCTCTGCATGCCCATGTTTTCACCATCGCCATCCTCATCATGCCCATCCTCACAATTTCATAAACTAGGGTTTGGCTCAATAAGAGACAATTCAATTTTTGCACAAGGAGGTCAACTTTGAAAATTCCTTAATCGTGAATTCATGGATAGTGTTCCCACATTGAACCTACACAAACAGACTTGTAGGAACTCACGGAACTCAATTCTGTTTCCCGGATCTAATTCTATGCCCCTAGTAGGGATTCAACATGTGTCCCTGAAAGCCTCGAGGAGGTGAGTTTAAACAGGCCATAAAACGATGATCGTGGCTTAGATCAATGAATTGCCAACTCCGTTGGCATTGGGACATCGAAATAATGATAGGGGCGTCTCTCTTGCGTGTGTCCATGGCTCGGATCTCATCACGTTTCACAATTTCATAAACTAGGGTTTGTCTCAGTAAGAGACAATGCAATTTTTGCACAAGGGGTTAAATTTGGAAATTCATCGACCATGAACTCATGGCTAACATTTCCATGTAAAACCTACCCAAACACACTTGTAGGGTCCTACAAAACTCAATTCTGCTACTCGGATCAAATTCTATGCCCCCTGCATGGATTCAAGAAGTCTCCTCGAAAGCCTCCGGGAGGTAAGTTTAAACGGTTCATAAGACAATGACTGTGGTTCGGATCGATGAACCGTTGACACTATTGGAATTGAGACATCAGAATAATTCTAGGGGTGCTTCTCTCGCATGCGTATGGCATAGATCTTGTCCTGTTTCATGATTTCATAAATAGAGACAATGCAATTTTTGCATAAGGGGCCCAACTTTGGAAATTCCTTAATCATAAACTTGTGGCTAGTGTTCCCACATTGAACCTACCCAAACACATTGCAGGATTTCACTGAACTCGATTATGTTGTTTGGATCAAATTCTATGCCCCGACAGGGATTCAACATGTGTCCCTGGAAGCCTCTAGAAGGTGTTTTTAAACATGCCATAAAATGATGATCGTGGCTCGGATAAACAAAATGTCGACTCTGTTGGAATTGAGACATCGAAATAATGCTAGAAGTGCCTCTCTCACATGGTTTCATGGCCCGTATCTCGTCTTGTTTCATGATTTCATAAAACAGGGTTTGGATTAGTAAAAAACAATGCAATTTTTTTTGCATAAGGGGGTCAAATTTATAAATTCCTCAACTATGAACTTGTGAATAGCATTCCCATTCCAAAACTTCCCAAACACACTTGCAGGATCTCATAGAACTCAATTATGCTTCCCAGATCAAATTATATGCCCTAGGAAAGGATTCAACATGTGTCCCTGAAAGCCTCCATGAGGCGAGTTTAAACAGGCCATAAAATGATGATCGTGTCTTGGATCAGTGAACCATCAAATCCATTGGAATCAAGCATCATAATAATGCTAGGGGTGCATCTCCTGCATGGATCCATGGCCCATATCTCATCATGTTTCACAATTTCATAAACTAGGGTTTGGCTCAGTAAGAGACAATGCAATTTTTGCACAATGGGGTCAACTTTGGAAATTCCTCGATTGTCAAATTGTGACTAGTGTTTCCATGTCAAACCTTCCCAAATGCACTTGCAAGATCTCACGGAACTCAATTCTACTTCTTGGATCAAATTCTATGCCCCCGGTAGGGACTCGACATGTGTCCTTGAAAGCCTCAAGGAAGCGAGTTTAAACAAGCCATAAAATGATGACCGTGGCTCGGGTTGTTGAACTGTCGAATCTATTGGAATTAGAACATCATAATATTTCTAGGAGTGTCTCGCTCACATGGGTCCATGGCCCAAATATAGTCTTGTTTCACAATTTCATAAACTAGAGTTTCACCTAGTAAGAGACAATGCAAAGTTTACACAAACGACTCAACTTTGGAAATTCATCGATTGTTAGGCCACAGGCAGCGTGAACATGTGGGACTTGCCAAAACATGCTTGTAGGATCTCATTAAACTCAATTATGCTTCCCAATTCAAATTCTATGTCTCGGGCATGGATTCAAGACATGTCCTTGAAAGGCTCTAGGAGGTGAGTTGCAACTGGCCATAGAATGATGACTATGGCTCAAATCAACGAACTGTTGACTCCGTTGGAATATTGACATTGGAATAATGCTAGGTTATCCTCTCTCACATGGTTCCATGGCTTGAATCCTGTATTGTTTCACAATTTCATAAACTAGGGTTTCACTTAGTAAGAGACCCTAATCATTTGACTCCCAAGGTTTCCTATTGAGGATTCAAATACTAGGATGGACATATAGACTAGGATGGAAGCACTAGAGTTGCCTTGCCATGTACTTGTATGATGTAACATGGATAGGGTTTTCAAACCCTAATAAATACAATCATGCTAGTGGGGAGAGCCTGAGCAACATAACCTTGTTGTTGAAGCCAACGAGGACCTTCTACCTACCTTGGAGATGATATGTTCATGAGGAAATCCTACGAGTTAGATGATATAGATCATGAGGCTACCATATGAGAAGATAAGGGGAAAGAGATACATATTGATTGTTCTTGGAGAGATTTCTCTTTTGTGATGTTAGGGATTTCTCTTTTGTGATGTTAGGGATTTCTCTTGTGACGACAAGGGTTTGTGATCTACATGTAAACCCTATGAATTTGAATTCCACGTGAAAAAGTAGCATCCATATTGGTGAAATGAATTGGAAATATGATAAAACATTTTGGATCATATTGTTATTGTATAAATGTATTCTTGATAGGTGCACATTAAAGCAAAGAAACCATGGGTAATTCTTTGAATTTTCTAATTGTTGTATTGGAGATGCATATTGTTGTATGCACTACTCTTTCTCAATATGTGGAATCCAATTAAGGAGATAAGAAAGTGATGTTTTGAATGCTATAGTTCAATAGATAGAACAAGAAAACCTAGGAACAATGGAAAATGTGAGAAATTGTGCAATAGTGCAAAGTATTGCAAAAGTAATTTATACTTACAACAATGGGAAATGGTACTCCCCCTCAATACGATAAGAAGTGTAACATGTTTTAAATATACAGCATCATGAGACATTCTCTAAACCAAACTTGTTTAGCCAAGATTGATCCTCCCATATAGAGGTGAGCACTTTGATTGCCTTTCGTGTAAAGGTTATTCCTCCCGCATAGAGGTAATTTATCAAAGTAATGATGTGGTAAAGTCTTGTTGGACAAGGCTCCAGACTTGTGTGTGTCGAGTCATGATTCTCATGTGAACCTTCCGTATAAAGGTATCCATGAGATGGACCTCCTGTATAGAGGTGGACCTTCAGTATAAAGGTCATGCTTTACTTGTTAAAAGCATTTAATGTTGTGTGATGTATTATTAACCATGATCACCAGTTTCTATTAAGTCTCCTTTAGAGATTGATCACCTCTAAAGTGAATTACATTAGCATATAATCATTTGGTCTGGAATAATATAATATGAACGCATCATCCGATAATTCTTCTTAGTATAATGTAATGTGATGGATAATTAAAGTTAGCACATATTGACCATGCAGTAAGAGATAAAGAAATAAAATATAAAACATAGAGATCACGAGAATTCAAAATTTCCCATGCAGGCACTCCAACTAATTAAAGAAAACTTGAATTGTTAAAGCTTTAGTTAAGTATCAATGTATGCCTCAATCAATGCTTCAGTTAAAGCATCAAATAAATATATGCCTAAGTTAACTAAAGAACTCACAGTGGTCACTTCAAGTAAATCAATCAACATTATTTTGGTTAACTAAGTGTTAAATAAGAAGGATTAGTTAACTAAAGTGTTTTCACTTTAGTTAAACTAAAAGAGGAAAATTCGATAAATCAAGGAGAACTCGAATTAATCACTACAGTGATGTGTTGTAGGCACAACAAATCCCATGTTTTATCCAAGATATGGGAGCCCCAATTTTTTATGAAAGAGTAACTTAGTCAATTTTTGGGATTGTTCATCCTGTATGTATGCATTCTCTCCTTTGACATGATTTGATTTACTTAACAATTTTCTCTTTGAAAAATTGTTAGTTTTTTTACTGTTTTTCTGAGTTGCGGGAAGCTCTGATTTTTCCACAAAGTTATGTTCATCCCGCAAATCCACAATCTCGCAATTGCGGATTGCGGGAGTTTGTTGTTTCTTTTTGAAATATTGTCATCCTGCAGCCCGCAACCCGCAATTGCTGATTGCGGGAAAACCTTGTAAATAGGTTTTGAACTTTTCCGTTCCGCAACCCGCAAATTGTAGAAAGTAGATTGAATAATAAAATTTGCGTTGTGTGTTTCCGCAACCCGCAAATGCGGATTACGGAATGCGGAAAGGTTTGTCAAATAAACACGTTTCATGCACCCGCAACCCGCAAAATGCAGATTGCAGATTGCGGAGTGTCTTGGTCACATTTTGAGTTTGTCATCCCCGCAACCCGCGGCCCACAATTGCGGATTGCGGATTGAGGACACCTTTTGTTTGTTTTGGTTTGAAGTTGCAATTCTGCAACCCACAACCCACATTGCGGATTGATTCAGTTGAGTTGTTTGTGTTCTTGCAACCCGCAATGCGGATTGCAGAACTATTGATTTATTTGTTTCTATGAGTTGCGATCCTGCATCCCACAACCCACAATTGTGGATTGCGAGATGAATGTATATATTTGCAAAATAAAACTTCCACAAATTTTCTTCCGCTTTCTACATGTTTAATCTTAACCATTGATTTGTTTTGATCCTGCGAATGAGGTTACGCTGCGTGACTTGAATAAATATTTGGATTTCCATTTTCTCTGGTATTATTTGGATTGTTTCCATTCTTATTGATCTCTAGTTTGAGTTGGTTTTTATCATTTCAGTTGGTTCCATGATCTTGGTGGTTAGCTTAACATGTTATCTTTCACATTTCCCACCTAGATTTGGTCTTCATTTGTATAAGTTGATTCATTTTATTGGTTTTTGGAGATTTCAAAGATCTTGTCATTTGATTCCGACTATTGTATGTAATGATTTCTTATCCTTATTTGAACTTGTTTGAGTCATTTACATGCTTCAATTTTTACTAATTAAATTCATATGATATTTTATTGGCAACAAATTTGAACTTCATTGAATCAATAAGTTTAAAAAGCATCTTGATGGGTTAGATTGAACACTCATGTTTAATCATTTTGATTTGTGACTTGATGTAACATCCCAAAAAATCACAAAAATTTGAATTTTTTTAGAGTAGCATTAAGTGCTATAGTTACTGTGCAGAAGTATAATAAATGTTTGTTTGTTTAACTAGAGGTCATACTGTACTAACACGTTACGTCGATTATGTGTGTATATTGTATTACAAAATACGTGCAATGTGTTTGCGTCTATAGTATGTTATTGTTGGATGTTGTTACCTCAATCATGCATCTAGATCAGTTATGGTTACTTATGTAGATGTCGATACTTAAAAGATTTGACTTGATACATAATTCATTATAAGTGCTAACTGTTTATTTTTCTTATTGATGATGAAGGGGTCCTATGGGCACCCCGAGGCTTACTTAGCTATTTAGCTAAAGCATTTGAACTTCTATCGCAGATCACAGGTAAGAGCGATACTATTTTCAAAAAGTATAAAGAGGTCCTATTTAACTTCAGTTAGCCTTCAATGTTATAAAAAGGAATTAGAGTAAATTGAAGCATATTCAGGGTGAGATCTATTCTGGTTTTATCTCCAATTATATCCAAGTTGTTTATAAAATTTTGGTTATATTCGAAAACTCATAAATTGTATTTAATGCTATTACACTTGTTTTATACTAAGTCATCATAGGAGTTATTTAGCTTGGCCTTCAAGGCTAAATGCATTAAACTTCCTAAATTATGAATTAGACCATGCAATTATGTATGAAAAGAATCATAGCCTTAGCTTTTATGCTAACACTATGCTTTTAAACCTATGATGTTATGCACTAGAGGCACAAACTTATGTGATAGTATTATCATGGCCACTTTGAAAGTGCCGATAGCTACAAGTTATACATTGTATGCATATACCCTATGTATTAATTTATTAAGTCAACTTTGAAAAGTCAACGGTTACAAACAATGAGATAAACAAATAACATAC
Organism: Larix kaempferi; assembly: GCA_027924585.1. Classification (NCBI taxonomy): domain Eukaryota; kingdom Viridiplantae; phylum Streptophyta; class Pinopsida; order Pinales; family Pinaceae; genus Larix; species Larix kaempferi. The sequence goes on along the minus strand of BSBM01000120.1, from coordinate 3,952,945 downwards.
AACTCGGAGGGGACACCCTAAGTATACTATAACAAGTGATAAATACTAATGTTACTATACGCTTTATGGGTAGTCCAAGGTTATCAAGGGACTCCATGTGATAACGCATGTGTTAAAGGTCATTTAGTAATAAGTTTGATAATTGGATATGATGTAATAGCAATTATTACGTAAGAGTTGGATAAATTATATAATAGTAGTTTGACCTTTGATATCTTGTGATCATACTGTAGTAAGATTGTAATGTTCCATCATATGGAAAGGCCAAACAATAACCTTGCTGCATGATTGCGATGGGAGGCTTACGTAAGGTGGTAGCTATGAAGATTAAAGTGCAGTAAAGGCGTTCTGGGTGGAATGCCTAATGGCATCCACCGTGGTAGATCTTCACGTGGTTTTATTGGTTTGTGGTACTAACACTAACTGACTTGGTGTTATTTCGACTAAGCATAAGCCTGGGCACTCATTTTGCAGCTAGTGGGGTTTTGGAGAGGCCGACAGGCTTGCGAAAATCAAATTAAAATCATATAAAATGAAATTAAAATTATGTGAAAATGAATTTTAAAATATAATTTTAAAACTCAGTAAAAGAAAATATAAATTTTGTTTGTGAACTTTTTTTAATTAAAATATAAAATGTGTATATATTTTTTATTTTTTAATATTAAATGAAAATAATATTAAAGAATATGTTTTTATTTATTTAATATTATTATGCAATGTTTTGTGTTTAAAATATAAAATGTATATATATATTTATTTTTTAATATTAAATGAAAATAATATTAAAGAATATGTTTTTATTTATTTATCATTATTATGTAATGTTTTGTGTTTAGATATAATTTATTAATTTATAATCAAGTTTGATGGGTTAGTTTAAGTGGTTGAGAGCTATAAGTCTTGGGGTCAAATCCTCAGGTGACTATGCATTGATATCCACAACTTCTTGTTCAACTAATAACTTAATTAAATAGACTCATATATTCCAATTAATTAGAATATATATATTTTTTGTTTTGAAATTTAAATTAAGATAAATATTATAAAAAAAAAATTATTTAATGTTTTACTATTTTATTAAAGTGTTATATATCACTTTCCCATTAAACACCTAATTACACCTTTCCTTTATACTAAATCACAACAACAATTTTATCAATATAAAAGTTTAATTTTATTAAAAATGATATAATTAATTTTAAAACTTTTATATAAAAGAATTTTTTTTAAAAATCAATTATAATATCAACCAATGAAATGTTGTTATTTATAGTAACATTTTGAAGTTGTCTTCCTTCGTATGTATGAAGAGAAATTACATTCCAAGGTGGATATGTAAGTTCTCATAGTCCTTATATGTGAATTATGAGTTGGTTTCTCCTACTTATTTTATGTCTTTCTTTTCACATTCGTTATTATCAACCTTTCTTCACATTCGTTATTATCAACATTTGGTATATTGGTAGTATCCATTTGGTATTGGACATACCAATGGTATCAAGGTTGTGATTAGAGCATATAAGGCCCACAACTCTTAGTAGATTACTAACTATTTAAAATGAAATGTATATATAAAAAAACTCAAAACAATAGTTCGGTTTAAAAAGAAAAAATTAAAGTTACGTTCAAAAAAGAGAGTTAAATTAGAGTAACTCTTAGTAAATTACTAACTATTTAAAAAGAAATGTACATATAAAAGGATTCTTGAGAGTTAAATTAGAGTAACTCTTAGTAAATTACTAACTATTTAAAAAGAAATGTATATATAAAAGGATTCAAAATAATAGTTAGGTTTAAAAAAAAGTTAAATTAAAGTTAAGACAACTAAGCAACCAATGTTTGAAAAAAAAAGCATTTTTATATTTTTATTACATGTAATTATAAATTTAAGTTTTTTGGTATAGTTTATTTCTCAAGTTTACTTATGTTTTTAAGTTAAGAAATGATATTGTTTAATTTGGCTTATCATAAAGTTATGTTCATTTATAGATGGCCCTATATTAAATCCAATGTAACACCATTTGAAAGATTGTTTCTATAGTTATAATTTGATGTATGATTTTAGATATATTTGAGAAATATATAGCAAATTACCACATGTCAAGATGGCCTCTATAGCTACAATTTGATTTATGATTTCAGATACCTTTGAGAAATATATAGAAAATTACCAACCTATCAAGATGACCCCTATAAACACCTAGAGGGGGTGGAAAGCCCTCTTGGCTTGTGATTTGAAGGACACGGGGAAGAGTGGAAGCAAACTAAGTATGGGAAATGGACAACAAGCTTGCATCGATTTATTCAACAAGACACAATGACGGTTTCCACATTGATACTGTACCTAAGTCATCAAATCATGATACCAATGTAATGTGATGATGAATAAAGAACAAAGGAGATCAAAAGAGAATCATAAGCATTAATGGTTATCATCCTAAGGAACATGGTTAAAATGGTATGTATATAATTCAACATGGAGAAGAGGGATTCCATAGTCCACCATTGAAAAGTTATACCCACTACATTATTTGGTAGGTGACAAAATCATGGAGAATTTGTCATGAGCTCCTCCTTGATTATGTGTAACCTTGCTTCTAGCAACCTTATGGAATAGATGGAGAAGGAAGAGGCCACCCCACCCAAAAGAAAGGGTAGAGGGAGATTTCCAAAGGCCCAAGCTAGGAAAGGAAATGGCTTTGCCTCTCCACACACCCACATGAAACTTTTTGAAGCCATGTGTCTTGTATAAGGATTCGACTCCATACACAAGCTTTCTACTATGTACCAAGTGAGAGTACTCAAGGATAGGGTCCATCAACAAAGGAGAAACACCAACAATCAAGAAGTGGACAAGGGATTGGAGAAACTTGTGTCGAATAAAGGTACTACATGTTGTAGAATCATCCAACGTAATAGAACAATGGACCTATATTGGCACACTAAGGAAATGCTAGCTTGTAGCACGAAAAATTGGATAGAACAAGGCAAATCACTCTTGGGACAGATTTGGGACATCCTTCAACTGTTGGATGACAAGTATGATTCCCTCTACAATGAGTGACACCTTTGACAAGTGTTTATTTTGAAGGAACAATGGTCGTCAAGGTATAAGTTAATTTTATATATCTCTTGGTTTGAAGGAAAGATAGCCTAAAAACACTTTGGAGAATGATGGTTAGGTTAGCTAATTGGTTATATTGACAACTTTTCCAATGGTGAGAAGATTTCCTTCATACCCTTGAAGTTCCTTCCCATGTCAAAAATTGGCAAGAATCACTATGCACAATATTGGCAAGATACTTATTATGAACTACATGTCAGGATCATTCCAAAATTTATGGCACAAAGCCCACTTAGGAGGGTTTTTCTTATTCCCTGAAGGAGGAGTATTACCACATTGGAAACTATGATGACATGTACAAAAGATGGGAAATCTCACCACAAGGTAAGGACCGAACTGTGTTGGACTATACCAATGTCTTTCATATGCTATGTGCAAAACTAAGTATTACACACTAGGAGGATTTTGTTGATGTGCTCAAGGAGGATCACTACCCTATTGGAAACTATATGACAACCTATACACTAGATGGACAATGTTGCCACAAGGTAAGGACGATACTATGTTGTAGTACACCAATGCCTTACATACCTTGTGTGCAAAAATAAGTATCAAGGATAGTGAGCAACATTGTTCCGAAATTGATCAATATATAATTTGTCATCTATTTTGGTGCTTTTTGGGTGGAAAGATTGGATGACTTGGCTTGTGGGGCCCATTTTATGAGCAGGTCTTACTTTGCAAATTTGGGATCCAAAACGTTCTGAGGTTCATTTCAGGGCTTAAATGATGTTTTTTGGGGTAAAATGTTTATGGACATAGTTTATACACCCTTGATGCTATTCTACATTCTGATATATTTCCAATGGCATAAAGATCACCTCAATTGGAGTTCATATGAGGAATTTATGTCTCCCGCAAGTTGACCTATCCTATTGACCACCATGGTACCAAGTGGATTTAAACACTAGCTCCCATTACCGACACGTGTGGAATTTCAAGAACATTCTATAAGGTCCAAAACCTAACCATAATCAAGAGTTGATGCATGTTAAAACCCCTAAAACTAACCCTCCATGGCTAGCAAGACATTGTTAAATATGGAGCCACTAAGAGAAGAAGGGGGTTTCATTCTTATGGTATTATTGCATTGTTCCATATCTTAGCAAGAGTTAGGGAGTGGATATTAGAGCATAACAATGGAAGTAAGATATCTGAGAGGAGTCATACATACCATAGTGCCATAGTAACTCCATAGAGAGCACCATTTTCTTTGTATTTGCATTGCATATTGGAGAAGAAAAGAGCAAGGCATAGTCCTTACTTCTAGCTAGGTTTTTCCCCATGGTGGGTTTTCGTAGAGTATATCCTGTGTTATTTGTGTGGATGTGATGTTTTTCTCTAGTTATTTTCCTTTCAATTTCAATTTATTTTAACATTCTATGAGATCAAGCTAACAACAATGAATCTTAGATATTCAATGAACATTGCAGAACTAAGAGTTTGCTTAAAGTTGTAAGATCCATTGTAATGAATTGTTCTAGTGGAATATCCACAGTAGTTTATAGATCATATTGGTAAATTAGAGTAGTCTTGTTTAGGGTTTTGTGGGAAATTGCTTGATCTAAGAGTTGATAGATTAAAAAAAGAAACCTATGGTGGATGAGTCCGGTGAATAATCGAGGGGCAAATATGAAGAGCGATTTATGAAGATGAAAATACAATGCATTCATATCTCTCACAGTACGTCAATCCTCATGGTGGATCTAGAGAGAAAGTTTGGACCTTTTGATGAGTTTGGAAGATCTAACTCGGAATCAAGCTCAAACACGAAATTAGGGGACATTGAAGACCCAAAAAAGGAGTAGAAAAAAATGCTAGAGAAAGAGAAACCAAGTTCTAGCAACAATAGTTCTTCCCAATCTCTATTTAAAGTGGAAAAAAAAGTGGACATCAAGCCTTATCAAGGTGAGATTGATGCTATTAAGTTGAATCAATGGTTGCAATAATTTAAAATTAATTTTAGTGTTCATAACATAGTAGAAGAGCAACACATATCATTTTCCCCGACTGGAGTTGGAGGGCCATGCCCTAACTTGGTGGGAAAGCCACATGGAGACACTTAGGCTAGAGGGCGATCCCACAATAACTAAGTTTGGGACTTTAAAATCCTCATAAAGTCCTAGTTTTATCCTATTGGGTATGAAGAGGACTAATGGATCCATTGGCATTACTTCTGACAAAGGCAAGGGCACAATGTACAAAAGTACACCACTGAATTTATAAAAATGGCCATTATGTTGGGTACATCTCCCAAGATCTCAAATGTAATTCTCAAGTATGTGGGTGGTCCCCACAGTGATTTAAGGAGGCAAGTGATGCTCTTCAAGTCCAAAACTATTGATGAGGCGTGTGTGCAAGTATAGTATCTAGAGAATATGGATAGAAAGAAAGGGCATCTAGGTAGCTCCAAGCAAAAATAACACTTAGATACTTCCAAGGATGACAAGAAGGCGAGGAAAGGAAAATGTAAGAAAAATATAGCCACGAACCTTAGTGAAAGGATTAAAAAAAATATTGCAATCATTGCAACATTGATGGTCACATTGAAGACAAGTGTTGGAAGCTACATCCAAATCCAAACTGGACGTCAAGAAGAACCTGCTAGCCATGGATTCAAGCAACCATGTAGAAAGTAGCTTAGATTTAGATGAGAAGATTGTCTACACTACAATGCAGAAGGAGGCGAATCTTAGTAGCCTCCATCCCAAGGAAGAAAAGAAGACAAAGAAACACTTCCATATCAAGATTCAAGTCAAAAGACCGAGGTGGATTCTCTATTTGATTCTAGTTCATAGGCCAATCTAATAGTAGAAGACCTGGTAAGTAAGCTTGGATTGGAAGTTCATGATCATCCTAGCCCCTTACCCATTGGGATGGGTAAATAAGGATGCAAAATTTAGGGTCACCAAACAATGCAAGAATAGATTTTCTATAAGTGTAGAATATATTGATGAAGTGGAAGTAGATGTAGTACCACTTGATATTTGTGATGTAGTGTTTGGGAGCCCCTACATGTGTGTCAGGGATGCAATCTTCATGAGGAGAGCAAAGCAATACCACTTGATCAAGGGTGGGAAATATTTTATCATCAATGAACACAAAGTTAAATCAAAGACCCCTATGTAAGTGCCAACCAATCCAAGAAGTTGATCATTTCAAGTAGAAAGTTTGTAATGTTTTTCTTAAGACATAATCAACAAGAAGGTGAATTCATATAAGTTAAGGCATCTATAGAGATATGTACTAGAGAGGAAAAACACAAGTTGGAGAATATTTTGCAAGCATACAGAGAAGTGCTCCAAGAGCCTAAAGCACTACCTCCTAAGATGGAAGTGGGGCATGAAATACAACTATCGCTCAATTCTCCATTGTTAAACATTGGACTATACAAACAGTTTGTTATGGAAGCAAAAGAAGTGAAGAAGAATTTGCAACAATTGTTGGAGCAGAGTAATCCAACCAGGCACCTCACCTTATGGGTCACCTATTGTCGTAGTACCCAAGAAGGATGGGACTTGGAGGATGTAGATATAGTGCCTTTCAGCATAATGAAAAGTCCTCCCATACTCAGAACAAGAGAGAAAAAGTAGCCAAATTTGTTTAACGAGCCAACCACATCCAACAAGAAGTTCATGATATTTTCTAGAAAGCCATTGCCAAGTACAAGCAATGATGCAATCAACATCAAATTCCACACAAGTTTCAGGTTTGTGAAAAGAAATGATTGCACTTACAAAGATAGCAACTCACATGCCCCCATAAGAAGCTCAAAGCAGTGCAATATAGAGCTTACCTTATCACCAACTTTGTGGATGAGAATGATTTTGAATTGAATCTTCCACCCTTTCTCAATGCACACCTCGTCTTTAATGCATAATTTCCTCAACCATACTTTCCACCTATGTTGGACACCTCAAAGGTGGTAGAGCACTTGACTAAAACATAGGTCAACCCTCACTACATTGGAACCAACTACAATGGATTGAGTCATGGACACAAAGTTGAAGAGCGGAATTCAAGTCTTCTATGTTGTAAAAGCAAGGAAACTTCATTGGGGCAAGTAGTTCACCAAGAACCAAAACCAATGGAATTTCTCCCATCTGATACATGAACTTGACACAATGAAATCCATTGCTACTCATAGGGGATGTACTAATCCATGTGGTTGTCGAGTGTCATCTCATAAATGGTCCTAAACTAGAAGATTTCATGTCATGAATTTCCAACACATTTTTCAAGGTCTTCCCATGCACTTTTCAAGATTATAATGCCTAAAGAAGGGCATTTGAATGACTCTACACATTCCCTTTCCAATGAGCAAAAGAAGACCTAAAACAAAGCAACAAGCAAAAAGTTAGTCTTGAGCAAGGCTCCCCTTTTTTTGTACAACTCTACACCATCCAACTCAACATCCCACTCATCCCTAACTTCATATTAAGGTTAAGGTTCATGGGTCTTAAGTTTTCCCCTATTAGGGTTTGACATTATCATAAAATGTAGTTTCAAGCTTTTGTTAAAGGATTTTTGTAATGAGCATAACAAACACATCTCTTCTCAAAGATGGTCATTATATTCTTTGTACTTCTACAACGTTTTTCACCAGCATATGCAATAATTGAATATAACAAAGAGCTAGTAAATATTGCATATAATCATCTAAGATAAACATCACTCATAGGGCATGCCAGAGTCATTTAACACACTCATCTTTAGTTTAGTTTAAAAAACATAAAGATCATAATAATGACAATGGCATAACCATCATCCCAATATCACACTATCACATTATCTAGTACCAATTATCACCCATGTTGATCCCTACCACAACTTTGAGGTCAAAATCCTACAGAAGGAAATGTAATGGTATCAAGTCAACAATGTGCAATATATGACTTCATCCTACCTTTATGGCTACAAGAGCATGACTTCAAAATTAAAATACCAAAAGCACTGTTATTTAGCTCTTCTTTATGTTTCACGCTTGTATGCGAGCTCTGATTGACATTGAAGCAAAACAAATTTATGTTTTTTTGTTAGAAGGTTTCACCTCGAGTAATATACCACAAAGAAAATAGGACGAGTGCATATTTCTCTTCAAGAATGAACAGAGTTTTGATCTGACGTTGGAGCAAAAACATTGTAATATAAAAAATAAATGTTTTCAAAATAACAGCAAGGGACTGAATTTTCTGCAACACAAGCCATAAAGTCATAGTATGTGGTGAAAATAAGTTGTGTTGCATCAATAGTATGTGGTGAAAAGAAGTTGTGTTGCATCAATAGTATGTAGTGAAAGAAACTGAATATGCCTGCCAAACCTAGAGGTTGGGAAGCCCACATAGTATTAAAACAGAAAAATCAACTCTGAACAATGATTCTCTGATGCTATTTATATGTGAAATTTTTGTAATAAGTAAACTTTATATTTATTTTGATTGGGATCATGCATAATTTTATAATCATCAGGCATTCACATTCTTACAAATTTTCCATAGTTACACGGTGACATTAAATATCCTACAGCCTAAAATAATGGCTATCCAAGGTAGAGACTAGTATGCTGTATTTATGAGAGAAGGAAACAAGTTGAGAATGCACTGACATCCTTTCTTATTGGTTCGAGGGATGACAAAGGTTCATGTTCAAGGCATGGCTACTGTGCGCCAAAATACTGGAAGATGAAGGGAAACAAGTGTGGGATTTTTGGGAGGATGTAAGTGTAGCGATAGGAATGGATAATTCACTCCAGGAATGGATAGTCCGTGTAGCCAACAACAGGATCAGGAATGTAGAAAGTGTCTCTGTTGTACTTGTTGAGAGGGGCATCTAACTCAAATCTTCTAGGCAAATCTGGGTTGGCCAGAAAATGTCGACCATAACCTACAAGATCAGCCTTACCGTTTGCAATTGCTTCATTTCCATCTTCTCTACTATAACCTCCTGCAACTAGGAATGTTCCCTTAAATGCCTTCCTCATTGGATGCAGACTCTTGGCTGTTGCAACAGATTCCCCTACAGTTAACATTCTGGGTTCTACATAGTGAGCATATAGGATGTTGTATTTATTCAAGGCCCCGGCCATGTAAACCCCAAGCACATCTGGATCTGAGTCACTGGATTCTAGATATCCTGCAAATGGAGAGAGTCGTATTCCCACTCGGTCTGCTCCAATTTCATTTGACACTGCTTCAACAACCTCCAGAGGAAACCTGCATCGGTTTTCCAGAGTCCCACCATATTGATCGGTTCTGTTATTTATGCTGTCTTTCATAAATTGGTCAAGAAGATATCCATGAGCACCATGAATTTCAACAACATCAAAACCTGCAACAAAGCCACCGAATTTATGCATGGAAAACTGTAACAGTTCCCTATTTAGTTGAATTGGGTAGTTTAGGGAAAAGCTATTATAATATAATGACAGATGAATCGGTTAAATTCAGAGTCGTAAGGAAAACTTGAGTTCCTTCTTTGAATAAAAATAGCTCCGTGACCTATTAAAATAAAAAACCTGAGCTATTGTTTGGATAAATATATATCTCTGGGCCTATGTTACCTACTAAGATAAAAAGGCTGAGCTATTCTTTGGATAAAAATACCCCCCTGGGCTTATGTAATATGTGTGCAAATGGTTAATGGCCAAATTTACGATTTCTTAAGAACAATCACCCGCATTGATAGCATTTCTGGCAGCAAGACGAAAATCATGAACAATCTGTGGAATCTCCTCAGTTTTTAGAGCTCGAGGAGAGGAAAATTCTACCAAATCCTTGCCATTGGCTCGGAGAACCTTTGCTGATATTTTTCGATCTGATGATGAAACGGGACTCTGACGATTGGGCTGATAATCTGCAGAACATAAACCCATTCAGCTATCTCTATTCAAAGAAACAGATTGAAAATGACAAAATAATATGTAATTAACATCCATGAAAAGACTGACCTAAAACAAATTTACTAGTGCAAGAGAATAAGAGTTATCTCGACCCTTTTTGCATGATCAGATGCCATGGCCAAATGAAGATAGCAAATTCTGGCATTATACTGTGAATCATGCATTGGAAGACAAATTTACAAAACCCCAATACATACAGATCTGCGAAGTGGGTACATGGAAGGAATTTATGGATAGCAATGGAGAGATAACCCACATGGGAAGCCCTTCCCATGTGCCAAATCTGACAGAAGAAAACGTCTCCTTTCTGGTGGACGGCATTGACAATGGGTTTCCACGCCTCCACCTGCTCCTCTGTCCATATTCCAGGTGTATTTGGGTACCTGTTAGTTGCACAACTTCTCATCGTCATCATCATTTGGGCTTCAAATAAAAGAGGCTCATAACAAGCATTGGGCTTATTATGATAAGGGTATAAAGATTTCTATGGGTATCTGAGAGAGAAAATGTTACCCTACCCTTGGGCAGAATCAGAGACACCAGTAGCTTCTGCAATGAGAAGACCTCCAGGGCTGGTTCTCTGGGAATAGTATATGATTGCATGCGGTTGGGGCATGCGGTTGTAGGATCTCTCTCTGGTTAACGGTGCGAAAACGACCCTGCCAAACCCCTTTCCAGTATTAACAAACTCATGATGTATATTTGTGCTCTCTAAAAGAGAAAAGGGAGAACAGAAGAATGATACCTGTGAGACAAGCTGAAGGAACCCAATTGGTAAGGTGTTATCAATGGGTTCTGCTGCTTTGATTGGTTTTCTTCTGTGTTTTGTTGTCCTCCCATTGTGATTAGTGTATGTGCTCGTAGTCTTGTTCTTCTTCTTGTACAATTGAAATGAATGAGCTCCACCGAGTTGGAAGAATAGTATGATCGATGTGGAAGAATGCTTGATAGATTCATATGTGGTGCCTAATGGATTTATATAGAAATCCAACGTAACGTCATGGGTGATGAATTTTGAGTTTCGTGTGAAGACATCCAACTAAAATACACATATCAAAAGCATCATGAATTCTTAAGACAACTAAAAGACACATATCAAAAGCATTATGAATTCTTATGTACCAGTCCCATGTTGTGCTTCTTTGGTGTCAATTTCCGGACTTGGTACATTGAACGATTACCATTTTGACTGCTACAACATTTTGACAGGCTTGAACATCAATTTCCGGACTTGGTACATTGAACCATTACCATTTTGACTGCTACAACATTTTGACTGGCTTGAACTTTAGCATACAGAAATTAAGGTGTTATCAATGGGATCTGCTGCTTTGATTAGTTTTCTTCTGTGTTTTGTTTTCCTTCTCCCATGCTGATTAGTGTCCTTCCACTTTTCTTATTCAAGAGTAAAAGGGAATCAGCTAGCCTCCACCGATCTACAGAGGCGGTCTGATTGATGTGAATGAATGTTTTTACGGCCGTACTGACTGATGGGGTTATATGGAATTTGAAGTTTGGGGAATCGCATTACTCTTGTTTTCCTTCTCCCATGCTGATTTGTAAATTTGTAATAAGATTCCCTCTGTCATTTCAACACTTTCTTGGGCTCCATATATTTCCCCCTCAAGTTTTTCTCCGCTCTCTCTTATGCACCATTTTAACAGTTTCTTTGGCTCCATGTATTTGATATCATAGAGACGATCTATTTATTTCGTCATAATACATGTCTGGTCAGTCCAGAGTAGAATAACAATGACTGGAAAAGTTAATATGCAGAAGTATTTAGAAATATTTGTATTTGTTTGTATGATATTGAGAACAGGGTATCCACCAGAACGGTATCAAGGACTACGTTCCTGCTCAGACAATGCAGAGAGAAGGATGCTCCGAGAAAGGATGTAAGTAAGCAATTTCTACGTTAAATGATTAATTATGGAATTGTGGACTTCAATTTGAATAAGAGAAATACGTGGATAATAGATATGCTGCAATCATTTTTTATTTTATAAATTATGAAACATGATGGCTTTTGTTGTTGCTGAATATGTAGTTTACATGAGCGCGGCCAGGCTGCATTGGGAGGTATCTGCCAAGAAAGTTGCCATGGACTTTGTGCAATCTATTAATGTGCAGAGCTTTGAGGTCGTGATCATAATTTGTGTGTTTTAGAATTGGCACCGTGTTATTTTATTTTTTAATATGGATTAACGTTGTGTTTTTCGTTTAGTATTCATTTGTTGTTGTTTTATATATTAAAAATGAAGTATGTATGTTTGCTAAATACTTCACAAAAATTGATGTTATTTCCCGGCATTCTTATGTTTGCACAATGCCTTATTAAAATTAATGGTATTTCCTTGCCTTCCTTCTTTATATTTGAGATAAATTTATTGGTAATATTAAGATGTAATATGATGCAGATTATATGTATTTGAAGTGTGTGAGAGATAGATGTAAATTTTAAATAGTAAAAAAGTAGGAATTTTATTCACTTATTGGCGTGTCATGTTTATTATTATTATTTTATGATATAGATGGTGTATATAATATGTATTAATGATGATAAGGATGCTAATGATAATATCATTTTTTTACTAAAATTAATAATGGTTTATTACATCATGTTTTATTGTGTTGTTTTTAAAGTTAAATAATTTGTAAATAAAAATGTCAATTTTTTATGTAGTAGGTGTATGTAATGGGTATATGATTATGCTACTATATTAGTGTCTATTGAGATCAATATTTATGTATCACAACATAGTTAATTATTGTATTTTATTATGTTGCTTCTAAGATAAAATAGCTTGCTAATCACAATGTCAATTGAGTTCAAATTGATTTTCACGGATTAATACAAAATAGTTCAAACATAAGAACTCCACTAGGTAAAGGATGTGTTATGTTTAGCAATATGATTTTATGTATTTTATGTTTAGCAACATAGGAACTCCAATATGTATTTTGTTTTATAATGTCCTTTCTAAGGTTAAATAAAATGCAAATAAGAATGCTAAATCCAATTTGGTTTCCATGGATTAACACATTATAAGTATCAATGGTATTACACATGAAATGATGGTTTTGATGTTACCATACGTTCAATTCAACAATTGTTTATCACATCTTTAAAAATAAACTTAATGATTGTGCTTTATTCCATTAATTTTAAGTTAAAAAAGCTTCTAAATAAGATATTCTATTTCACTTTGGATTTTATGGGTCAATACATTTTGTGCAAAACAATGAGGTGATGTTGATGGTGATAGTGTGAAGGAATGTGACTTCTAGCTACCTATTCAAATAATCTTCATGCTCATTGGTTTTGTCAAATATTTATGAATATGCATGTATTTACTAGTTGAATGTTAGGAAAGCCTCTCAACTTCTTTCACATATCTTCAAAGGAATATATATTTATTATAATTGTAGTTAAGACTTTGGCATTAGTAAATGATGAAACAATATTTTACTCTTGTATTATATACTTATTATTTAAAGATTTGAACTTTCCAAATCTATTAAGATTAACTTATTGAACAAAATATCTTTCTCCTTTATATAATAACATAATATCTTGTTATCATAAAACTCACTCATTTAAGATTAACTTATTGAACAAAATATATTTCTCCTTTATATAATAACATAATATCTTGTTATCATAAAACTCACTCATTTATCATGATGATGTCAACATTGATATAATCTTTTATCTTAACATTTATAATCATTTATATAACCATTTGTCCAATTCAATTTTCCAACCAATCATCTTATTAATAAATTCGCCATAGAACAACAAAAGTCAACTAAAGCCATTTATCTCATATTTGGACTATTTGTGAATTGAGTTTTACAACCAATCATCTTATTAATAAATTAACCATAATAAAGGAAAGAACACCAACATGGAATGCAAACAAATAACAACTTGTTTGCTACATGGTGTTGGTGTCTTTTCCATGAAAACTAAGTTGATGTAATAATGGGATCTAACTTTAACTTCTTTTTGAAATAACCTTTTGAATTTTTCCATGAGCTATCTTTCTTAGATTACGAATTACTCTTAAAAATGATTAGACATAAGATAAGAGCTTATTCTTGCTTTTGTTTCTACTTAGTAATGAAAAAATAACTCCATGATGCTATGGTCATGATGATTCAAATAGGAAGGGTTGTAGAGAGATTGTGATGGGTAAAGGAAGCTTGTATTATGGGGATTACCATGGAAAATATTGGGTATATAACCTAGTGACTATATCAATATGCTATCACCAAAGTACAATTAGTGATTGTGATTTTATTTCCTACATGAGAGCACTTATTGAGATGGATTTCATTAGGCATTGTGTAGTAGAGAAGGGATGGATTGTGCTTTTGTTGTGGATGTCTGGAAGGAAGAGGTCCATAATTGATGGAGGTCGGAGGAAGTGAAGTCTAGAATAAACTATAGCAAGATAGTTGATTGATTTGTGAAGTACTCTATGTACCTTGAGAGATTGATTAAAGTGAAGAAAAATTCCCTTCACCCTTGTGACCTCATACCTTAATGTGGGGGTGGTGTCTATGCTAGATATCTATGGTTCGGTGGTAAATACTTGTAACAGAACCTGTTACCATGGACGGACTTGAATAAGTGTTCTCACTACATGTTTTGTTATGGTTTATAATATGTTATTTCCTTGTCTTATTTTTTATTCAGGCATGAGTATACATTGTTGATCACTAAATAATGAATGCATGAGTTGGTAAAACAATGGGAACGATGTTAATATTGCATGAGTTATTATGATATGCCAATGTATGAGTTCCATTTCCTTCTAATATTTAGGATTGGTTATTGACTGGAAATGAAGTGGTTATACATTTATCGACTTATAGCTTCCCTTGAACATTCAAGGTCTTCTTGTATATTACATGAAGAATCTATTCCAAATTAGTTTCAATAAAATGGAAATACTTACATACCAATTTCACATTCTAAAACGAAGGGAAGGAATATAGGTTTGTTTCAGAATGGTATGAAATCTTAGTTTCAAAACTTTAAGGCATTTTGACAAAATCAAAGAGGATATGCTTAGTTGATTTTAGAAAATCAATGTGGAATATAATGTTCTTTCAGAGCCCAATTTATGATGAAAGGGAATTGTAGTCTAAAGACACTATGGAAATAGTGAGTGAAGGAAGAAGTTTTAAAGTATGAAGAGTTGTTGCAAAAGGATTTTTAAAATTCAAATAAGAAGAAGTTATAATGATGTTTATGTGATACAAATAGAGATTATCGTCATGGGATAAAATATGACTTAAAGAGGAATGAGGTCAAGGTTACTAGCTAAAGGTGTGAGGATGTAATGTACTAGATCTTCTCAATTGCACATTAACTCAAAATATTTGCAAATAAAGCACACAATAGATTACTAGGGATCAAAACTAGCTAGTTTGATAAGGACTCAAGAAGAAAATTTCAAATCACTTCAGACTCTTTCAAAATTTTCACCAGAAATAGGTTAGGACCTGCTAAGGTTGTGGATTTGATGGAAAATAGACCAATACCTTAACAGTGGCACTTTTATGGGTACTTCACACCTGGATAGACCCCTTGGGATAAACCCAATGGTACAATGCAATTGTCTATGGGACTTCTGTAAAAACCCAAGGCTTATGGTGCTCACTTAAGATAATCAGACCCGAGGTAAAATAATTGGCTCATATCATACCTGCTACAATAGAAATACAGAGGTTTGGTAGTAATTAGATCAATTTTGGATTCCAAACTACCAATGGTTCTACTTAGGACTACACAACTAGTCTACTTCCAAAAGATTACAAATACTATCAAAGCGTCATGAAATTAAAACTCAGAGTTGTGGATGGGTTTATTAGAATATAAAGGACCTGCAACAACTTATAGAGAGATAAATAAGCCCATATAAAATATTTTATAAAAGTTATTGCAGAACTAGTCAAATTCCAATACATGGAGAGCAATCCTAGGAATTATGAATTACAAACCACTTCAAAAGTCCTCGAATTTCTTCTCAAGAATGAGATATGGAACCTCCTGCACCCTTCTTGTCTGAATTTAGCATCTCTACTTTTGGCCATAGATAAACTCAAAGGGATTCATTCAAGTGAGAACATGATAAGTTGTATCATACCACCATTTTGCTAGTTGTAACCACTGATTCCATTAGGATTTCCTCTCTGAAGCAAAGAATTGCAAATGCATTTCCAGAAACTTGTTGATATCTTTAGTTTGACCATCAATTTGGGGGTGAAAGACTATGCTAAGTTTTTGGTGAGTGCCCTAGAGCCTAAATAATTCTTTCAAAAAAATTGCTAGTGAAGGTGGTGTCACAATATATGTGACAATAAAGTATATCATACCATGGAGTTTGAAGATAGTATCTAGGAATACTTTAGATACAAGGCCTTGAAGGGTTTTTATAGAGAACAAAAATGGGCATATTTGGAAGGCCAATCAACCACAACCATGATTACAGATTTATTGTTAGCTTTTGGTAACCCTACAATGAAGTCCATAGAAATGTCATTCCATACTACTGGTGGAATAGGAAATGGTTGAAACCAACTTGGATTTCTCACTATCCCTCCCTTATGTCACTAGAAAATGTCACATTTTACAATAAAGGTACATGTGACCTTCATGCCTTCCTAGAAAAATGAATACACTAGTGTATATATTGGTATATACACTAGTGCATATCCATGTATAGACCTAGTGTAAACAACTTAGTGTATATAAGTTTATATATATGCTAGAAAGACTAGTTGTGTATATAGAATTAGTAGTGTATGGATATGTAATAGAGTATATATTGTATACAGAGTGTATAGAGAGTGTATACACTACTGTATATACATATACAATAGACCTAGTATATACACTAGTGTATATATGCTATTGGTATATACACTAGTGTATAGACCTAATAGTGTACTAATATATACACGAGTGTATAGAGAGTGTATGCACTAGTATATATACATATCCAGTAAACCTAGTATATATATACATTGTGTCTTGCAAGTCTAAACGTATGTGTACACCTAGTAGAATAACACTAGTGTATATACCTAGTAGAATACACTAGTATATAGACCTAGCACATACACTAGTGTATATACCAATGTATACACCAGCATATATACCAGTGTATACACCAATATATACACCAGTGTATATGTCAGTATATACACTAGTGTATATACCAATATATACACCAGTGTATATGTCGGTATATACACTAGTGTATGTACCAGTTTATATACAAGTGTATATGTCGAAATATACCAGTGTATACAAGTTACTGTATATACCAATATATACACTAGTGTATATTCCAGTGTATACACCAATGTATATTACTGACGTAGTGTATATACTAGTATATGCAGTAGTGTATATTATTAGTGTATACCTATATATACACGGTGTATATACTAGCGTATACACCAGTGTATATACCAATGTATACACCAATGTATAGGCTGGTATATACACTAGTGTATATTACTAGTGTTACATATACACACTAGTGTATATACCAGTGTATACATCAGTGTATTTATCGATGTATACACAAGTGTATATATCAATGTATATACCAACATATACACTAGTGTATATGCCAACACATACACCAGTATATACACCAATGTATATACTCTAGTGTATACATATATATACTACCCGCTATATACACTGGTGTATATATCAGTGTATATATTAGTGTATACACTAGTGTATATACCAGTATATACATTAGTGTATATACCATCATATAACAGTAGTAGTTTATGCAATTTATCAAGTTGCTTATGAATATGATGATAAATCCATGATGAAGTTTGTCCAATTTATCAAGTTGTTTATGAATATGAAAAGTTGAACCAATACAGAAACAGTGAGCCATGGAAAAATTTGAACCCAAAATCTGACGGCATATTTGTTTGAACATTGACAACAATCCATCTAAGATCCGACAAAGATGTTTTTTTTAAACGTCGGTAAAACTACGTTGGATATCTGACCGACACAAATTCCCGTCAAATATCTGACACTATGTTGTCGAATAACCTACGCATTTTTTTACCAAATTAATTCGCACGCAGTCGAAAATCCGACAACTGAGAGGTCAAAACTTTGACAACAACGAGGTTCATTCTTGAATGTGTCTTTGTTTGCTTAAAATGTCAACTATAAAATATTTGGCGATATTTTTCTAAAATTATTTCAAATTCTAAGGATTTTATATAGTTTATATAATAATTTGGCGATTTTTAGAGTGAAAAAAGTTTACCCCATAAAAATTGAGTGAAATGGGGCTTCAAAAAATGCAAATTGGCGAATCGTTTTTTGGAAAAAAACATGGAAAAATAGCCCATGGGATAAATTTCGCCCCTAAAATTATCCTTGACAGAAAGTACCCTCATTCCAAAATTACAAGTTCTGAGATAAGCACCATCATCTATTATTATGGATTTTCATCCTTTTTTAAACAAGGCGAATCTACCCAAACATAACATGTCAAATATCATGAAGATATGCACCTAGCTAAGTAAGTGGCGCACTCAGACATAAAAGCAGAAAAATATAACTACTAAGAAGGTTGTGTTCAGTTCCAATCAAGGATGATGCTCAACAAAAAGGAGGTGTGTCTCATCTGCCTTTGTGGAACA
Organism: Larix kaempferi; assembly: GCA_027924585.1. Lineage (NCBI taxonomy): Eukaryota > Viridiplantae > Streptophyta > Pinopsida > Pinales > Pinaceae > Larix > Larix kaempferi. Next base: position 3,934,214 of record BSBM01000120.1, on the reverse strand, counting down.
CCCATGTCACCCAAATGACTGTGTTCAATCCCAATACAGAAGACGCGCAGCTGAACAATGGTGCGCCCAACTCTTGGAATGTGTCCCATAGGACCTAATTAAGATTCTAAGTATCCAACTTTAAGAACAATTCCTCAAGCCAACATACTTGACCCCTTGAGAGTATCCTTTTCCTATGAGTTGGGATATGGACACCATTTTCAGGTTTTGAGCACTAAGTGAGATTCTTAGCTCACTAGCATTCTAAGGGCTAGTCTCAAAAGATAGCTTCTAAGGCTTGAAGTCCATGAGAAATCCTCAAACCACTAGCTTCTAAGGCTTGAAGTCCATGAGAAATCCTCAAACCACCACACATGACCTCTCTTTGAGATCTTTGAACTCTCAAAGAGGATATTATGGGATCCATTAAATTTGTTTTTAGCAATTGAAATGGGTCGTGGGTCCCTAAACAAGGTCGAGGAAGGAAAATAATGCCTTATCACCTAAAGGAAGATCCTAGTAAGCTTCTATATTTCATTTAAATTGGAAATATTTTACTACAAGAACAATGTCAAATTGATCTTTTTGGTTATTTTGGAATTCTAGATCCACTGTTTAATTCCAAATTTAATGAAATATGTGTTCTAAGCTTCTAAGGCCAAGAACATCACCTTGAACAATTACACACAATCTCCTGAGGGAATCCTTAGCTTTGAAGAGTTTATATTACTAGGTATGGGTATTGATGTGGTATCCATGGTCGGTGGAGGAGGCTCAAGCACTAGGTCCTAAAGTTAGCATTTAGGACTTAAGGTACATGATTGACAAGTTCTCAAGCCACCATAGATGACTATTTAGGGGGATCTTTGGTCTTTAGTTGGGATCAATACGAGAACCATTACAATTTTTTGATAACTAGGTTTGGGTCTTGTTTCCCTATACATAGTTGAGGACAAAAACATAGTCCCTAGACCCTAAGAAAATGTCTAGGCATCTAGGACAAGAGTACTGTGATAAAACATTACAAAAATACAAGACGTACTTCAGTAGGCCAAGACTTTGTATGCCGAGAGCTTGAATGGCAAGTATGACACCTCTAACTTCCTACTTAGTTTCATTCTTCCTTAAGAGGTTGTCGATTGTGTGGGATATGTGGAGATCAAGATGACTAAAAACAGTCACAAATGAGGCCTTTATGCCACCCGAGAAATAAGCACTAGGAATCTTATGCTAGTAAACAACGTCGTCGCAATTGCTTATGAGGACAAGCAAAGAGCCTCTTCAACCGAGATTAATGTGTAGTAGTAGGGAAACATTAATCTATCATCACAAGAAGATCTTGTTGCCACCATATTCAGTGCTACCAGGAAATTGCAAGATAGTTTTGTGCAACATACACCACAACAAAAACCAACCTTTTGTGTAGAAAACCCAAGCAACTTTGCAGGTTCACGGGAAAACTCTCAATAGGTCACTCAGAGAGGACCGACATTGATCTCGATTAATATTCCATTAATATGGTATGTTCAGTTATGATGGATGTGGTGATGAGATTGTCACTCCAAATCACTTTGACATTATGGAGATAGAATAGGATCTTTTGTGCAGATTAAGGACACATGTGTCGATGCATGTAGTTGTAACTAATGGGAGTAAAACATGAGTGGGACTAAAGGTTAAGAACATGTGTTTCTTCATAGGAGGTCATAGGTTCAAATCCAGAGGGGGGTAGGGTATGTACACCTTTGTAGACTTTAGCAGTTACATGCTGCACAGAAGAGGGTCCCTTGTCCTAGAAACAAGGGGGGATCATACACCAAATTGGAGTCTGGCTTGGATGCGACTTTAACAATAGATTGTTATTATTATTATTATAGATGTTGCTAACTACATGATGCATGAAACATGGGAATGATCCATATGGTGCCTTATATGGTGGCATGTAGATGGTTGTAATCACAACATCAGATGACTGCACAGACTATTAGTGTGAAATCCATTGTAGTAGTCTCAATGACTCTACTGTGGAGTGCATATTATTTTCCCTCCTTCAACGGCTCATGTTCTCATGACTTGGTCCACGTTTATACTTTTTGTTGATCATAGTTACTATATTGTAATTAATATTGATGAATGGTAACCACTGTTATCATTAATATTAAATGTATGAAAAATAATATTATTAATTTTTTTAGTTAATATGATTGTCAAACACAACAGGTGGACAAAAGTGGTAGTGAGGATGATCATTATTTGTTGTTATCATCAAATGTGAGTTGACTCATCACCATTATTAAAGAAAAAATTTAAATAACCTCACCAATGCATTGTAAGTAGGTACTTCCACTTCTCCCAAATAATGTTGAGTCTTGGCCCATTAACCTATTTATGATATTGGTGCACTTGCATATTGGGCTACTTATTGAAGTTGTTGATTGTATTATGGCTTGCATTACCTATGCAAATTTTGCGGTCCTTGTGAATGGATCTCCATCCTCTTTCTTTAAGGGATCTAGGGGATTGAGACAGGGCGTCCCCCTTTCTCCCCTCCTTTTTCTTCTGGTCATTGAAGGACTCAGCAGACTAACTAATTCATATAAGAGGGAGAAAAATATTTCTAGAGTTAGCATATCTCCTAATCATTATATCACTCATTTATTATTCGTTGATGTTGTCTTGTTGTTTGGAAAAGGAACTTATGCATAATGGATGGCTTATTTGAGTATTATTAAATTATTTAGTGAAGCCTCAAGGATGGAAGTTAGTTCCCAGAAATCTATGTTCCTATAAAGTATTTTGTTAAATAGTAAGGTGTCCACTAGGTACATAATATTTTCCCTTTCAATATGGATAACATTGATGTAGGTTTCAAATATCTTGGCTATTTCTTGAAGCCTAATTGTTACAAAAAGGATGATTGGATATTGTTACTTAGAAAAGTGGAAAAAAGAATAAGTATTGGGGCTTTTAGATGGATTTCACTTGGTGGTAGATTCATTTTGGTTAATATTGTACTGGAAAGCATTCCAGTATATTGGCTATCACTTGTGAAAATTCATGTTTCTATCACACAAGGTATTCAAAAAAGAATCCAGTGCATTTCTTGAATCCTAGCTGGGAATGAAATAGGAAACACATTTCACTTGGCCAACTGGGAGAATATTTCTATCCCAAAGATGATGGGTAGTTGGGGCATTAAAAAGTTGGACTAGTTTAGTTCTGATCTAAGCTTAAAGAGTTTATGGAGGCCCAGAATTTTTGGAAAAGTTATTTGGAATGAGTTTCTTAAATACAAATACCTGAAGAAAGGATCATTTGTTGAGTGGATTAGACTCGAAAAAAAGGCCATTTTTAATGCATCCATTATCCGAAGGGGATTGCTTGGATCTTCTCCTTGGATGGGTGAATGGCTCTCATGAAAGGTTGGGAATGGATTATAGGTCTATGTAGGTATTGACACTTTTGTGGGAGGGGAATGTTTCTATAGACTATCTATTCAACTTTTGGTTTATTTACAGGATTTAAATATTATTTTTTTATCTCAAATCAAAAGAAATGACTATTATGAACCTTCTTATTCCTACTAGCTCCTTGTAGATTACTTGGGAATGACTGGTCATATGGATATTGAATGGAACAAATATATTCTTGAATTGTATCCGTAAGTTATTAGACTCGAGGATAGAGAAGATGTCCTAATTTGGGAAATAAACAAGTCAGATGGCAAGATTACTGCAAAGTTGGCTTATAATGCTATATATGAGGGATCTGTGGAAACATTAAGAAAATGGTGGCATAATTCATTATGGAAGTGGCATGCCCCTTTCAAACTAAAGTGTTTTGTGTGATTATGTTTTGAAAACAAAATCTTAACATGGGAAAATATCCTAAACAGAGGTTTTGTTGTTCTAGGTATATGGAGTTTATGCATACTTGAAAATGAAACTCTATCCCACATGTTTGTTCATTGTTCTTTCTTCAAATTGGTTTGGGCAGAAGTCTATAGGATTTTGAATTTCAGTGGCATTTGGGATACATATTCTTTTGTGACTTGTATGGAAAACTGGTTTAATAAGATTGGTAAATACAAAGAGTTCCCTCTCTTTGTAATCTAGGCTATATGGAAAGCTAGGAACTTGGCCATCTTTGAAGACATTAAATCACCAGTATACTCTGTCAGCTTCAGGATAGTTGGGATTTTTCTTGATTTCTATGAGGAAGAAAAGCACAAGAAAAGTAGAAACCTTCTTATGCCTACTTTTGAAGATGATATATACATATTTCTTTTTTTCTATAGTGCAACATCTTCTTTTATATGTGGGGCTAGTATATTGCTGAAATTGAATAACAATCATCTTTTTCATCTTTGAATGGGTTGTGGTAGGGGGACCAACACAAAAGCTGAATTACTTGCATTGTGGGGTCTTCTCTAGTTTGAAAGGTATAAAGGTATTGATTAATTATAGGTGTTCCATGATTCAAGGGTGATTGTGGATTGGGCTACGAAAAAAACAAACAAACAAAAAGTATAGTTCTTGAAGTCAAAACAATGGTGCAATAGAATTATGGAATTAAAGAAGCATTTTTCTCTCATGTCTTCTGGCAATACAACATGACAACTGATAGACTATCAAAGAGGGTTGTGGGCTCGATGGATGGACATATACATTTTGAAGAAATTCTGGGAAACATTGTGGTTTCCAATGGATCTGTGTACTTGTTCTAGTCTTAGACAATTTCTATATATTTTGAGAATGTAATACTTATAAAAGTACAGTGTTTTGCAGTGCAAATTAGACAATAGTCTTTGAAAAACAATACTTGTGAAAAGTTCTATATGGATTAGTTATCTCCTTTTCGATGAATAAGAAGTTAATTGTTTTTGTTTTTTTTTCATTTGAAAAATATTTTAAAAAAAATTCTTAAATAATCAAAAGCAATTTTTGAGTCTTACCATATGAATATTATGTTTTCATATTTTACATATTATATTAATAATAATAATAAATTATATATAATAATTAATGTAAATATTATTAAGTTAAAACTAATTATTAAGGATTACACTTTCACATTGATATTGGTGACATATTAATATTAGTATTAGTGATGTAATTGCTAATGTCTTAGAGAGATAAGGATAATGGTTAGTTAGAGTTGATGTTCTAACTTTTTATTTTACAATAGTAATAAAGTTTTATATCATAATTAATGTGGATATTACTAATAAAAATATTGTTAATTTGTATGGAAATAATAAAGAAAACAAGAATAAAGAAAATAAGAATAAATAAAACTAATTATTAACGACCATTAATTTGTAAAGACGGATGCTAATTGGTTAGGGTAAATTAAGTATTATCATAATCCATCTCCTTAAGCCATTAGCATGAACAAGAAACACATCCAAGTACTCATTAGGATTGGAGAACCCATACTGCAATGACTGCTAAAAAATGGTAGAGAGATTTTCAGCTAAAAAATGGTAGAGAGATTTTCGTCTGAAGAATCAAAGAATTCCAAATCAAGCATGTATTTAGCCCAAAGTGTTTCAACTGAGGGGTAGTTTTGGAAATCTCTAAAGCTCTAGCATAAACACAGTTTATAATACATACTCTATCGAAATATAGAGTATAACTGAGCCAACGATTATTTGCAACTGGAAATCATGTTATTGTTCTCTCATAGGTTCATCAAAGTTGGTATAGGATAAGTAATTTTGAAATAGTTTAGTATTTGAATGCTTTCATCCAACCATCTTTTCTCTAGTCTAGGTATTTGTTGCAACCACATTGCATAAAGTTGAACATAAATCCTACGAAGGTAACACAGAAGAGAAACATTTTCCATGAGAGACAGCGCCACGTTTTATTTTGTGGATGTAGGCTTTCTTGACAGGCATAATGCCACCAAAATCGAGTGTCTTTAGACCAATGGCCAGAAGTGTGAGATTTGAATGCTCAACCATTTTGATTTCTTGACGAGTTTTTGGTAGGAATCTAGTTTTTCCATTTAGGGCACCCATATTCTTGCAATTTAAACATTGTTATTTAGAATTTTAAAATTTTTCTCAAAAACATATTTACAAATACCATTGAAATCACTAAAAACCATTATGCAAAATTATATTATAAATATATAAAATAATAAATAATAAATTTACGATTGATATTTTATTTAATTTTAATAAAAAAATCTATATATAAACTAAAATATATAAAATATAACTAATTTTGTTATAATATTTAATATTAAATAAAATCTCATTAAACATTATTTATCATATATAAAATTAAAATTCAACCAAATTTTCTTTATAATATATTTCTCAAAACTATTGTTAATATTTAAAATAGAGCATCATTCAAATCTTATAGCTAACTTTATTTATTGTGTACAACCAACCTAGATACAAATTCTAGGCTTTATCAAGCTCCGAGAGGGATCAAATCTCCCGAGGTGCAAACCTTGGCTCAGGTATTGCACTCAAGGAGAGGTTTGCACCTTGGGAGATTTGATCCCTCTCGGCGCTTGATAGAGCCTAGCATGAGCCGAGGTTTGCACCTCGGGAGATTTGATCCCTCTCGGCAATTGATAGAGCCTAGGATTTGGATCTATCATGGTTTCAGTTGTGGGCGGTGATACAAAACTGGAGTTTGATCAGCATTGTAAGGAATGGGTTAAGTTGAAAACACAGATACATTTACTAGGATTATCATAATGTAAGTAATAAGTATTAAGGATTGAGTAAATTGTTAAACTGGAAAATAGAGACAATTCGCCTAACTGTTCTTTTTTTATTCTCTTTCTGTTGATCTGCGTTTTGTTTTGTTTCTTCTTTTGCTGTCATTTCGTCATTCCGTACATTTTGATTTCATGTTGTTCTGCAAATTGATTTTTTTGTTCTTCCAATTGCTTCAACTTTCTCTCTCAATATGCTCTTTGTCGATCAACGTTTCGTTTTCTTTGTTCTTCTCGTTCTTTTACTGTCAATTCACCTAATTTTTTTTTCAATTTTCTTTTTGTTGATCTACATTTTGTTTTGTTCGTTCTTCTCCTTCTTTTGCCATTATTTCGCCATTTCATACATTTTGATTTATTTGTTGTTCTGCAACTTGATTTCTTTGTTCTACCAACTGCTTCAACTTTCTCTCTCGATACACTCTTTCTCAATCAACGTTTCGTTTTCTTTGTTCCTCGTGTTCTTCTACTGTCAATTCGTCTAACTTTCTTTTTCAATATTCTTTTTATCGATCTGTGTTTCGTTTTCTTCGTTATTCTAATTTTTCTACTATCATTTCATCCAACTTCCTTTTTCGAAATTCTTTTTGTTCTTCTGCTTTTTGTTTCAAGTTTTCTTCTCGTTCTTTTGTTGTCACTAAAATCAATGCGTCCATACATTGAAATCAATGCATCCATACATTGAAATCAATGCATCCACAGAATAACATCTACACTGAAAAATATGCAATAAAAAACCCCATACACTGAAATCTATGCGTCCATTCATTGAAATCAATGCGTCCATACACTGAAATCTATGCATCCATACACTGAAACCAATGCATCCACAGAATAACATCTACACTGAAAAATATGCAATAAAAAATTTCAACATTGTACGAAACAGGTTAAGTTGAAAACACAGAAAAGAACAAATAACGCTTATTCACAATCTCTTTAGTTCACGGTCGTGTTTTCTTTGTTCTTCTATATGTTATGATGCTTCTTTTTCTGTTATAGATTTGAAACGTCTACTAAAGAACATGGATACTATGGATTCTCCAAAACCTCCTGAAATCAACAACCACAGAAATCTTGCTACAAAGATTATTTTTCTCTTTCTCTTCTATGCATTTGTCGTACTTTTCTTCTTTGATGATCAATATCTTCATTATTTGCAATATTATCATGAGGATCCACGATATACCCTAAAATAGAGAACACCAAAATTTAATTTGTTGAAATCATTACTAAGTAGTTTTTCTAGTAAATTGATAAATTCAATGTATAGATGTAAATAACAAAAATCAATGCATTGCTGAAATTAATGAAAGATTTTTTTATTTATTAAATTGATAAATTCAATGCATACAAGTAAAAAACAAAACAAATGCATTGTTGAAATCAATGCAACGAATGAAATAAATATGCATTTTCTATTGTTTAACAACATTTGTGTGTGGTCTATTGGTAGGAATTAGGGTGATTGGGCTTGTGTTAACCTAGATACCAAGGTTCAAAACCCTTTCTGCTTGGAGTTATAGTTAATTATCAAGTCTAACTATTATTATGGCTGTATTGTTGAATAATATTTTTTTACTTCTTATATTTCTATTTTGTGTTGGCTACAATATCTTTTTTACATCTTTTTATTATATTGATAAATTCAATGTATAGATGTAAATAACAAAAACCAATGCATTTTCCAAATCAATGCAAGCATGTTTTTTTATTAAATTGATAAATTCAATGCATACATGTAAAAAACAATGCATTGTTGAAATCAATGCAATCAATCAAATCAATAGGCATATTATTTTTTTTAACATTATTTGTGTGTGATTTATTGGTAAATAGTGAGGTGATTGGGCTTGTCTTAACGTAGAGACCAAAATTCAAATCTCTTTTAGTTTGGAGTTATATTTAGTTATCAATTCTAATTATTAGTTAGAAAATCTAAGCATTATTATGGCTGCTTTTCTTTTCTATTCTCATGTCAGTTATAATATTCTTTTTACTTCTTTGGTTTCTACTTCTTATGTCCACTATAATATTTTTTTTTTTACTTCTTTATTTATTTACTTTTTATGTTTTTAGTTTTTATGTTAGCTATAATATTGTTTTTTACTTCTTTATGTTTTTATACATCCACTGCCATTAAAACTATTATTTTTAAGAAGTGAGTGTATTAAACAAAATTTAGAATTCTATTTTTAGAAAAACTAAATTCAAATTTAAAGCACTACACTTAAAACTATTATTTTAAAAAGTGAGTATATTAAACAAAATTTACAATTATTTTCGTATTACTTTTAATTACTTGAGTATGTTCATGACCTACAATAATATCATAAAATTAAAGTTACAAGATCTCCCTCATATCATAATTTTTTACTTTATGTTAAATTTTATTAATGGCCGACAAAGTTAAATGTTACTATCACTATTATTCTTTGCCGACATGTTACTCACGTTATAACTTTACTAACATTACATCACGTTACAAGATCTCTCCCATAATATTCACTACTATCACTATTATTTTTTGCCGACATGTTACCAATGTTATAACGTTACTAACGTTATATCACGTTACAAGATCTCTCCCATAATATTCACTATCACTATTATTTTTTGCCGACAAGATCTCTCACCACCCTAGATCCAAATCCTAGGCTCTATCAAGCGCTGAGAGGAATCAAATCTCTCGAAGTGCAAACCTCGGCTCAGGTATTTCACTCAAGGAGAGGTTTGCACCTCAGGAGATTTGATCCCTCTCGGCGCTTGATAGAGCCTAGGATTGGGATCTAGGCTGGTTTCAGTCGTGGGCTGTGACACAAAACTAGAGTTTGATCAACATTGTAAGGAATGGGTTAAGTTGAAAACAAAGATATATTTATGAGGATTATCATAATGTAAGTAATAAGTATTAAGGATTGAGTAAATTGTTAAACTGGAAAACGGAGACAATTCTTCTAACTTTTTTTTTCGATTCTCTTTTTATTGATCTGCGTTTTGTTTTGTTTGTTCTTCTGCTTCTTCTACCGTCATTCCGTACATTTTGATTTATTTGTTGTTCTGCAAACTGATTTTTTTATTCTTCCAATTGCTTCAATTTTCTCTCTCGATATGCTCTTTATCAATCAACGTTTCGTTTTCTTTGTTCTTCTCGCTCTTCTGCTATCAATTCATCTAATTTTTTTTTCAATTTTGTTTTTGTTGATCTACATTTTGTTTTGTTCATTCTTCTCCTTCTTTTGCCGTCATTTCATCATTTCGTACATTTTGATTTATTTGTTGTTCTTCAACTTGATTTCTTTCTTCTTCCAATTGCTTCAACTTTCCCTCTCGATATGCTCTTTGACGATCAACGTTTTGTTTTCTTTATTCTTCTCGCTCTTCTGCTGTCAATTCACCTAATTTTTTTTTCAATTTTGTTTTTGTTGATCTACATTTTGTTTTGTTCATTCTTCTCCTTCTTTTGCCGTCATTTCGCCATTTCGTACATTTTGATTTATTTGTTGTTCTTCAACTTGATTTCTTTCTTCTTCCAACTGCTTCAACTTTCCCTCTCGATACACTCTTTGTCGATCAACGTGTCGTTTTATTTGTTCCTCTCGTTCTTCTGCTGACAATTCGTCTAACTTTCTTTTTTGATATTTTTTTTGTCGATCTACGTTTCATTTTCTTCGCTCTTCTAGTTCTTCTACTATCATTTCATCCAACTTTCTTTTTCAAAATTCTTTTTGTTCTTCTGCTTTTCGTTTCAAGTCTTCTTCTTATTCTTTTGTTGTCAATAAAATCAATGCGTCCATACATTAAAATCAATGCATCCATACACTGAAATCAATGTGTCCATAGAATAATATCTACACTGAAAAATATGCAATAGAAAACCCCATACATTGAAATCTATGCATCCATTCACTAAAATCAATGCGTCCATACACTGAAATCTATGCATCCACAGAGTAACATATATACTGAAAAATATGCAATAAAAATTTTCAACATTGTAAGGAACATGTTAAGTTGAAAACATAGAAAGAACAAATAACACTTCTTCACGATCTCTTTAGTTCACGGTCGTGTTTTCTTTGTTCTTTTGTATGTTCTGATGCTTATTTTTCTGTTATGGATTTGAAACGTTGACTAAAGAACATGGATACTATGGATTCTCCAAAACCTCCTGAAATCAACAACAACAGAAATATTGCTACAAAGATTATTTTTCTCTCTCTCTTCAATACATTTGTTGTACTTTTCTTCTTTGATAATCAATATCTTTATTATTTGCAATATTATCATGAGAATCCACAATATACCCTGAAATAGAGAACACCAAAATTTAATTTGTTGAAATCATTGCAGAGTAGTTTTTCTGTTAAATTGATAAATTCAATGTCTAGATGTAAATAACAAAAATCAATGCATTGTTGAAATTAATGAAAGATTTTTTATTTATTAAATTGATAAATTCAATGCATACAAGTAAAAAACAAAAAAAATGCATTGTTGAAATCAATGCAACGAATGAAATAAATATGCATATTGTATTGTTTAATAGCATTTGTGTGTGGTCTATTGGTAGAAATTCAGGTGATTGGGCTTGTGTTAACCTAGAGACCAAGGTTCAAAACCCTTTTTGCTTGGAGTTATAGTTAGTTATCAAGTCTATAACCATTGCATTGTTGAAATTAATATGTATCCTATGTTTTTTTTACTTCTTATGTCCACTATAATAGGCATATTATTTTTTTTAACATCATTTGTGTGTGATCTATTGGCAAATAGTGAGGTTCTATTATCATGTCGGTTATAATATTCTTTTTACTTCTTTGGTTTCTACTTCTTATGTCCTGTATAATATTTTTTTTTTACTTCTTTATTTCTTTACTTTTTATGTTTTTAGTTTTTATGTTAGCTATAATATTTATTTTTACTTCTTTATGTTTTTACACATCCACCTATTAAAACTATTATTTTTAAAAAGTGAGTATATTAAACAAAATTTAGAATTCTATTTTTAGGAAAAACTAAATTCAAATTTAAAACACTACACTTAAAACTATTATTTAAAAAGTGAGTATATTAAACAAAATTAACAATTATTTTTATATTACTTTTAATTAGTAGAGTATGTTAATTACTTTTACTTTGTATTGATTTTTTTTTTGTTTATGGCCGACATAATATTTATTACATTTTACTTTGTATTATTCTTTTTTGTTGATAGTCGACAATAATGTCAAAAACTTAAAGTTACAAGATCTCCCTCATATTATAATATTTTACTTTGTATTAAATTTTATTAATAGCTGGCAAACTTACTTGTTACTATCACTAACAATAATATATTGCTCAAAACATGGCTATTTTTAATATTTAAAATAAAAGCATAATTCAAATCTTATAACTAGGATCTCTCTTCACATTAATATTTAAAATTAAGCATCACTCAAATCTTATACCTAACTTTATTTATTATGTACAATTAGAATTTAAGAATAATTTATTACATGGTTATTTTTAATATTTAAAATAAAAGCATCATTCAAATCTTATAACTAAGATCTCTCTTCACATTAATATTTAAAATTAAGCATCACTCAAATCTTATACCTAACTTTATTTATTATGTATAATTAAAATTTAAGAATAATATATTGCTCAGAACATGGCTATTTTTAACAAAGAAATCAAGATCCAAATCTTATAACTAATAAGAGCATCATTCGAATCTTAAATTTAATTTAACAACGGGTTAAAATTTATTAACAATAATTTAACAACGGGTTAAAATTTAACAATAATATATTGCTCAAAACATGGCTATTTTTAATATTTAAAATAAAAGCATCATTCAAATCTTATAACTAAGATCTCTCTTCACATTAATATTTAAAATTAAGCATCACTCAAATCTTATACCTAACTTTATTTATTATGTACAATTAAAATTTAAGAATAATATATTGCTCAGAACATGGCTATTTTTAATAATTAAAATAAAATCATCATTCAAATCTTATAACTAAGATCTGTCTTTTGATTTTCATATGCATAAGTTAAAATTCAAATAAATTATCTCTTATAAATCAATTGTTAATATTTACTAGTATTTGCTCTTTGAGAGGCAAAAATGAACGCTGGTAGGAAAAGAGGAAAGTTAGAAGGAACAAAAACATAGGCACAGGCAGCGAAGGATACTGGTAGGAAAAGAGCAAAGTTTATAACAATCTCAGATTACAAAGACATAGGCACTCAACCCATAACAAAAAATAACTGGGCCGAGAGGCACTCTACAACCCAGGATGGGGGAGATCCTGTAACATGATATAGCGGTAGGAACGTTATAACGCGTAAAAAAATAATAGTCATAGTGATAGTGAATATTATGAGAGATCGTGTAACGTGATATAACTGTAGGAAAGTTATAACGGGTAAAAAAAAAATAGTCATAGTGATAGTGAATATTATGAGAGATCGTGTAACGTGATATAACGGTAGGAACGGGTAAAAAAATAATAGTCATAGTGATAGTGAATATTATTGCGCCGAGAGGCTCTCTATAGCCTAGGATGGGGTAGATCCTGTAACGTGATATAACAGTAGGAACATTATAACGCATAAAAAAAAAATAGTAATAGTCATAGTGATAGTGAATATTATGAGAGATCGTGTAAGGTGATATAACGGTAGGAATGTTATAACGGGTAAAAAAATAATAGCCATAGTGATAGTGAATATTATGAGAGATCTTGTCGGCACAAAATAATAGTGATAGTGAATATTATGGGAGAGATCTTGTAACGTGATATAACGTTAGTAACGTTATAACATTGGTAACATGTCGGCAAAAAATAATAGTGATAGTAGTGAATATTATGGGAGATATCTTGTAACGTGAGGTAATGTTAGTAAAGTTATAACGTTAGTAACATGTGGGCAAAAAATAATAGTGATAGTAACCAGGCTATATCCAAATCCTAGGCTCTATCAAGCACCCAGAGGTATCAAATCTCCCGAGGTGCAAACCTTGGCTCAGGTATTGCACTCAATGAGAGATTTGCACATCGGGAGATTTGATCCCTCTCGACGCTTGATAGAGCCTAGGATTTGGATCTAGGATCTCCCCCATCCTGGGCTGTAGAGCGCCTCTCGGCGCAACAAGTAAATTTTTCAGCCATTAATAAAATTTAACATAAAGTAAAAAATTATAATATGAGGGAGATCTTGCAACTTTAAGTTAGTAATATTATTGTCGGCCATAAACAAAAAAGAATAATACAAAGTAAAAGTAATTAACATACTCAAGTAATTAAAAGTAATACAAAAATAATTGTAAATTTTATTTAATATACTCAGTTTTTTAAATAATAATTTTAAGTGTAGTGATTTAAATTTGAATTTAGTTTTTTTTTAAATAGAATTCTAAATTTTGTTTAATATACTCACTTTTTAACAATAATATATTGCTCAAAACATGGCTATTTTTAATATTTAAAATAAAAGCATCATTCAAATCTTATAACTAAGATCTCTCTTCACATTAATATTTAAAATTAAGCATCACTCAAATCTTATACCTAACTTTATTTATTATGTACAATTAAAATTTAAGAATAATATATTGCTCAGAACATGGCTATTTTTAATATTTAAAATAAAAGCATCATTCAAATCTTATAACTAAGATCTGGCTTCTTCTGATTTTCATATGCATAAAGTTAAAATTCAAATAAATTATCTCCCATAAATCAATTGTTAATATTTACTAGCATTTGCTCCTTGAGGGGTAAAAATGAACGCCGGTAGGAAAAGAGAAAAGTTAGAAGGAACAAAAGCATAGGCATAGGCAGCGAAGGATACTGGTAGGAAAAGAGCAAAGTTTATAACAATCTCAGATTACAAAGACATAGGCACTCAACCCATAACAAAAAATAATGTTAAGTTCACCAACACAGTGATCCAACTACAATTGTTTTTCTCACAATCTCTAAAGTAGTAATCTCAACACTATAGATTACTACTATATCTGGAATATATAAGCAATTTGAAAAAATAATTCTGCAATAATATCAATGAAAACAATGATTATAATAGCTCCTAAACTGCACAAACTACTTGTGAACAAAAGTTTGCTTTCATGCCATGTGTTGTAGCAATACATTTAGGAATCTCCATAAACAAGTATAGGTATAGAACTCTTTCATGGACCAGCTTTTGCTAGTGCCACAATCTAAGTTGTAAATGAATCTTCATTATGCTTGCTTCAGGAATGGAAGATACAGTGGGAAACCCAAATATGTTTCTTTCTTCTCATTGAGGATTTCAAGTCCACAATAAAAAATTTACATGCTTCTCAACCATGTAAAGGCAAACATACCTGCCACTATATGAATTAATCTTCTTAAAATCATTAATAAACCAAGGAAAGTAACTGGTTATCAATGACTCTCACCGCATCAAGGATTCACACGTCTTCTGACAATATAGATAGTTCACAACAAAGCACAATAAAATGCAGACTTACAACACAATAGGAGTGGTCGTAGCTCTCAATATAAAGGTTGTATTTATTCAACGTGGAGGTAGATGAGGAGAGGTCACTTTCTTGGCTACTTTGTTTTTATGAATGTAAAAGAGAGTACACAGTTTACAAATCAGCTGAGATTAATATTTATATCACTACTGCTTGGGATAATCCGTTATGAGCTTAGCTTGAAAAGCCATTGCCAACAAGGAAACTGAAGCGCATTGAACTAAAAACATATGAACAAGCATTTAGGTTTTTTAGAGAAAAGGAATCCCAATAATATCCATTGAAAAGTACACATTACATATAAACATTTCTTCAAATATAACACTGTTACAAAAATATGAACAAGCATTTAGGTGTTTTAGAGAAAAGGAATCCCAATAATATCCATTGAAAAGTACACATTGCATATAAACATTTCTGCAATAGTTTCTCATGAAGGGAAATTTTTTTTCATTGACAAAGATGGCCTTGAGTTTCAACATTTTTTCTTTGTTTTGCTCAATATTGGTAAGCAGCTTGTTGACATTGTCAGCACTTGCTTGTGTAGCTGCGACATTCATGGAGGCTATGAATTTGGGGTCCTTTTGGGTGCCTTCTACATGTGTGTTTTTTGTGATGGTGACAATATCTGGTTGAGCGGTCATTTTATTCTTTTTTTCTAACCATCGTGCTATGGTGTTTCTCTTTGAATAAAAAAAAATCGTGTCCAATCGGGCCACTGTATGTTCTTTGGATGGGGTAAACAGCATAAGCTCAAGCTATGGAAATGAGAAGTGGCCTCCAGTTAGTGGGATCAGCACGTTTGTATCCATGGGTTATGGACTAATGACTTGTGCACTTGTTGGCTCCTTGTGCATAGCTGGTTGGATATTTTCTTGCGCTTCTTTGCTGATCTATTTTTCTAGAGCTTCAGTTTCTTTAGTTTCTCTCTGTGATGTTGTTCGATTGCTAATCTTTTTGCTTCCTCTTTATCTTGTTTTTCTTGTACCCTTTTGGCCTGTTCACTTTGGCTATGTATTTATGCTTCCTCTTTCTTTTGTTGCTCTGCTTATTCTTCCCTTTGTAATTGTATTTCTGCTTCCTTTTCCTGGGTTGTAATTTTGATAGAAGTAGGTGCATGGTTGCCCTTTATTTTTTTTGTGCATCTCTTTCGCATTGTTGACCCTTTTATATATTTCCTCATGTGCCAGGAAATGATCTGAGTATTCAAAAGTGATTTCGCAAGAAGCACAATGTTTAGCCACTTTACCTTTGTTGTCGTTTCTTACAAAAAGTATAGTCCCGAAGTGAAAAGCTTTCAAGTTGGAAACGAAGGCTTCAACAACTCTAAATCTTTGGAACTTGTATGCACCAACGTTGAATGGTAGAGGTGGCTAAGATGCTTCTTTTTTAGATGGAGAAAGTCACCAATTCCATTGGTGAAAACTTGTCTTATGGCTTCTTTATGCACAATGAAATCTGTAACATACTTGAGCAGTAGATAAGTAGATAAGGAGATTTAGTGCCCCATACATATAATAATAAATGTTTCTAAATTATGTTTGGAATATTTAATATAAATTAAATATTAATATAAGATAACATATATTATTCAATTTCTAAATTAGAATCTATTTAATAAAATCATATATATTATTTTTATGAAGGTATATAATAACATATATTATATGTAAAATATATTATATATAAAATACACTAGTATATAATAACATATAAAATATAATAATAAATATATTATATATACAATATAATAATGAATGCTTTTAAAAAAATTTAAGAGTTAGAATGTTGAATATAGTGTTTATTAAAGTTAAAAATATTAATAGTTAAAGAGACCAATTGTATTGACTAATGCACTCAATTTTAATGCTTAAACGACTTAAAGATATATTAAATAATAAAAACAAAATATCGTTTAAAAATATATTAAATAATAAAAATAAAATATTTAAAGTTTGCTTGTTCAAAAATAAATACATGGTTAAATTTAAATTATGTTTTTTTGAAATACAAAAGTCTTACAAACTATTTTCTATTTTTTAATGCATTTTCATAAATAATGAATGAATTTTTCTATGTTTTAATGCATTTGCATAAACAATGAATGAATAATGTGAAACATAGTCAATTTATTTAATAATGATATTTCGCCTATGAAAACATATAAGTTGGAGTGCCTTACTTATTTGAAAAAAAATTAATGCTTATAGACCTCAAAGCAACCACTTGCAAAAAATAATAAAAATAGAATATTGGAAGCATGTTTGTCCAAAATTTTTAGATTATGCTACTTTGATCTGTCCTACAAAATACCTTTTAATACATCTTCATACACTATGAAAGAATAATGCAAAACATGATCAATTCATTCAATAATTATAACATATAATTATAATTTAGATTATGCTACTCTGAAATACATAAATCAGTCTTATAAAATACTTTTAATGCATCTTTATAAACTTTGAACATGAATAATGCAGAACATAATCAATTCATTCAATAATTATAACCTTGACAATTGGCATAAAATATCTAGGCCTTTGCCATACATAAAAACAAATTTGGCAAGTCAAACGTAGAGTAACAATTTCTTATTCAAAAACACCTTAGACGTGACAACAAAAGGGGCAAACAGATGCCCAGGATACAAGTTTTGATTGAATATAATTTTATTTAATTTTTGGTGACTTTATGGCTATTATTTGGATGGGCTCTTGATAAGAGAGAACTTAGTGTGGCCTCCTTAGAATATTGGAAAATGAGTTTAACAATATCAATATCAAGCATGTCTTTCGAACCTTTAATCAAAGGGCTAACAAATTATCTAAGAAAGGTATACCTTTGGCATTACAAGTTACACATTTTTTTGAGCAAAGACCATTGGAGTGTGAAATCTTTCGTATTTATTAATATTTTGAGCGTATATTTTATGACTGCATACTATGTTTTGTTAATATTAAGAAAAACTATCAATATTTTTGGAACATTGGACAGAAAGTCTTTTATTGAAATATCTGTGAACCTTGGAATATACTATAGAATCAGACTTATAGATATAATTTGGATATGTTAGGTGGTCTTGTATGTACTATGAAATGCAGTGTACGTACTATGAAGCCATGAAATCCAAAAAATCATACATACAATATGCTCAGTGGCGGATTAAATAAAGTATACAAATATTTTAAATGACTCGTTGGAATCCAAAAATCTTACATACAATATGCTAGGTGACAAATACCTGCAACCTAATATTAAATAAAATATATAAATATTTTAAATGAAGTGGAAAAATGAGAGTTCAATCCAACATTGATTTGAAAAATTCATATGCCATGTTGAAACTCAATAAGTAACTCTAAAAACAATGGTTAAGGTTGTAATTTTATATAGAAAACTTTTGAAGTAAGCTTTTTATTTTGATAAAATAAAAATTTCGAATTTATAAAACCGAAGATGAAACTACACAATTTTGATTTAATTAAAAAAATAACATAAAAATGGAAAGAACCATCCACTAAAACCATATTGAGATCCGATATGTTGTAACTCTCACAACCAATGCCAAGTTGCGTTGATGGTCCACCAAGTTTTGATTGAATATATTTAAAAAAAAATTCAAATAGCAATTCTCTTGGAAATTAATTAGAGGTTGCAGCAAAGGGTTTCAAATGCAAATGTGATCTTTCGACCATTAAATTATTATTGCATTTTGGTCCAATAGACCAAAAATTGAATGCAGTCCTCTTCTTAACTCGGGATATGAGACTGTCGTGGAAGCGTCACGTTCTCCATCCATAACTGAAAAGGGTCCAAAGTTTGAATCGACAGAGTGAAAGTGTCTATGTTTTGCTTCTTACTTGGCTCCAAATCTCAGTGTCCTAGACTACTCACGGATCAGATGTCATTATTTTGCAGCTTACGTGTCATCGTCTCTTTTATTCGAAGCCCATGTTGTTCTATTGCTCACATTGTTCTCAACTTCCCTCTTTTGAATTATAATTTGTGTTTAGTGGTCATCCAATTTCAATACGTCAGTAGAAACCAACCACATTGAGGTAAGTTCCCAAAGTATTGTGAAACGTTCTAAGTAGCTAAATGTGGTAAGCAGCATGTAAGTGACAATTTGCAATGTGGAGAACATCATGCATGTAGGTCACAATTTCCAATGTGGACAGCAGCATGTGAGACAATTTGCATTGCTTTTCATGACTACAAATGCACCACAAATCATTCGACAGATCTAGATTACCAAATTAATCAAAGTGCACCTTAAACAAAATATTTGTAGAGGCTACGAGAAGAAGAGAAGCATGTCATCTTCAACCGAAAAATTCATTGAATTCCGAGAGGCAAGGCGTCTTTATCTTCAACAGGAATCTCGTTGGATCCATTGTGTGATTCGATGCAGTTGTGTTCATCCTTCAGCTCCACGTCAAGATCGACCACCACTAGGCTACAAATTGAGGGACCTGCACAGGTTTCCCTTATGCTTTAGGTATACTCTTCTCACTGAATTGTACATTTTTTCATTGAGCTGAAGACCAAAATCAATAATCTGTGAATCAAACAGGAACAGTGTGCCATAATCAAAGTCTTCTCTGCACTTTCTTTCTTTCAATTTCACAATCGATTCTTGAATATATTTGGTTTAAAGTCTTCTCTGCAATTTCTTTATTTCAATTTGACAATTGTTTCTTGAATATATTAGGTTTTAATTTCATAATATGATCCATCTTCTTAATTGATTTATTCATAAAATCGAATTGTAATCTTACTGTAATTATCTAGTGTCTTTCTAGTTTTCTTGATCCTAAAAAGTAAATGTTATTAATCTTTTTTAAATATGTTTATTTATTTAATGGAAAAGAATTAGCAAAGTGTCTCCAATCTCCTTTTTTATTATTAATTTTCTTAAAATTCTATAATGACAATAATCCTGAAATTCCATAATGAAGATAATCCTGGTCGATTCTATTCTATGATTGTGAATTTAATCTGGTGTCTTAGACCAAAAGGACCCGATCTTTCTAACTTTCTTCATGCATAAAATAGAAAAAATTAGGAAAGTTCCATCCCAATTTTTTTATCATGCTATCAACTTTTTGATAAGCTAAACTTAATTGTAATGAAAAGACGATTTTGGATTCAATCTTGTGTCTCAGATCTGGAAGATATCAATACTCCTCGATGCCTTTAAGTACATTGAGGTGCTAAAGTGGCGGTTCGATGAATTGAACAACGATCTCGTCACATAGTACGTTGGAGGCCCGTCAAGGGAAAAACACTAGCAGAGGGGCCGATTCGAATTCGGATTCAATGCCTGCGTTTCCCACCATGAGCATTGACCATTGTGAATTTATTTGTTTCGTCTTTCGCGATCTAATCCTTTGATCTAAAGATAAAATTGTTGAGCACCAGGTGATTGTGGCGAGCAAGGAGAGGACTAGGGGGCTGCAGATCCATGTGGTTTGCCAGAAATGGCTCAGCTTGCTTGTCACAATCCTGGAATCTGTGGAAGCGTTGGGCCTCAACTTGTTGTAAGATCGCTTCTCCTGCAAATATTACTTCATGTTCGATGCATTGAGCGGAGAGGTGCACAGTAACATAAATCTAAATCTAATCTGCATTGCTTTGAAAGTTAAGGAGAATTGAACTTGGTATCTCTGAATAAATGCTTTTCAGGACAATCGGTTATTATTGTTGTTTATTGTGTTGTAGGTGAAAGAAAAAAAAGGAGACACACAGGGTATGCAATCTTTGATTGTAGACCTGTGTACAAATCTTAGAGTGGGATGGAAGAGGAGCAGAGACGGAGGAAGGAGGGATTGGTGTTTGGGGAGCACGAAAGGTCGTGGAGTGAGGTAGGAAGATGGAGCAAGCTGCAAGGGTTTTTCAAGGAAGGAGAGGAGGGCCTGATTTGCAAGAAAGATGAGGTCGAGGGTGTAGAGGGAGTCTGCGTGATGGAAAGAGCAAACAACAGTTGGGCAAAAGAGACGGAACATGGAAGTAGAGAGGCTACGGATTAATGGAGCAGTGAAGGAATGGGAGCTGAGAAGGGAAAGGGACCGTGAAAGTGGAGGCCGTGGATGGTAGTGGAAAGCAGGCTCGGGGAAGGAGTTGCGAAGGAGAAGGAAGGGCTACGAAGAGGAAATCCAGGTTGCTGGAAGAAGGTCGCAGGGATGGAGGGCCACGATCGAGGGTGGTAATGGAGCAGCGAGGGAGCAGTCGGCGGAGAGAAAACCTTCACGATTGGTAGCATTCCATTCTCTCTATGAGCGAGGAATCTAACCGACGTGGATGGTTATGCTTCTCGTTGGTGAAATGCCTATGGCGTAATAAAGGAAGCACAATTGTAATCTCTCCTTAAATGCAACTAATAAAAAACAAGCCACATAGCCACTTAGTGGCTAGTGCATGCTAAATATCGAGATTTTTTAATAATTAACATAATAATCAAATTCTTAAAAATTTCCAACACAATGTCTATGCAAACTAAATGGATGTTATAATTATTTTTGGTTTGTGTCTACCGCTACCCTAGTTAGGGTTTGACATTCGACACACGCCAATTGGAGTCTATCCTCCATGAGGAGTACTTAGTACCAACCAAGTGAAAAGGTGGGAATGTTTATTTTTTCCTCATCTCCTTTTTGGTTCCTTTGATTTTTCTTATTACTTTTACATCAACAAATGAATGGTAGGTTCCTAGTTCGGTGGCCTGGTGGGCTAGCTTAAGTGGTTGAGTGATGTAAGTTGTGAGCAGAAGGTCTTGGGATCAAATCCCAGGGTGGCTCTACATTGCTATATAAGGGCCTCACTTGATGTCCCCATCGGGTTAGCTCCATAATCAGAGCGAACGAGGCGAACAGGGTGCAGCCCCTTCGAGTGGGCCCCCTGTGACTTCTTATCGTGGACATAGTAGCCTTGTTGGGGGGTTTGTGAACCACATGTGAAAAAAAAGGTTCCTCGGTTCGATCCCTACTAGATATAATAGCTTCCCACCTGGTAGTGTACTGACAGAACGACAGGTTATGTCCCAACAATATGACATAGATGGGAAATTTGGGTGTGATCCTTTTTCCAGTTATGGTATTAGGGTTTCAAGTCCTGGGGTTAAGAGTATTCTTTCTCCAAAGTTCACTGAGAACAAAGTTTGGACAAACCCTAGCTTATCGGTTGATTATTCAAGTTCGAGGAAATTTTTTTCTGCAGAACAACAAGGTGTTGATGCTCTAGGGTTGTCAGAGGTACCAGGTTGCTCAAACGGTACTAGTTTGCAAGATTTTGGAGCTAGGGTAATTTCTTTGGCTCTCTTTCTTGGATTCAAATCAAGTTATGAAACTTAGGGGTTCTGGTCGTTTGGCAAGGGAAAGTAATGATGAATGTAATTTGAAGTGTGGAATCAAAGGTGAACATTTTCATAAGCGTAGATATTTGAAGAATCAAAAGGTAAAAAAAGGTAGACCCCTGTGTGTCCTGGGTAAGGATATTACCTTTAATATGGTCAACAATCTATCTACTTGAACTCTATTGGGAAATTTTGAATTTATAAAGATGACCATGATGGAGATTGTGGATTGCATTGTGAGGAAATGGAAACCTATTACAGATTACTTGCCTAAGGTCACCATGCTAGTGAATAGTTGGATATGCTTTCATTTTTTAACAGAGGATAGCTTACAAAAAATTGCTACTACATATTGGGTTATAGGTAAGGGATCTTTGATTTTTTGTAAATTGCACTCACGTTTCAACCCATGGAAAGAAAAATTAAAAAGACGACATATATTTTTCCTTTTGCCTATTTTTCCTCTACATTGTTGGTCTTTAGAAGCTTTTAAAGTTGTGGCTAATTCCATGGGGCATTTAATTCTTGTGGAAGAGGAAACCCTAATGTATTCGGTTAAGACTTTGCCAAAAAACTTAGTGGATATGTAAGTTTTGGAAGGTTTTCCAGCGTAGGTTGAGGTTGTATGGGATGGTGTATCTTTCGTTCAACGCCTAGATTACTGGCGAGTTCCATTCTAGTTTCTACGATGTAGGGAAACAGGTCATCTTCAATATAGTTGTCCAAATTCTGATTCATTGGGATATCGAGATGTTCCTGACACTCCTTCCTCTTCTGGAGCTTCTAAGGAACCAGAATTGGATTCCCTTTTCTGGGTAAGTTTCAATATTCCCTTCCTCTTTTGTTAAAATTTATCTCAAAGGAAGAAATAATTGAATCCTTAAAATCAGATTTAGCTATGGATATTATGTCGGGTAAGGTTTTTGGTGATAAAGATTATGTTGTTTCGATGCCCCTAGAGTCTAAAGGGGTTTCAAGGAGGTTTTATCTCCAGAGTCTAATAGATTGAGGTTTTTGATAGGAAATGAGCAACTTGCTGAGTTGGGTCGAAATGATAGGATTCATAGTGGGGAAAAGGAGTCTTTTCAGGAAATTGATTATGGTGATAGCGGGAAGGAGATTAGTTCCCACTCTGACCATTTTGGGGTTTTGAATCCCTTGGAGTTCCCTCCTCTCTCCATGGACTAGAACTCCTTTCCTATTGTTTTGACTTCCTCTCCTATCTTGGATAGCTTGGGTCCTCTTCCTCCCCTTTCTCCTCCTATTATGATTGAATCCCCTTCATCCCCTTCATCCCCTTCATCCCCTATTCATGAGGTCCTAGGAGCCAATTTTGAATTATTTTGGAAACTCTTCTATGTAAAATGACTCCATTCCAATATCATCCATTCGTTTTTCAAATGTCACAACTCGAAAGAAGAAAAGAAAGAAGGGGAAGATAAATGAGGCTTATGTTGGGGATTTTCCGGTTGTCCAGTCTAAATTTGTCAATCCTCATGTCTCGTCTTCGCTTTCAAAGGGTTTGAAAGAGGATAACCATTCACCTATATCTTATGATAAGGGGGCTCTTAAGGTAGGTATGCCCCACAACAACGGTTATTTATTGAATCTATTATCCTTCAATATCATAGGGTTAGGTAGCTCCCCCAAAGGAGATGCTCTTAAATGACTTATGGAGTCTATTAAGCTAGGGATTATTTTGTTACAGGAAACTATGCTTTCATCAGTTAAGGCATGTGATATTTTTTAAAAAAAAATTACAATGTGGAATTGTTGTGGCTTAGATGTCAATGGTCTATCAGGTGGACTTTTAATGGCTTGGAATCCAACGGTAGTTGATTTCAAGCCTTTTTCTACTATTGTAGGTTTGCTTATTGAGAGGAGGTTTCGTGATTTTGATAGAAGTGTCAAAATCTTAATTGTCTATGGACCATATAACCAAAGGATGGTTTTCTAGGATAACATAGTTTCTTATGGTTTACTAAATGACCCCTCTTTGATCCTAGCGAGGGATCTCAATTTCACCTTATCTTCAGCCGAAGTATGGGGATCTGCGAATGTACTTGAACCCATAGCAAATTATTTCAAGGGTTTATTTGAAAATGCTAATCTATATGACGTTGTCCCAGGTGTGTTGATTCCTACTTGGTCTAATGGAAGAGTAGGGAGAGCTAGTATTGCAAAGAAATTAGATAGGTTTTTTATGGCGAATGGACTCCGAGATGTTATGGGAAGATTCATATCTTGGGTTGTTCCTTCTAGGGTATCAAATCATAAACTCATTGTATTACAACTGGAATTTGAAGACAAAAATGTACATTTCCCTTTCAAACTCAACCATACTTAGTTAGAGGAGCAAGCTTTTTGTGAATTGGTAAGGAATAATTGGGATTCCTATTCTCAGACTAATCATTTGTCTCCAATGATGAGATTAGTGAAAAAACTTTAGTTACTTAAAAAAGATGTATCAAAGTGGGACAAAGAGAAGAAGTCGGTAAATCATATGGAACTAAATGAGATTGAAAGGGAGATGGAAGACTTATCGGGGTTATTGGATGATGATTACTTTTCTCCTACTAGAAAGGAAACTATGATTAGACTTGAAAATAGGAAGGAAAAGATCCTGAGACAAGAGGAGGAAACTTGGAGACTTAAGAGCCGAGCTACTCGGTTAGCTCATGGAGATAATAATACCAAGTTTTTCCATAGCTATGCTAATCAAAGAAGAAATATCAACATTATCTGGGACTTACATGATATAAATGGTGACCTTATTAGTGACTAGAAGTCCTTGGAGGATGATGCTGTAAAAAATTTCAAGGATATCTATCAGCAAAGTTATGCTTATAATTTGAAGGATCAACTATAGGTTCTAAGGAATTACCCAATATTTTTCAGTGAAGAAGAAGGACTCAAAATTGGGGCTACTATTAATTATGAGGAAGTTAAATATGTTTTAAACAAATTTGATAGGGTAAAGAGACCTGGCCCAGATGGCTGGACAATGGATTTTTTCCTTCATTTCTATGATTTGGTAGTTCATGAGTTGGTGGAAGCAGTGGAAGAATCTAGGAGGATGGGTTATGTTCCTGGAAACATGAATGCTACATTTATAGCTTTAATTTCTAAGAAGGATACGCATGTTTCCTTCAATTATTATAGGCCTATATATTTATGCAATTTGATTTATAAAGCCATCACTAAGATCATATCTAACACGATAAAAGCCCATTTTGGCAAAAAATATGTCTATGG
This sequence comes from Larix kaempferi, assembly GCA_027924585.1. Classification (NCBI taxonomy): domain Eukaryota; kingdom Viridiplantae; phylum Streptophyta; class Pinopsida; order Pinales; family Pinaceae; genus Larix; species Larix kaempferi. The sequence goes on along the minus strand of BSBM01000120.1, from coordinate 3,908,358 downwards.
AACAGTTTGAGTTTTTATCCAACAGGAAAATCCTTGATGCTGTTGGAATGGCCCAAGAGAGTATTCATTCAATCAAGACTAGGAATTTGTGGGCTTTTATTCTTAAAATGGATTTGATCAAAGTAGATGACGGTGTTGATTGGACCTTTCTGAGATTTGTTTTGATACAAATTGGTCTTCCTGTTGAAGTTACAAACTAGATTATGGCATGTAGTTCTTCGCAAATTTTTCAATCATGGTAAATGGTTCTCCTACATCCTTTTTTAAGTGCAGTAGAGAACTTCGATAGGGATGTCCATTAACCCCACTATTGTTCCTTTTGGTCATTAAGAGCCTCAGTAGACTCATTGATGTTGCTAAGACATAAAAGAATATCATATGTATTAAAATATCAAATAATCTATTTTTCTCACATTTGCTCTGTGTTGATGATGTTCTAATCTTTGGTAATGGATCTGTGAATGAATGGGCATGCTACCTATCTTTAATTGACACCTTTTGTGCAACTTCTGGGATGGCTATCAGTCCAAAGAAGTATATGTTTATGAATAACAATTCAGATCCTGGGATATGTGATCAAATATATCAATTATTTCCCTACAGAATGGCTATGATCGAAGAAGGATTTAAATATCTCAGTTATCAGTTAAAACCAAACTGCTGTAAGATTGAGGACCAGAACTGGATGATACAAAAGGTAGAAAAAAAATCAACAATTGGTCATTTAGATATTTATCGATTGGTGGTAGGCTCATTTTGGCAAAGTCAGGTTTGGAAAGCTTACCTATGCCAATTGGTTCTCCCTTGTTATGATTCCAACCTCAGTAATTAATAATATTAGGAAGAGAATGTTCCAATTTCTATAGGCAGGTAACCTTGGCTTTCATAAGTTTCATTTAACTTCATGGGAAAGTATTTCTCTACCCAAAAATTTAGGAGGATGGGGATTGAAACACCTTGACTGGTTCAATTTAACACTAAGTTTTTTTTTTAACAGAAACGAGTAATCAACTTTGATTATATATAAAAAAAGAGGGAGAACAATACATAGCAGAAATTGACATATTTCTCCCATGACAGGAGAGCATCTATCCCTCCAAGTTCATATTTTTCCAACTTGTAACTAGAGTGATACCTTCATGTTCTATTGAAATTGTAACATCTAACAAACTGAACTAGAAGGTTTATACAAAAGCAAAACATTTATGCTGACTACCTTATACAAAAATTGCAGATTCTTCCAGTTCTATGAACTTCAAAGGCTCTATACATATATCTTAAAGACATAATTGTAAACATAAAAAAACCAAAATAGAAAGAAGCCAACCAACGTGCTGCTACTGCAGTCCCATGTCCATGACCGTGCTTGCGGAATCCACTGCCATATTTTTCTCGAAGCTGAGGTCCACAAAGTTCCCAGCTTGGGCCATAAACTTCTGCAACTTCTCCATTTTCCTGCCTATGTCTTATAGCTCACTGCTTGAGGCTTTATATTTGCGGGCTTTATGAGGATAAGAAAGCCCCAGGGTTTCTTCAAGATGCTCGATTTTTTTAGCCACTTTACCATTCTGGGTTTTAGTCTTAGAGTGAGATGCAGACACCAGAGTGTACAAATGAGAAAGAACCTTCTTAAACTCCATATTTTCACTACGGATCATTCTAAATTGAAGCTCCAGCTCCTACAGACGGTCCAAGAATTCGACTTCAAACTTAGAAATTCCATGACTTCCAGCATGCTCTTGCGTATTACCAACTCCTACATGCCTTCGACAAGGGCCAAGCCTAGGGAAATTGCTGCCCACCTTGCCCACCAGTTCGCCTGTCCTATCATGCCCTGCCGAAATGCCCCAGCTACAACCTTCATTATGGACTCTTGCATGCTTGCCGCAACCGTCATTCTTCATATACATATCACCCCTACTCTGAGAATGCCCAGGAACGCAATGGTGCTCCATAGTTCTGCAGAGACCAACAACGTAGGAATCGAAAACAGAGAGCAGCAAAATCAAGCTATGAAAACTCACCCGTAGATGAATAGAAGAATGATGTTGCTTGCCTTGATATACACCAACGCCATTAACTCGCATGCCAACCAATTGGCGAATTGGATGGATGGAATTAATGCCAGTAGGAGTGGGAATCCTTTGAGGAGCTGGGAGGCCGCCAAAATGCCTTGGGGCATTGTCCAAAAAATGAAATTTATTGTTTCTAAATTTTTGAGCCCAAAGTGAATGGATGGACCATAAGGGAAATAATAGATCCCAAATAATTGAGCCATAGGAGAGATCGATGCCATTGTTGGCCAGTCCATCAAATTTCCTGTTAAGCCATCTCAGGATATGGAGGAAGGTGATTTCTTGGAAGTCTTTGCTGATTCTAACTAAGAGTTGATGCATTTTGGAGGAAGGTTCTTTCCTGTTGGCGATGATGCTTCCAGCTTCTCTAATGAAAATTAAGGAATCCCTAAGGACCGTCAAATTCTTAATTCCCAGTTTTATATCCATCTCCATCGCTTTGATGAGTCCTAGCCATTCCGCGCCTATAACATACCCCTTTTGCTTAAAAACATTTTATGCTGAAAACATTATGTTAACTTTTATTGTAAACTTTTATATTGGACAAGTGTCCAAGGATAACTATAATTGCACAATATTTTTTTATTTAATAAATTAAATAGGAGACAAACACCTAAGGGGACTGTTGAAAGAGAGTTTACTAATCCACTAGGTGGAATGGAATCTGGGGTAGAAGGCAATGGACAAGTGGCATCATCATGATGCAACTAACTAGCTGTTGGTATGGGACAACTCCCTTGAAATGTGGTCATAGTTCCCTGGAAGGTGGGACTGGAGCTTGAGGATCATTTTATCAAAACTGACCACTAAAGACCTAGGCAGTCTATATAAGAGCCATCGAATTATGAACTGAGGTTCATCACTTTCCTAACGAGTAAATTTACCTTGGGGTTTTGCCGTGCTTGCACCCAAGAGATTCGATGAGGGGATTTGCTGAGTTTTTGATCATGGTGTAAGTCTTCCTATTTACTACTAAGTGCAGAAGTTATATTGCTGAATGCAGAAGGCATATTTTGAGTGCAGAAGTTACACTGCTGAGTGAAGAAGTTATATTACTAAGTGCCTTGATTCTACACAAATTCCATCTACTTAGTGGTTCAATAAGGAAGCTGGGGGGTCCAAAGGAAGCAAGTAGTTTTGTCTTCTTCTTCTGGAAAAGGTTGGGAGGAACAGGCCTACTTGGGTGTTTTTCGGCCCTATCTTCATTTACAGGCTCTACTTGTCTTTTCTAATTCTAAATAGTTAAAGTTTCTATATGCAATTATCGATTTACTGTTTTGCAAGGATATTGTTAAACAAATGCATCTATTTTAGTTTTTGATCTAATAGGATTCTGTATAGTAATAATTATGTAATATGAATTGAATAAAATATTTCTCTACATTTTTCCCCATGCTAATGGATCTGCATCGTACTCTAGTACAAAGAAGAAATTAAGGTAGATAAATTGATAGGCAGATTGCCAGATGAATGAGAAGATCAATACTGATGTATTTTACTAGTTTTTCCTACCATTAATATTCTGTATTAAATAATATAACTCAATGTCTTTCCCTTATCATTATTTCATCAATTAAATGTCTCAGGTTCACTGTGTTTTTTTCACCAGTCTGTATTGAAAATAACAGCTATAAAAACATTATTTCCTAAGTACACAGTACTGTTATCCATTACTACTAACAAGTATATATATCATGAAAACAAACCGTTTTTCATATCCAAGTATCGAAATTATCTTTCTGTTATACAGCATTTAGGAAATCATAACAACTGCAAATTTAATAGTATCAACAAGCATTATATTACATTTCTCTTATGACAGCCATAGATTTAAATTATGGTTTCATTTCTTTCCATGTTTCTCTTTTCAAATCTTGCAACAGTTTTCTATTTTATTTTAGTAATAATTTTTATCCACAGTATTCATTTCTGTTATACTAATTATTATTTAAAACAAATAATCATTATACTATCCAAACAGAGTTTTTCGTTGACCAAACCCTAGAAGTATCAAAACCTAACTCTTAGATTTACAGTTTATTTAAGTTTCAAACATCTTCAGTTAACAACAGAATATGGATCTAGATACAATCTCATTACATAGTTGCAGACAGAAAAACATTGACTCTCGGCCAACACTTAAAATCGACAGACATGAACGACGAGAGACATTTTCAACTCCAAAACATATTTTTGAAAACACTTATCATACACATTCCTTAAGACTGAAATAAGAGCATCTCAGCATCATTACAAGACTATATTATCACATTGCAATTGAAAACTAATAAAACAGTAAACCCTACGATTAGTTTGCTATCGACATCTACCTTCTGAGACTAATCATTTGATATCTTAACAACAGAACATTTCTGAGAACCAACATTAGGGTTTGACCATTTAATACAGATCCAAACCCTTAGCCATAAAGCTTTCCTTAAAGTACGATAGTGGCAAAACGTTGAAACATCAAATGCATACAAACTGGAGCCTTGCTCTTAAATACAAACATAACCACGATGAAGTAGGAAAAAAAAAGTTATTGTATTATCCATTATAGTAGATGGCAACATTAAGCTTCACTTCTTTACACAAAATAGAGTAATGCTCATAGTATCATCCACATGAACACAGTTTGAACAAAAACATAAATCCTTTCATTACCGAGAACAGTAGGAGGGTGAAACCCTCTCTTGACCATTTCTTTTACAGATTATACAATGGAAAACAGTTACTACTAAAACAACGACGAAAGGGTCGAGGATTCATCCTCCCCAAGCTACAAAAATTTCACAAATACTTCGCCAAAGGTCACTCGTCAGAGCCCAAGAAAACACAAAGTCTCGGCAAAGAACACATTGAAGGCCCACTATTCATCTAACCGGAGTAACGAGTAACCACCGAAGCTTACCCTTCTTTTAGCAGTTGTTAGCTACCAAAACCTAAGCTGAGAAGCCATCGACGAAGGTACCTTCCATTCAAACGCAGTAGTGGTCAAAACGATTTTTAAGAAAATCATTACATGTGAAATAACAATAGCTGAACTCTCAAAAGAAGAATGGAAGACTCAGGGCTTGAACCGAGAACCTTTACCTTCAGAAAAATTATCATCGGAATGGAATGCCAAGACATTTCAGATGGTACCCAGTACTTCACCGTCGATTGCGAGGAAGGGTGGACACTAACTCTGAGAACTATCACCTAATAGACAAGAAGAGCCAAGTATCGAATCAACTACCACGAAGCATTGGCCACTCACCCTGGAACTATTAATACAAACTAATAATGTAAACACCATGACTATATAGGCTCTCAAGCTATCAGTAGGTCACGGTTTCGAGCCGTGGGCACTCCACAGAAACCTCTTAACAAAAACCCTGAAGGCTCTCGGTCGGTCGGCCTCTCCTCAAAGCCACAACGCTAAATGCCAAGGAAACAATAACTCTGTGAACATAGTGGAAGTAGGACTAGATCCCAACAACCAAAACCCTTGCTAGATCAACGGTGGAGATCATTGAAGGGTTTTCACGTAAACCCAAGCAACAACCGTTTTAAATGATCCATCATTACCATAGACATCGAGGAAGACAACTCAGATAACTCTCGAACCAAAACCCTTACAACTCATCATGAGGAATGAAACATCACCACACTATCACGTGCATAGCACCACGACATTGTCCACGAAGACATTCCACTGTCTCGACAGTTGGGAGAATTAAATGCCATGGGAAGCCAAAGTGCCTGCCAGCATGAACCCTACATAGTGTTAATATCACATATTTCATACAATCTATCGTGTTATTGGTAAAACGTACCATTTGATTTTGTATTAACACCTTGTGGTAAGTCAAGGTGGTGTTGAATGTATTGCTAGGAAATCACAATGTCAAATAGGGGCACATAGATGCGCACACACGTTACCATATAGTTATTGTTCATAGTACTTTGTATAGGATTTGGCATATGCATATTTCATATAGTATAAAAATTAAATAAGAAATTGCATATAGTTCATAGGTTAACATTTGACTATGAATTGCCATAGTTCATAAGTTAGCAAATGACTATGATATGATTTGCAATAATTCCTAGATTAGAACATAATCAAATCTTGTGTGTAATTCCTAGGCTCTAATTTATATATAAGAATTGTATATCGACATTCCATTTTAATTGCACCTAGCCATCACTTATAAACATTGGTTATTCTCATACTTTGCATCAATTAGCAACTCACGATAACAATATATATAAAGTTAAACTATGGTTTATGGATCCCATTCAATTGTTTGAACAAATCAATAATAGGTTAGTACAAGGTTTATGAATAATACAATTGTTATACTTATGTTTGACAAAACTAGGCTAACTGAAGATCTGACCAATAGCACGACATTATGTCTCATAAATCATTAAGACTTGGGAGACATGGAAACTGTTTAGAACTCTTTGGTCACATGTCATAAACACTATACCTGTAATTTGCGAAAAGGACGATTTCAAATGCTTTAGCACGAATGCTAAGTAAGCCTCGGGGCATCCGTAGGACCCCTTCATCATCAAACAGAAGAAACAATAGTTAACACATATAAACATATATCTTTAGATCAACAACAAAGAATTGTGAAAGTACAGTCGAGTAAGTTAAACATCGAAATGAAGATATTAGTTATCTAGTCGCAACATTTCACTTACGACTAACAACAACATTTACTATAGCAAGCCAACATTTAAACATGTATTATATTTCTTCACAATTAGTTTACGCATTAAAAGCTATATCGAAAAATTTTAAATTTTTGTAAATTTTGGGATGTTACGTGTGGTATCAGAGCGCGAGTTCAAACTCTAGGCCTAAAATAGGCTCACGCGCACAAACAAAAAATAAAAATCAGAAAGTTTATGTTACTAACTTTTATTTTAATTTTATTTTTGTACAGAACGATTTGATATTAATTTGTAGGTATGGACATACTGGAGGAATCAGCAGAGGACAGATCTCCTCGTAATGAGTACAATAACAATAATAATAATGAAGGAATTTATGTTAAGTTAAATAACCAATCTTCGGAACTTCTTCGTATGGTAAAAGATTTTAAATATGAGATAAGAATTGTTAAGGAAGAAAATGAACGTATTATGAAAGCACGGGAAGAGTTAAATCAAATTCTAATGGAGAAATACCATCACGAAGAAAGAGGAAGGAAATCAGAAGTAAATTCTAATTCTGGTACAATGTCTCACAAACATAAGAGTAAGAAATTTAAAAATGGTAAAAGTATTAGTTACTCTTCATCTGAATCTGAGCGAAGTAATGATAAATCTGATCTTGACAGCAATGACAGTGATTGCTATTCCAAGAAGAGGAAACACAAGCATCATGAACAAATTACTGGAGAGTTTAAAAAGATTAAGCCACCAACTTTTAATGGCGAAACTGAAAAGGGTGAGACAGTTGAAGCATGGCTGTTTGGAATGAAGAAGTACTTTAATATTTACAATTACTCTTCTAAGTTAAAAGCCAATATGGCTATTTACAATCTGATAGGAAAGGCAGATATCTGGTGGCGGGATCTTAAAAGAATTAAGAGCATAAAGGAAAGGGACGTAACCTGGAATATGTTTAAAAAGTTATTTAAGAAAAAGTTCTTGTCAGAACAGTACTATGAAGATAAATCAAAAGAGTTTTATGATCTAAAATTGGGTACTATGAACATGAAGGAGTTGTGCAGCAAGTTCCTTAGCTTGCTAAGGTATGTACCTTACATGGTCAAAGAGAAGCCTAAGGTGCAAAGGTTTCTAATTCAACATAAAAGACAGGATTGAGTATGATAACCCTTCCACTCTAAAAGAGGCTATGAGGAAAGCAAATTTCCATTTTGACCAAAACATAAAAAGAGATGGAACAACTAGCTAGAAAAGTAATAATTCTAATCAATTCGAGCATAAAAAGAAGAGGTTTAATCATAATTATGGAAGTTTTAAGAAAAAATTTAGTAACAGAAATTTTCCAAGTAATAATAACTACAGAAACAATACACCACAAAATTTTATTGCTGCAAGAAATGTACCTAATAACAATAACAACACCAGGTATGCTGAACAGAAAGGACCTTTGAAGTGTTTTGATTGCGGTGGACCACATAAGAAAACAGATTTCCCACGCAACAAAAGGACAGTCAACAACATTCATAGCTTACAAGCAGAGCCAACCATTGATGATGTGGCAAGAGAAATGCCAAGGATAAATGCAGCGCTGCAAAATCAACAAGCAGACCATCAAACGTCCATCGTTGAAATCGAAGGTATGCTACAAAACTGATCTATTTCTATTTTGATAGATCCAGGTGCAAGTTTGAGTTACATTTCACCTGAATTAGTGAAAAGTTGCAAGTTAAGAATAGAAAAGTTTGATAATTCTTGGTTAGTTCAGCTGGCAACAGGCACTAAAAGAAAGGTTATAGACTTTTTTAGAAATTGTGATGTATTTTTGAATCAACTGAAAACCGAAGTTAATCTGAATGTTTTACCCTTAGGGTCATTTGACTTGTTGATTAGCATGGATTGGCTTGAACAACATAGAGTAGTGCTTAATTGTTATGATAAATCGTTTACTTGTCTGAATAATGAAGGTAAAACTGAAACAGTAAAAGGAATTCATAGGAATACTTCAATAAGACAAATTTCTACGTTACAAGTTAAGAGAGTTGCCAGAAAGGGCTGTAAAATGTTTGATGTTAACGTTATTAATGACGAGTGTTCATCTAAAGAAGACAAGTTAAAAATGGAGGATATTCCCATCCTTAGGGACTTTTCTGACGTATTCCCGGAAAAAATTCCAGGATTACCTCCGAAAAGGGAACTTGATTTCACCATTGAGTTAGTACCAGGTGCGGTACCAAACTCAAAGGCTCCCTACAGGATGAATATTCTGGAGTTAAATGAGTTAAAATATCAGTTGAAGGAATTAATAGATAAAAAATACATAAGGCCAAGTGTGTCTCCTTGGGGAGCACCATTAATTTTCGTTAAAAAGAAGGACGGTACCATGCGATTGTGCATTGATTACCGACAGCTTAATAAAATGACAATTAAGAACCGATATCCCTCACCCCACATAGATGATCTATTTGATCAAGTACGCGGAGCATAGATATTCACTAAAATTGATTTAAGATCCGGGTATCATCAGGTTAGAATAAAAGACGAAGACATATTCAAAACTGCATTCAGAACGCAATATGGACACTACGAGTTCGTAGTTATGCCTTTTGGGCTAACCAATGCACCGACAGTGTTCATGTGCTTAATGAACAACGTTCTACATAAATATTTGGATAAGTTTGTAGTTGTGTTCATTGATGATATTCTGATTTACTTAAAAACTAAAGAAGAGCATGACGAACATTTAAGAATAATTATGCAAGTTTTATGAGAACATCAGCTTTATGCTAAGTTCAGTAAATGTGATTTTTATAAAGATAAAATACAGTACTTAGGTCACATAATTTCTAAAGACGGAATTTCTGTCGACCCTGATAAGATAAAAGCAATTAACGAATTTGGCCTATCCCTAAAGATGTAACTGACGTTCGGTCATTTATGGGGATAACATGTTACTATCGAAAGTTTATCGAAGGGTTTTCAAGAATTGTGAACCCCATTACTTCCTTGCAAAAGAAGGGGAAGAAATTCGTATGGGATCAAAAGTGTCAAGAAAGCTTTAATACGTTAAAAGAATTATTAACCACTGCACCAATTTTAAAAATTGTTGATCCTAACAAAGACTTCATTGTATGCACTAATGCGTGCAATGATGGACTTGGTGGGGTCTTAACTCAAGAAGGTCATGCTATTGCTTTTGAGTCTAGAAAGTTAAAAATCCATGAAAAGAATTATGCAACTTACGATCTTGAGTTGGAAGCCGTGATACATGCATTAAAAATGTGGCGCCATCACTTGATTGGAAGAAAATTCATATTAATGACAGATAATAAGGGTTTAAAGTATTTTTTGGATCAAAAAAATCTTAATGCAAGGAAAGCTAGATGGCTAGCTTTCCTTAGCGAGTATGATTTCGAGATTCAACACATTAAGGGGAAAGAAAATAAAGTTGTTGATGCATTAAGCAGGAATCCCAGATTAAGCTTTATGGAAGCAATCAGCACATTTAAGACATATTTGGAAAATCAAATTGAAGAAGGAATTAAACAAGATGAAAATTATCAAAAATTGCATGGTAAAGTTGCTAAAAAAGTATCTGAAAATTTAATATAGATTTCAACATTGATAAAAAGGGCTTAATGACTTATAAAAACAGAATTTATGTACAAAATGTGTCAAAGGTTAAGCCATTAATTTTGGATGAAGTTCATAAGAGTCCTTATTCAGGACATCCAGGTTATCAAAAAATGATAACTATGTTAAGGAAGGATTATTTTTGGCCCAACATGAAGAATGAAGTGGCTGAATAAATAGCTAGATGTTTTGAATGTCAGACCATTAAGGCTGAACATCAACATCCAACTGGACTATTGCATCCATTGCCAATTCTAGAATGGAAATGGGAGATTATAAGTATTGATTTTATTAGAGGTTTGCCTAAAAACCAGAAATAGAATGATTCCATAATGGTGGTTGTGGACAAGTTAAGTAAGGCTGCTCATTTTATTCCTGTTAAAACCACTTTTAAAGCTTCTAACATTGCAGATGTATTTATGAAGCAAATCTTTCGCTTGCACGGAATTCCAAAGGTAATTATTTCTAACCAGGACTGTAAGTTTACTGGAAATTTTTGGATAGCATTGTTTAAAGGTTTAAATACTAAACTAAATTTCAGCACTTCTTTCCACCCACAAACTGATGGTCAAACAGAAAGGGTAAACCAGATTTTAGAAGACATGCTAAGAATGTATGTCAAAGATCAGCCATCTAAGTGGGAAGATTTCTTACATTTAGCAGAATTTGCATATAATAATCATTATCAAGCATCTGCTAAGTTAAGTCCATTTGAGATTTTGTATGGAATAAAATGTTGTACTCCTATTTCTTGGGATAACCCTGTAGACATATTAATGCTAGGACCAGATTTATTGAAAGCAATGGAGCTAGCTGTGAAACAGGTTCAAGGTAACTTAAAGGTTTCCCATCGGCAAAAACGTTATGCAGATTTGAAAAGTACTGAAAGAGAATTTTAGGTTAGAGACCATGTTTTTATAAAGGTAAAACCCAAGAAAAGTTCTTTGAAGCTTGGGAGTTGTGCTAAACTAGCACCAAGGTACTATGGACCATTCAAAATCCTATCAAGGATTGGAGTTGTTGCATATCAATTGGCCTTGCCATCTAATTTAAAAATCCACTATGTTTTTCACATTTCTATTTTAAAGAAGTATGTGCACGATGCAACTCATGTGCTGAATTGGAATGACATACAGGTGTAGCCCAAAGGCGATTTTCAGGTGGAACCGGATTGTATTCTCGACCGGAGGGAAATTATGCTTCGGAATCGTACCATAGGGCAGGTAAAGGTGTAATGGAAGCACCTTAGCCCTGATGAAGCTACCTAACAACTGGAAATTAAAATGCAGGCAGCATATCCAGTTCTATTTCAGGAAGGATCGGATGATAAATAAGCAACATCGAGGACGATGTTGAGCTTAAGTGGGGGTGTTTGTAACATACCCTTTTTGTTGAAAAACATTTTATGCTAAAAACATTATGTTAACTTTTATTGTAAAGTTTTATATTGGACAAGTGTCCAAGGATGACTGTAATTGCTGTCATGTCCCAAATTTGGCATTGGGTCACAATGGCCTAATCACATTGGCCCTATTCATTAGAGTTTTTCAAATTGATGCTAAAGGTCAAATAATTGCCAAGGAGGAAAATTACTAGTTTCCTAGGTTTGGGGTGGAAGCTTTGGGATTTGGAATAATGGGGATAATAAATGATGTTTGAACGTTAGAATGGCATAAATATTTAATAAAGGAGCTAAATAAATATATACAAGTGAAAATCAAAGTGGCATTTCATCATGAAGACACATAGAGGAAGTGGGACCCACATATGGCTAGATTTCCCCACTACACTTGGCATCATTCTCTCACTAATTCGAATTCAAGGTGAATGGTAACATACTTAGGGGAGTCCAAAAGGTATTATTCATTGCATGACTCATCCAAGGTCGAAATATAGAGGAAGAGTAACTCCCATGGAAGAGGAAGAGGCAATTTGGAGCTAGTGAGACACTTGGGCTAGATTCCCTAGCTCTATGACAACAATGATGAAGATGCTATGACACCTATGACACAAATCAGACCTGAAGGATGACATATGACATATATGACATGTCAGGGCTAAAAATAGACTCCAAGAGGGCGCTCAAGGGTGTTAGGGCAGCTAAGATGCTTCCACATGTGATTTGGTGGAAGTGGGAGACTAGGAATTGTTGTACAAGTGGCGTTCTTTGGAATCTCTTCCCAACTTGAGTTGGCATGATTCTCTTGGAAGGAATTCGACCCATGGAGGACATTAGAAGTTTATAAATGTCAATAACAAAGAATGAAACCATCTTTTGATCATTTTTAGAATTTGCAATTGCATTTGTGAAGAGGGAGAGCTAGTGGATGACTAGTTTTTTGCCTTAGCCAATTTCGAGGGTGAAAGATTCCCATCCAAGTTGGTAATTGGAAAGGCCATTCAGGAATTTTCATTTGGAGCTTTAATGGAGTATTTATTTTCAGGTGTAAGCTACAGGGCATCTCATGGTTTCTTCTATTTCAGCCCACTCCTTCAACCATTTCCAGTTTTGATGGCATATTCTTGATCCTTGAGGGAGGGCGTTTTTGGTGAGCTATTGTACTCTTTGGGGAAACTTTTAATGCCCCATTTCTTTTGTAATATGAATCAAATACTCTTTTCTTCATCTCCAAAAAATTTTAGGTCGAAATTCCAAGTAGAAATGTATAAATCTCAATTTTAATGGAAGAACAATGCCATTTCCCCACTACCTTGTTGTGAACCAATGTATTGATGATGATTTCGAATGAATGGATGATTCTCTGATATATTTGTGATCAATATACTGCCATGGATGTTTTATACAAGTTTCATGTATTGTACTTTAGCATTTGAAGCATTTTTACTTAGTTTAGTTGTATTGGGAGGTGAAATAGTGCCATTTCCCCAAGGGTTGAATTGGGGATTTTTTGCAGTTGAATGGGAGAGGGTGAGAACAGTTGTAATAATCCATTAATGGTGCATATGAGACTTTAATAAAATAATTAACACATTACATACCTCTGTTCATAAATTTGAGTGGGTTTGGAGGCATTTGGGAATCCATTTTCAGTACTTACCCTAGGGGGATTTGAACCCCAAATCACTAGTAAAATTGCATAATTGGTCCAGAATATAAAGAGAGTTTGCAGAGGTATTTTGGTGGACATATTTCATCCATAAACATCATATTAAAGTTATAATATCATTCCTACACCTTCCTTGAATATTTGAAGGCATTTGGAGTCAATTTGAGACCTAGAGGCCAATACTAGTCAAAGGAAAATCACTAGTAAAGTTACCTACATTGATCAGAATTGAAAGAGGATTTGCAGAAGTATTTTAAAGGTCCAAAGGCATCCCTAAAACACATATTTATGTTCTAATATCATTCATATACCTTCTCAGAAGATTTGGGATCATTTGGGGCAAATTTGGGACCTAGAGATCAAAACTAGTCAAAGGTCGAACTAGGAAAAAAAAAGTGGAAAATTGCAATTTTAATAAAATTCCTAATAAGGAAAATTACAGTGGTATCAGAGCATGATATTTGCACCTGATGTGGTCTAATATTCATGAGGACAAGAATTCAGTTACCACCATTAGTTATTGAAACCAAAAGTGCTTTTGTTGAAGAGGAAAAAAAAAAAGTAGGAGAAGAAGAGCAAATTTTTTGAGGAAACTATGACTAGGGATGAAAAGGGAACCTCATATGATGGTGAGGAGCATATTAAAATTATGAAAACAATATTTGAAGATATGACCAAGCAACTTAAGGAATGATTCGAATTGTTTTCTATCGAACTTGTGGAAAAAATTATTGATTTTAAAAAAACCAAGGGGCAAAATGCATCAGCTTGCTTGAAGGAGCAAAAGGAAGAGACATCACAAGATCATAAAGAAGATTCTATTGAAAATATGGAAGATCATTTCGAGACACCTTCTAGCTTAGACATGAACCAAAGAGCATCTACTAATGGATGCTTAAACTATGAAGGAGTACCTACTGATGGGTGCTCACACCTCTATGTTGGTCACATAGAGATCACTTTTGAAAGTGTTGCTGCAAGCCCAAGTTTCATTAAGCATGATAATGAAAACCTTGTAGCAGTTGAAGAAGAACCAAGATCAACTTCCCCATCACCACTTGAGCTTCATGGAGTTGGTCCAAGAAAAAATGAAGAAGATGAGGAGGTTCATTTGCAAGAGCCTCATTTTCTTGAAGGGTCCTTAAAGATGAATGAAAAGAAGATCCAAGAGTCCCTCAGCATTCTCCATGACACTCAAGCATTGGTGTCAAATTCTTGTTGGAGAGCTACTTCATTGGAGGAAACATCCTTCCTTGAAGACATGGAGAAGATTCAAAGAGCAATGTGCCACATCAAAGGTAATTTCATGTCTTTGCTTTTTGATAGAAACCATTTGTTTGAGCTTAATGAATTGTTACATGATGCATACTTGAAGAATAATGAGGATAATCATAAACTCACAATTCAAAATGAGCAACTTCTTGAAAAGTTGCAAGATACTTGTTTTTACTCTTATGTTTTAGATTGTCAAATGGTAGATTGTTTGGAGGATTCTCATGACATGGTGGATCATGAGAAATGTGGAAATTTGAATGTTCTTGATGTGTTTGAAGATGAACTTGAAGAGATCCAAACACTTGATATGGTGGAAGAGGAACTTGAATGGTCTCTTGATGAAGGTTATGCAATTTTTAAAGAAGAGCATGATTCCTCTACATTGGAACCAAACAATGACAAAGAGTTCCTACTTTTGAAGGAGCTGCATGATACTACCCCTATGGATCCTTCCCATGATGAAACTTCTGCACTTTTTTATCATTTAGGTGATTTAGTTCATTCTCCTACATCCTACAATTCCATGTTTTGCAACATTAGTCTCAATGAAGTATGGGTGAAAGGGTTCTTTTTGATGGTGCCACATGAGGAGTATGGAACTCCTAGATTTAACTTTTATGATGACATGGTTGGAGCACATTCTTATTCACATTTGAAAGAACATAATTTGTCACTTTATGATGATTCACATCTACATGGATGCACCTATGATATGCATTTGAGTCACTTGAAGACTCATGGTTTTTCTTGCTCAACACTTGATTCATTTGATGTTGGAGGAACTTCATCCAACACTTGGGTGAATAGATTTATGATTGGAGAACATTTTTGTTGCAAGACACATACTTTGTTATATCTTTATGACTCTCACATTCAGGGATGTATGGGTGAGACTTCTTTGAGTCATTTGAAGTCTCCTTGTTTTTTCTGCTCATTATTTAGTTCAGATTTTAGTGGAGATTCTTCATTCACTTCTTGGATGAAAGAATACATGGTTGAATATTTTGATGCATATCACATCCTTTTGGAGTAGCATTATAGGACATGGGATCCTCACCTATGTCATTGGAGCAGATTTGATTGGTCACTTGAAGCTTGTATGCACTTGGAAAATGGTGGTCTACTTGCTTGGAGGTATAAGCACTTTCATGACTCTTTGATGAAGCATATCCTTGATGTACATTTTCATTATGTTGTTATGTAATTTGATGATATATATTTGGTACTCATGATGTTTGGAAGGATGCATACAAGAAAATGGGATCCAGGAATCCTCTTAACTAATGGTGTGGGTTGGAGAGCACTCTTAATTATTGGGGTGCAATACAAGCAATGGGACCCTGGAATAATTTTTATCTCATTGGTTTCAAATTTTTTGGGGAAACAAGCAGTATGGGAGATGGATTTCCCCACTTAATAAAGTGATTTTTATCAGAGTAGTGCAGCAGCAAGCATGGTGGTTCCTCTCTAAAATCTTCATGGAAACTCAAAGACTCAAGGTTGGGCAATTCAAAAGGCAACTTCAAAGAATTATACAGAAAGCAGGTTCTTCAACACCCATGTTTAAAATTGCTTGAGGACAAGCAATATTGGGAAGGGAGGATTCGTCATGTCCCAAATTTGGCATTGGGTCACAATGGCCTAATCACATTGGCCCTATTCATTAGAGTTTTTCAAATTGATGCTAAAGGTCAAATAATTGCCAAGGAGGAAAATTACTAGTTTCCTAGGTTTGGGGTGGAAGCTTTGGGATTTGGAATAATGGGGATAATAAATGATGTTTGAACATTAGAATGGAATAAATATTTAATAAAGGAGATAAATAGATATATACAAGTGAAAATCAAAGTGGCATTTCATCATGAAGACACATGGAGGAAGTGGGACCCACATATGGCTAGATTTCCCCACTACACTTGGCATCATTCTCTCACTAATTCGAATTCAAGGTGAATGGTAACATACTTGGGGGAGTCCAAAAGGTATTATTCATTGCATGACTCATCCAAGGTCGAAATATAGAGGAAGAGTAACTCCCATGGAAGAGGAAGAGGCAATTTGGAGCTAGTGAGACACTTGGGCTAGATTCCCTAGCTCTATGACAACAATGATGAAGATGCTATGACACCTATGACACAAATCAAACCTGAAGGCTGACATATGACATATATGACATGTCAGGGATAAAAATAGACTCCAAGAGGGCGCTCAAGGGTGTTAGGGCAGCTAAGATGCTTCCACATGTGATTTGGTGGAAGTGGGAGACTAGGAATTGTTGTACAAGTGGCGTTCTTTGGAATCTCTTCCCAACTTGAGTTGGCATGAGTCTCTTGGAAGGAATTCGACCCATGGAGGAAATTAGAAATTTATAAATGTCAATATCAAAGAATGAAACCAGCTTTTGATCATTTTTAGAATTTGTAATTGCATTTGTGAAGAGGGAGAGCTAGTGGATGACTAGTTTCTTGCCTTAGCCAATTTCGAGGGTGAAAGATTCCCATCCAAGTTGGTAATTAGAAAGGCCATTCAGACCTTTCATTTGGAGCTTTAATGGAGTCTTTATTTGCAGGTGTAAGCTACAGGGCAGCTCATGGTTTCTTCTATTGCAGCTCACTCCTTCAACCATTTCCAGTTTTGATGGCATATTCTTGATCCTTGAGGGAGGGCGTTTTTGGTGAGCTATTGTACTCTTTGGGGAAACTTTTAATGCCCCATTTATTTTGTAATATGAATTAAATACTCTATTCTTCATCTCCAAAAAGTTTCAGGTCGAAATTCTAAGTAGAAATGTATAAATCTCATTTTTAATGGAAGAACAATGCCATTTCCCCACTACCTTGTTGTGAACCAATGTATTGATGATGATTTCGAATGAATGGATGATTCTCTGATATATTTGTGATCAATATACTGCCATGGATTTCTTATACAAGTTTCATGTACTGTACTTGAGCATTTGAATCATTTTTACTTAGTTTAGTTGTATTGGGAGGTGAAATAGTGCCATTTCCCCAAGGGTTGAATTGGGGATTTTTTGCAGTTGAATGGGAGAGGGTGAGAACAGTTGTAATAATCCATTAATGGTGCATATGAGAATTTAATAAAATAATTAACACATTACATACCTCTGTTCATAAATTTGAGTGGGTTTGGAGGCATTTGGGAATCCATTTTCAGTACTTACCCTAGGGGGATTTGAACCCCAAATCACTAGTAAAATTGCATAATTGGTCCAGAATATAAAGAGAGTTTGAAGAGGTCTTTTGGTGGACATATGTCATCCATAAACATCATATTCAAGTTATAATATCATTCCTACACCTTCCTTGAAGATTTGAAGGCATTTGGAGTCAATTTGAGACCTAGAGGCCAATACTAGTCAAAGGAAAATCACTAGTAAAGTTACCTACATTGATCAAAATTGAAAGAGGATTTGTAGAAGTATTTTAAAGGTCCAAAGGCATCCCTGAAACACATATTTATGTTTTAATATCATTCATATACCTTCTCAGAAGATTTGGGATCATTTGGGGCAAATTTGGGACCTAGAGATCAAAACTAGTCAAAGGTCGAACTAGGGAAAAAAAAGTGGAAAATTGCAATTTTAATAAAATTCCTAATAAGGGACATTACAATTGCACAATATTTTATTATTTAATAAATTAAATAGGAGACAAACACCTGAGGGGACTGTTGAAAGAGAGTTTAGTGACCCACTAGGTGAAATGGAATCTAGGGTAGAAGGCAATGGACAAGTGGCAGCATCATGATGCAACTAACTAGCTGTTGGTATGGGACAACTCCCTTGAAATGTGGTCATAGTGCCATGGAAGGTTGGACTAGAGCTTGAGGCTCATTTATTCAAAACTGACCACTAAAGACCTAGGCAGTCTATATAAGAGCCATCGAATTATGAACTAAGGTTCATCACTTTTCCTGACGACGAAATATACCTTGGGGTTTTGCTGTGCTTGCACCCAAGAGATTCGATGAGGGGATATGCTGAGTTTTTTATCATGGTGTAAGTCTACCTATTTACTACTAAGTGCAGAAGCTATATGCTGAGTGCAGAAGGCATATTTTGAGTGCAGAAGTTACACTGCTAAGTGCAGAAGTTATATTACTGAGTGCCTTGCTTCTACACAAATTCCATCTACTTAGTGGTTCAGTAAGCAAGCTCGAGGGTCCAAAGGAAGCAAGTAGTTTTGGCTGCTTCTTCTGGAAAAAGTTGGGAGGAACATGCCTCCTTGGGTGTTTGTCGGCCCTGTCTTCATTTACAGGTTCTACTTGTCTTTTCTAATTCTAAATAGTTAAAGTTTCTATATGCAATTATCGATTTACTGTTTTGCAAGGATATTGTTAAACAAATGCATCTATTTTAGTTTATGATCTAATTAGGATTCTGTATAGTAATAATTATGTAATATGAATTGAATAAAATATTTCTCTGCATTTTTCCCCATGCTAATGGATCTGCATCGTACTCTAGTATAGAGAAGAAATTAAGGTAGATAAATTGATAGGCAGATTGCTAGATGAATGAGATGATCAACACTGATGTATTTTACTAGTTTTTCCTACCATTAATATTTTGTATTAAATAATATAATTCAATGTCTTTCCCTTATCATTCTTTTCATCAGTGAAATGTTTCAGGTTCACTGTGTTTCTTTCACCAGTCTGTATTGAAAATAACAGCTATAAAAACATTATTTTCTAAGTACACAGTACTATTATCCATTACTGCTAAAAAGTATATATATCATGAAAACAAACCGTTTTTCATATCCAAGTATCGAAATTATCTTTCTGTTATACAGCATTTAGGAAATCATAACAGCTACAAATTTAATAGTATCAACAAGCATTATATTACATTTCTATTCTGACAGTCATAGATTTAAATTAGGGTTTCATTTCTTTCCATGTTTCTCTTTTCAAATCTTGCAACAGTTTTCTATTTTATTTTAGTAATAATTTTTATGCACAGTATTCATTTATGTTATACTAATTATTATTTAAAACAAAGAATCATTATACTATCCAAACAGAGTTTTTCATTGACCAAACCCTTGAAGTATCAAAACCTAACTCTTAGATTTATAGTTTAGTTAAGGTTCAAACATCTTCAGTTAACAACAAACTATGGATCTAGATACAATCTCATTACATAGTTGCAGACAGAAAAACATTGGCTCTCGGCCAACACTTAAAATCGACAGACATGAATGACAAGAGACATTTTCAACTCCAAAACATAGTTTCGAAAACACTTATCATACACATTCCTTAAGACTGAAATAAGAGCATCTCGGCATCATTACAAGACTATATTATCACATTGCAATTGAAAACTAATAAAACAGTAAACCCTACGATTAGTTTGCTATAGACATCTACCTTCTGAAACTAAACAGTTGATATCTTAACAACACAACATTTCTGAGAACCAGCATGAGGGTTTGACCATTTAATACAGAGCAAAACCCTTAGCCATCGAGATTTCCTTAAGGTACGATAGTGGCAAAACATTGAAACATCAAATGCATACAAACTAGAGCCTTTCTCTTGAATACAAACATAACCACGATGAAGTAGGAAAAAAACAAGCTATTGTATTATCAATTACATAGTAGATGGCAACATTAAGCTTCGCTTCTTTACACAAAATAGAGTAACGCTCACAGTATCATCCACACGAACATAGTTTGAACAAAAGCATAAATCCTTTCATTACCGAGAACAGTAGGAGGGTGAAACCCTCTCTTGACCATTTCTTTTACAGATTATACAATGGAAAACAATTACTACTAAAACAACGGCGAAAGGGTCGAGGATTCATCCTCCCCAAGCTACAAACAGTTCATAAATACTTCGCCAAAGGTCACCCCTCAAAGCCCAAGAAAACACAAAGTCTCGGCAAAGAACACATTGAAGACCCACTAGTCATCTAACCGAAGTAACGAGTAACCACCGAAGCTTACCGGTCTTTTAGCAGTTGCCAGATACCAAAACCTAAGCTGAGAAGCCATCGATGAAGGTTCCTGCCATTCAAACACAGCAGTGGTCAAAACGAGTTTTCAAAAAATCATTACCTTCGAAATAACAATAACTGAACTCTCAAAAGAAGAATGGAAGACTCAGGGCTTGAACCGAGAACCTTTACCTTCAGAAAAATTATCATCGGAGTGGAACGCCAAGACATTTCAGATGGTACCCATTACTTCACCATCGATTGCAAGGAAGGGTGGACATTAACTCTGAGAACTATCACCTAACAGACAAGAAGAGCCAAGTATCAAATCAACTACCACGAAGCATTGGCCACTCTCCTTGGAATTGTTAATACAAACTAATACTGTAAACACCATGACTGTATAGGCTCTCAAGCTATCAGTAGGTCACGATTTCGAACCGTGGGCACTCCACAGAAACCTCTTAACAAAAACCCTGAAGGCTCTCGGCCGGTCGGCCTCTTCTCAGAGACACAACGCCGAATTCCAAGGAAACAATAACTCCGTGAACATAGTGGAGGTAGGGTTAGATCCCAACAACCAAAACCCTTGCTAGATCAACGGTGGAGATCATCGAAGGGTTTTCACGTAAACCCAAGCAACAACCGTTTTAAATGACCCATCATTACCATAGTCACCGAGGAAGACAACTCAGATAACTCTCGAACCAAAACCCTTACAGCTCATCACGAGGAATGAAACATCACCACACTATCACATGCATAGCACCACGACATTGTCCACGAAGACATTCCACTGTCTCGACAGTTGGGAGAATTAAATGCCATGGGAATCCAAAGTGCCTGCCAGCACAAACCCTACATAGTGTTAATATCACATATTTCATACAATGTATCATGTTATTGGTAAAACATACCATTTTATTTTGTATTAACATCTTGTGGTAAGTCAAGGTGGTGTCGAATGCATTACTAGGAGATCACAATGTCAAATAGGGGCACATAGATGCGCACACACGTTACCATATAGTTATTGTTCATAGTACTTTGTATAGGATTTGGCATATGCATATTTCATATAGTATAAAAATTAAATAAGAAATTGCATATAGTTCATAGGTTAACATTTGACTATGAATTGCCATAGTTCATAAGTTAGCAAATGACTATGATATGATTTGCAATAATTCCTATATTAGAACATAATCAAATCTTGCATGTAATTCCTAGGCTCTAATTTATATATAAGAATTGTATATCGACATTGCATTTTAATTGCACTTAGACATCACTTATAAACATTGGTTATTCTCATACTTTACATCAATTATCAACTCACGATAACAATATATATAAAGTTAAACTATGGTTTATGGATCCCATTCAATTGTTTGAACAAATCAATAATAGGTTAGTACAGGGTTTATGAATAATACAACTGTTATACTTATGTTTGACAAAACTAGGCCAACTGAAGATCTCACTAATAGCACTTACGACATTATGTCTCATAAATCATTAAGACTTGGGAGACACGGAAACTATTTAGAACTCTTCGGTCACATGTCATAAACACTATACCTGTAATCTATGAAAAGGACGATTTCAAATGCTTTAGCACGAATGCTAAGTAAGCCTCGGGCATCCGTAGGACCCCTTCATCGTCAAACAGAAGAAACAATAGTTAACACATATAAACATATATCTTTAGATCAGCAACAAAGAATTGTGAAAGTACAGTCAAGTAAGTTAAAAATCGAAATGAAGATATTAGTTATCTAGTCACAACATTTCACTTACAACTAACAACAGCATTTAGTACAACAAGCCAACATTTAAACATTTATTATATTTCCGCACATTTAGTTTACGCATTAAAATCTATATCGAATTTTTTTTTAATTTTTGTAAATTTTGGGATGTTACAGTGCCATTGTTCATCTTCCTCCCAATGCCCCTAGGAAAACTCTCTTTGCTTATCCCCCTTGGAGTAAAAAATAACTCTCCCCGCACCTGCCAACCCTGGAATTTTGACACTAAGTTCAAAAAGCATGTGGAGGGGTATATTTGGGGATGGTTTGTGGAGTAAAGTTCTAAAAACAAAATATATGAAGTGTTTCACTGTTTTATAGTGGATTAGAAACTTAGTTAAATCTCTTTCAAAATCCTCTATCATTTGGAGGGGTTTCTGAATTTCTTACCAAATTATGGGTAGATGGTTTTCATGGAATATTGGTAGAGGTACTTAGGTATTTGTTGGTATCGATCCCTTTATTGGAGATGATGGAAATTATTTATTATCTGGGAGAATTCTCAAATAGCTTCATGGTAGGAACACCTAGGTACTTGCGCAAGCCAGGAATTTAGCTCAGACAGAAGGTAGCTCTTCATATTGGTTACTTTCTCGTGATTTGGATCTGGATGATGATCTAGCAAAGGAGTGGAATAAATTTGCTATGGTTCTCAGTCAAGCATGTATTAGGCTAATTGATGAGGAGGATAGATTAGTGTGGCACTGGAATAATACAAATGGGGTCCTTACTGCAAAATTGGCATATGCATCCATTTATGAAGAGTAGGTGAAGTCTTATCCAAAGTGGTGGGAAAGACCTTTATGGAAGTAGAGATTACCTTTAAAAATAAAATGTTTTAATTGGCTTAGTCTGGAAAACAAGATCCTTACTTGGGATAATCTTCTAAAGAGGGGATTTTGTGGATATAGTATGTGTATTTTATGTAGGGTTGAAATGGAGACAATCTCCCAATCTTTAATCATTGTTAATTTCTTAGAGAAGTTTAGAATGAGATGGGAACATTATTAAACTATCAGGATGAATGGGAAGCAATAAATTTTCAAGATAGCATGTATAATTGGTTTCACAAGCAGGTAAAATACAAGGAAATTCCTCTGTTTGTAATATGGGAAGTATGGAAAGCTCGGAACATGCATATATTTGAAGTTAAAAAGACTAGTGTTTCTTTGATTTGTACAAGGATTATTGGTTGCTTCTTTGAATATTATAAAGTGCAGAAGTCTATTAGGATAAGAAATCCTAGCATGCCTCAACTGATGGATACTTCCCCCATTGGATTTTTTGATGGTGCAACAAATGAAGGTATGTGCGGAGCACACATGGTACTAAAGAAAAAGGTTGGTCATATTATCAAACTTCGGATGGGTGCTAGTCAAGGAACCTATACAGGAGCAGAGCTTCTTGCTCTATGGGGACTCTTGTGGCTTGCCAGGAAAAGGGGTATCTTCAATATTCAGATTGAAGGTGAGTCAAAAGCTATAGTTTATTGGGAAAATGGTGTATCTCAGTTACAAGTGTTGAACATTGAACATTGGGCTAACAGAGTAAGGGAGATGATAAATTTTTCATCCATCTCTATTATTCACTTGTATAGAGAATTTAACAGTTTGGAGGACAATCTCTCTAAGATGGTTGTGGGTTATATGGATGGATTTATTCAGTTTGAGGAGTTCATTAGTGAATGTTTGGTGGACTCTAGATCATTTTTTGTCTTTAAATACGCCCAATTATCTTCTATGTTTTTTGTGTTTTGTTATAGTCTATGGATCTAGATCATGTGACCTTTTGAGAGTGGAGTGCTCTGTCACAAAGGGTATCCTTTGAAGGTCAATTTTCTTAAGTCAGTCTCTTGATGTCGGTATGTTAAGGAGGTAGTCTCTCAGCTACTACAAGGATCCTTGAAATTTTCTATGTAACTTTGATTCTGAGTTTTTGAATAACAAGTTATAGTTGTTTTCTAATGGAAAAAAAAAACATGATTTTTTTGTTGGCACAAGAAATATAAATATATCATATCATAGCAAATTAACATTATATCATTATTTTGAATAGTTAAAATGGATCTTATCATAGCTCTATGGAAACCCTAGATCTATCTTCTATGTGCTTGTGTTCATATTCAACATCAGCAATGTCGTAGGGAGGGGGCTCAGCCCCTCCCCTAGAGGTCGTCACCTTCAAGTATCTGGTAGTGATTCAGGGAAAAATCCCCCTGAAATCTCTCTGTCCAAGTTTTTTAAACAATTATAAGAAATCCTGGAAGTAACCTTGTCCCCGGTAGTGTCGAGGAGGGTTTCTCTCGTTATGGCAGATCATGTGTTGGTGGGACAATTTACAGACCTCTAGCCTTTGCAAAGGTCAATGGAAACATGGACGCAAAAGAATTGGTATCCACTCATCCCAAGTAGGATCACCACCTACTTAGTAAGTAAGGTTTTTTTAATCTTTCAATTTGAAAAACAAGTAGATCATGATCTCATTTTCAAGAATATTCCTTATTTCATGGGCCCAAGGGGACTTTATTTGAACAAATGGACCCCAGACTTGAATCCCTTGAGGGATATCCCATCGACAGTTCTAGTCTAGGTGAAGCTTCCCCGTCTACCTATTCACTGTTGGAATAATGAATCCATGAAAGTAGTAGGCAATGTGTTGGGAAAATACATAAACAGAGACGAACCAAAGGATCATTTCTCATGTGCCTAGATCATTGTTGAAGTAAATATGAAAGTTAGCCTCTCATAAGCAATAAAGCTCACTATAGATGACTCGTCCCACATGCAATAGTTGGAATACAACCAACTTCCTTTCAAATGCAAAATCTACCATGAATATGGTTACTTCATGAGAGACTGCAAAAAATCCCCAAAAGAAACCACAAAAACAAAATCTGTAAAACCTTGGAAGCAAGTCAAAAAAAGACAATGGGAAAGAGGAAAACCTAGATCTGAAGTAGGAGGACCTAAGCAAGGAAATAAAAATAAGAATGCCCCCCAAGCAAAGGAAATCCCCTCAAAAAAATCCTTTGAAACTCTCACTCAAGTAGATGAAGAATAGTATGAAGAGGCACAAGATACCTTAGGAAACTAGGAATACCCAATTCAGATAGAAATCCCTCTAGAGGAGTCCCAGGCTCAACCCGCCCAAGAAGTGGAGGAAGGCGAAATCCAATTTCTCATGGTGTCTGGATAAGAGTAGCCGAAGCATCTTCTTAGCAGAACCAAGAAGAGGAAGACTCTGATCAAGAGCGAAACACGCCAAAAGCCATAAGGCCTAATAAAGAAGTTAGAGAAGAAGAAACAGAAAGGGAGAAATCCCTTGGCAACCAACTCACAATTCAAAAATCAATGGGAAGAATAGGAAAAACAAACGGGGGAGAAAAAGTGAAACCCTATAATGAAGGCACCCCCAAGGGGTATTCATCCTTTGCTCTAGTTAAATAATGAAAATTGTTTCCTGGAATTGTAAGGGGATGGGTAGTCAAGGAAAGTAGGAAGTGCTAAAAGATTTAATAAAAATGGAAAGACCTAACATCCTCCTCATCCAAGAGATTAAGCTCAAGGACAAATCCAGGCTTGAAAAAAGGAAAAAAAACATGGAAAGCAAGCTCGAGACTAGCAATAATCTCACAGGGTGCATACAGAGGAATAATGACCCCGTGGAATGGCTCCAAATTCCAGCTGCAATCTCAGTCAATAACCAGGGATTGGATCCTTACAGATATGCTCAATCAAGAGGATGAAATGATCATAAGTATAATCAATATTATTATGCTCTTGTTTTGTATTAAAAAAAACAAGAATGTTAGATCTCAATCAGGAACTATCTAGCAAACTTTGTCAATCAATATATCATTCTTGTTGGAGACATGAATGTGACTCTCTCAAAGGAAGAAAAGAGGGTCAGGTCCATTGTGTGAGATCCCTTCAAAGAGCACGTGGAATATATAATGCAATATTGGGAAATGATGGATATAAAACCTCAAAGAGGAAAATTTACATGGTCAAACAAAGGACTTGGACCTGTACATGTAATGGCTTGGCTATAACGTTTTTTGGTCCATATCTCTCTCCTTCTACTGGATCTCATCATCTCATCAAAAATCATCCCCTCTGGCATTTCTGATCACAAGCCAATTTCCTTATCCCTTATAAAAGGGTAAAATCTGGGCTCAATCCCCTTCAGATTTAACACAATTTGGATCTCAAAATCGAGCTTTCAAGAGATAGTCCAATAAGCATGGGGTCAACCTGTGGTAGGTTCTCCCTCCTATGTGTGGGGGGAAGAGACATTACATTGAACCAAAAGAGCACTCAAGGAATGGGATAAGAAATATCTCAAGACATTGGGCCAAGAAATAAAAATGAAGCAACAAACCCTAGCTCGTCACCAAGTAAAGATGGAAAGCATCTAGATCACTAAAGAATATCTAACCATTGAGAAAAGGTTGCAAGCAGATTTGAGCAAAGTATGTAGTGACAAAGAAGAACAATGGAGATTGAAATCAAGAAGCATATGGCTAAAAGGAGGGACATAAATATTGCCTTCTTCCACAAGTAGACCCTAGCAAGAAAACAAACGAATAATGTTGCAAAAATAAAAAACGAGGAAGGAGAGATTATCAAAGAGTTCAAAGGGATTAAATGCATCCCACCATCACTTCAAATCCTTGTACATAGAAGAAGGAAATCAACAACTAGAAGATACAGAAGAATTGCTCTTGCACATTTTGCATTTAGTCTTAGTTGAAGCAAACTCAAAACTAAGTAAACAAAACATGGAAACAAAAATAATGCATGCTATCTAGAGCTTTGAGGCTGACAAATCCCCGGGTGTAGATGGTTTCTCTATCCATTTATACCGAGTTTGCTAGAAGATCATAAAAGTATATATTTGCATATTGATAACTTAGTCGCAAATTAAACCAAAATTAGGGGCGGGGAACCAACTCTTCCTCTGTTGCCCTCATCCCAAAAGAGAAGATGCCCTCTTCGTTTGCCAAATTTTGGCCAATTTCGCTATGCGATTCCTCCTACAAAGTGGTAACTAAAATCCTTGCAAATAGGATGAAAAATCTCATGTCAAGGATTATTTTTACAAATGAAGGGGGATTCATAGAAAAAATGCTATTAACATAAAATGTAACTCTAGTCCAAGAGGCCATCCACTCCAGTAGAATACAGAAAGAAAAAGGGATGATCATCAAGGTTGATATGGCCAATGCCTTTGATAGTGTAAATCATGAATTTATGTACAAAGTCTTGCAAAATTTTGGTTTTTATCCCATATTTATTGCATGGATCAAAGCGTGCATTGAAAGCCCCTAGATAACCCCCTTAGCCAATAGAAGACTTGCAGATTTCTTTTAGCTAAGCCATGGCCTGCGCTAAGGATGCCTGCTTTCCCCCTTTCTCTATATTATTCCAATTGAAGTTCTTAGCAGAAAGTTGGAGGCAGAAAGGCAGAATGGAAACATCCTAGGTATAAGCATAGCTCAAGGAGTAAAGGAAACAAACCACTCCCAATTAGAGATGACACCCTCCTGATGGGTGGTGCCTCACAAATTATGGCGCAAAGATTCGAGAAAATCCTCTCCTCTGTTTGCAAATATTTAGGTGGAATGACCAACAAAATGAAGAGCCACATTTATACATGAAGGTACCAAAGGATCTAATACTAGTTATATCAAGAAAATTAGGAATTCCAGCCTGTGCCGAGTGGAAGGACTTCAATTACCTAGGCCTCCCAATTTCATTATCTTCCCCCTCGTCAAAAGCATGGGAAGCCTTGATCTTAAAAGTAAAAGGAAAGTTTTAGAATTAGGGCACTTTGTGGCTAATCTACTAAGCAAGTAGATGGTTCTCATAAAATTTGTTCTAATAACATTGCCAATTTTTTAGTGTGGAGTGTCACTAGACCCCAAGGGAGTACTAGCGTAGATAAACAAGCTCTTTAGGCAATGTCTGTGGAAAGGGGGGGAAAACAATGAAAATAAATTTCACTTGGTAAGCTGGAAGATTGTCAAGAACCCAAGATCAGCAGGTGGGATTCAAATTAGAAATCCATCTTTAGTCAACTTAGCCCTTGGTGCCGAAATTCTTTGGTAAATCCTAGACAACATGAATGGATGGGCGCAATAGGCTCTAAGGAAAAAATAATTGGGAGGAAGAGGTCTCTGTTATCTGGATCGTAAGACAAAAGATGGATTGTGCACTCATATATGGAAACTTGCAAAGCATCATGGGACCTCTTTAAATCTAGGCTATTATGGATACCAGGTAATGGAAAGCATATTGGAATTTGGAAAGAAAAAATTATTAATCGAGACTCACCTCTCTCTTGGTAAGGGCTAACCCCCTTGAAGGAGTGGCTTGGCGAAAGAGGTCCTTTGCATCTATGGGATAGTGAAAATGGAAATTGGGTGGGTCGGATAGACGTAGATATGCCAACAGAATTGAAAGAGAAAAATGGGAAACTAAAATAGTCGTTGTCAAGGGCGTCCCTAATACATAAGAATGAGGAGGATTGAAGAGGTTGGGGGCCTAATGAGGCCATTACATTGTATA
Organism: Larix kaempferi; assembly: GCA_027924585.1. NCBI lineage: Eukaryota > Viridiplantae > Streptophyta > Pinopsida > Pinales > Pinaceae > Larix > Larix kaempferi. The sequence goes on along the minus strand of BSBM01000120.1, from coordinate 3,879,285 downwards.
TCAAGGGTATGTTTCCCTGGTATCCTGAGATGCCTTCCACCCCAGTCTCGAATGTGGAACAAGATTTGTAGCTCTTTTGCCCCCCCTAAAATCAAGTTCTTTTGTTGGATGGTCGCACATGGAAAAATCCTTATAAGGGAAAATCTTAAAAATCATGGAATTCAGGGACAATCAAGGTTCCCCCTCTATGTAGAAGCCGAGTAAACAATGGAGCATCTTCGCCTCAAATGTAAATTCACTCAAGAGGTGTGGAGAATCTCTATGGGATAGCTAGGTACAAGGGAGGAAATCCCAAATTCCTTGAGAGGAGCCTTCTCCACTTGGTTCTATGCAGCGCACAGGAAATTCCAAACAAATACTTTTCTTAGGGAAGCATGGTTGACTCTTCCAAAATTTATCCCTTGGAAAATATGGCTTGTTGGAAACCAAAGAATTTTCCAAAACACCCAAAGCCTCCCAATTTGTATTGCAGCCCTGGCCAAATGGTAGCTGAAGGAGTGTCTCTCTCTGTCCTCTTTCCCCCAAGACATTAAACTCTCAAAGATGGAATAAAAATGGTTAGTTGGTGTTTCTATCTCCCCCAAATTCCCCTTCCTAGCGACGGCTAAAAACTGACTCTCCTTGGCAACTCAGAATGCCCAAAGAAGAACTCGAGGAGTGGAGAAGAAAGCAAAGTCAACATTGCCTCCACTTTGATGGAGCCACTAAAGGAAACCCAAGGGCAGTAGGTGTGGGGGGCGGGGGTTGATCTTTAACCCCGAAGGAGAACCGATCAAACACTTCTCTTTGGGCTAAGGAATCAAAATAAACAATTAGGATGAGGCTCACGCCCTTCTTCAAGGATGTAAACAGCTACGCAAGAATGGAATCTCCTCTGCTAACATTCTGGGAGATTCCTCGTTGATCATTGGTTATATGAACACTGAATCCATGCATCAAGACCTACATATTCAAAGAATTCTAGCTCGAGTAAAGCAGGAATTGAGAGAATTGAGAGCTATGTCCCAAGTGCAATATATTCATATCCTCCATGAACTAAATGATGAGGTTGACACCATAGCCAACCAAGAATTTTGTTTAAATGAGCAAACGCTTCACATTGATCAGCTGGAGGACATCTGCGAGCCAATCCCATGATAAAAATCTGCACGTGGGAGGCATTCAATCCTTATGCCATCCCATACACAACAATTAAGGTGGATAAGTGATGGAAGATTTGCGGATTTACATTCAGAGAAGGGTAATCAAAGCAGAATGCAGCTTCACACGGAAGGAGTAAATAGAGAATATGTTAAATTTTCCCTGCAGGTCACTAGGCATAATAATAAGGTACCAAGGATGAGGATGAGGATGATTCTTATTGAAGGCTGGGATTTATTCATTCTGTAGTCCTAGATTTTTACCCACAACAACAAAGAGAGACGCACTCAAGTCGATTAAGAAAAGATAGCGAGCAAGGAGTATGAGATAAATCATACAACAAAGTTGACGAAAATGCCTTTCCAAGGACTCCATGGAAGGTAAGACGTCTGTATTTACCACAGTCAAGATGATACCAGCTGCACTTAAAGAGTGTGACCGTGAACTTGAGGCACTAAATTAGTGAGTAGAACAGGAGGAGGAAATTAATGAACAAGAGAATGTGATTTCCAGATAGAGGGAGCAATCCCTACTCATAGAGTTGTAAGCTCTCTTAACGAATATTAACAGCTCCTCAACTGATTAAGGAAATAACTAATTTCTCGTTGAGAGCTCCTGGAATGGTCCATAACTCCCTCAATGGTTCTCTACCTTGATCTGTGGAACAACTGACACATAGCCAAAAGAAGCTTGATGGAAGTTGGGCTATAAAGACTTTTGTTTGGTCCCCAAGTTCGCTAACTCAATCTCCTTCAGTTTTTACACTATCAATCCAAAGTGAGCAGAGTTTGGAAGTGCCATACGGAACGGTGTTTTGGTCTATCAGAAGGAAGAGGTATCGGATAGAAGTGGATTGCCTCAAGCAAAATCTCAAGCCAGAGTGTGAGCAGCATCAATGGCTAGAGGTATGATCCTGACGGCATACATTATTAATTCTTTTCGATTCTTTAAAAGTTTATTCCACATGTAAAGAATCGTAATTTTTCTAACAGTTGGTATCAGAGCATAATTTTATCTCTGCCTTGATGTTTGGAGTGTTGTGCGTCCATTGGGATATTGCTCATGTGTTTCTTTTCTTTTCTTTTCTAGAGTGTTTCTCAAATGAACTGGCAATATTTTCTTCATTTCTTTGCTTTTCTGGAGTGTTTCTCAAATGAACTGGAAATATTTTCTTCATAGATAATGTGCATATATTTTAGAAAACATATGTAAACCTCAATGTGGGCGAAAATATTCTGCAACTTCTGGTTATCCGATAGAGATTTCATGAACCTGCATTAATAGTTATTTACTGCAGATTGTCATTTTATAAATTCAATCATAAAAATCCATGTATGTGACTGTAGAATCCAGCCCTGCCCGCGGATACTATTTACGCTGCGTCCAATCTGAAACCTAAGCCTCGTTTTTTAACAACTACATACAAAAACACCATTTTAATTTTCCCATTAGAATTAGCCAGGCTTTAGAGACCTCGGAACTGTAAATTCTTGTGGGAAAAAGAAAGATACAGATAGATTCCAAACCTGGACTCACGGAGGTGTCGGCTCAGGCGAATAGAATGCCTTTCGATCATGTTGCCAGCGATTATTTCTTATACAGTAATTACAATATGATACCTTTTCTATCTGAGTTTTATGCACATGTATAAAAGAATTGAAATCAAGAAACTGTTCTTTGGATCTTCATCGAGATCTTTACAGTTAGCTATTTTTCTAACAATTCATGATGTTAGATAAAGTTTTATAATAGGGTGCTATTAGGATTTTTTCCTAATCAAATTGAATATATATTTCATTTGCATGATTAGTATCAAGTTAATTTTAGTAATGTATAGTGATCCATATAATTTTTATTGATTAGAGAATAGCCACAGCATCTCTAATTAAATAATGTTATATATTATGATTGATTAGGATCACATAAAGAATATTTAGACATTGATTGTAATTAATTATACTAAATATAATAAATTTTATCCCACGGGAATTTTTATTATATTTATATAATTAATTAGGATAAAATATTAAATTATTCATAACTTACCCACAGGAATTATGAATTAATAGTTTTATCATGAAGCTCAATTCTATCATAAAGAATCATTGAATCTGCTTGAATTGAAAATTTAGCCCACAGGCAATTTTATGTCATTAGATTCAATTTTAAGCATGAATTTACATTGGTAAAGCATGAAATTTTATTTTTAAGGCCTCAATTTAAAACAAGCATCCCGCCAATGGTATTTGAAATTCCATAATGTAATTTATTCTTTTGGTTTTGTAGAAAACATTATGGATCAATGTATATACCTGAAAGTTAGTGGGAGTAAAGTTTGTTTTCTTGTTTTATATGTGTTGATGTATATGTAACTTCGGAATGTATTTCACATATATGTATATTGTATTCCTATAGAGATGTTATTATTCCTATATACGGAAGTGTCGTCATTTATATTGTAAGTGTCGTAACTTATACTTGATGGGTTATTAGACCACCTTGTTTGGGGTCGGCCCTGTATAAGTCATGTGGGTCAAAGGGTTATTAGACCACCCTATTGGGGGTCGGCCATGTGGGTCAAAGGGTTATTAGACCACCCTATTGGGGGTCGGCCCAGTCAGCATTATGTTATGTGGTTAAGTTCGAGCCTACATGAGTTAGGTAAAAAGGCAAGTCAAGTCAAGTATAAATAGAGTGCGGGAGGCACTCTATTTACTCACTTCTCACACATGCACTCAAGGAGGAGTGGCGCACTTATGGAGGAGGAGGATCTGCTGCTAGGTTATGGCTATCTCTCTTGGTTGGTTGTATCATTGCTCTATCTATCTCCGAGGAAGTTATTGGGGTTTTTCACCTTTATGGTTTTCCCCAAGTAAATCTTTGTGTCTCTTGTGTGCTTGCATTATTGTCTCCATGTTTGATATGCTGTAGATATGCTGCACATGTTGTTCTCTCAGTTAAGATCCTAGATCAGATTGAAGTAAATTCTGAAAATTTAACATGGTATCAGAGCTATCCTGAAAGAAGGCATGATATGGCATGTATGACACTTGTTGCACTTACGATGCTAGGGCTTGATATAGCAAAAACCAGTCATCGTAGCACTTTCGCTATAAATCCGTTTTGGCGAAGTTTTTGGATCTGAAATTGTTACAGGACGAAGATTAAATCTCCAGGTACCTTGTGTCCAAAGGCAAACCTCTAATTCATTGTACTTTGTGATTTATGATTTGTGCAATATAGGGTTTCTGCCTCTTCCAGATCTGAGTCAAAATCAGGTGACCTTGGGAAAAAGGTCATAACTTGGGCTAGGAAGCTCCAAATGAAATTTTGTAAAACGTGACAGGTAGTACACAGACTGTACTGTCTCAAAAAAAAATTTCAGAGGCCGAAGTTGATCCAGTGACACGTGGCATTCCGTACAAGTTCGCTCTCCTATATTATCCCATAAACAGGTCACGTTGCGACACTTGGCATAACTCTCTCTCAGAGAATCCAATTGAGGTCAGACCTATCAGGATGGAAAGATAACAGGCCGAGCTATCTCAGGAAAAGTTTTCAGTGGCCGAAGTTGAAATAGTGACATGTGGCACGCCGTACAAGTTCGCTCTCCTGTTTTATCACAAAACAGGTCACGTTGCGACATTTGGCATAACTCTCTCTCAGAGAATCCAATTGAGGTCAGACCTATCAGGATGGAAAGATAACAGGTCAGTCTATCTCAGGAAACTTTTTTCAGACCCTGTGGATCAAAAAGTTCAGAGTTACACCAGAAACAATCAGGTACATATTTCTGTCAAAACAGAATTATTTTTGAGTACCTTCAGTCATGGCTTCTGGAATTTAGGGCTTTGAAGAAAGTTGGAATTTTTGTAATCGGAGACCACGGCTGGATGCTACTCATCAAAATAGAAATTTAGAGACCAAGATCAGAATTTTTGGTTGGGCAGAAGGCCGGGCTTGATCAAACCCTAGTTCGGGACTTTGATCAGAAAAGTGGAAAATTAGGGCTTCTGTAAAAATGGAAATTTTTTAAATCTGTGACCATGGCTGGAAGCTCCTCAGAAAAATAGAAGCTTAGAGCTTTGGATCAAACCTTTTGATTGGGCAGAAGAGTGGGCTTCATCAAACCCCAGTTCAGGGTCACGTCCAGTGAATCCAGAAGTCTCAAAGGCAAAATTGAGGAGTGAAACTTTGCAGTTTCCAAATTCTGAATATACCAGCTTGATCAGCTCATCAAGGCGCATATTTCTATCCTTTCAGAAGTTTGAAATTCAAATTTTGAATTTTTGGGTTTCTCTGACAAACCCATATCCAGCTCCAGGTCCAGTTCTTGCAAATCAAGTGGATTGGGTTAATCCTAGAAGAAGATGGATTGGTCACCTGCATAAGTGAAGAAGTTCCTGTTTCAGAGGGAGATGAGGCTAAGGCCTTACATAAGAAGATTACAAGCAATCTCGACTGGTATGACTCATCGAGGTATGTTTCGATATTTGTTCATGATTAAGTTTATGGTATGTTTGTCTTCATGTTATTACGGTTAAGTACAATTTTGTTTTTAGATTTGTCGTATCACCTTAACAAAATTATGAATGCATGATAGAAGATATTCATTGGTTAGGGTGTTGACACTTATGATTGTACTAATGCATTATGGTGTTATATGAGGTTTATGTTGTCTACTAACATAAAAGGTACACCAAGAAAGACAAATCATGTTCTACTTCAAGAACATATGATTATGATGACATGAGGACAAAGATTCATCCATTGTCATGGATCTCATAGAAGATCCATTTACGAGGTATGTATAACTTGGTTTTGTAATAGTTAACCTATGAGATATACAGGTTACTAGCACAAGTCATTGAAGAAGAACCAGAAGAATCATGAAGATATAGGTTTGAATAATCACAGGTTTTATGCATATTATATCTCTTATCTTGATTGATGATTCAACTAACCTGAAGAGTCATAGGTTTGAGTAATTACAGGTTTAGACATGTTATGTTTCTTATGATTTGACTAACCATAAGAATCCTACATAAACCTTGAATGCTAATGCTTATTATTTCTGTTTGAAATGATCATGACTATACATGCTTAAGATTATTGTATTTTAATAGTATACTAATGAATGTATGATTTTATATGAGATCACAAGGATAACACAATGATGATACTAATAAGCATGCATAGTTACCAAGGATGAATATGAGTTCAAGAACAGGTAATTCAGGAAGCAAAGATCAAGAGGGAGCACACTCCAGTTGCTCCTGCAAGAAAGCAAAGGAACACACTCCAGTTGTTCCTGCAAGAAAGCAAACGAGCACACTCCAGTTGTTCCTGCAAGAAAGAAAAAGAGCACACTTCAGTAGGTTCTGCAAGGATGCATATATTCAGAGGGAGTTGACCATCTTTCTACATTCCACAATAGAAAGGTGTAGAAGAAGCTACTTCAGATTAGGACTCCAACAGCTCCTGTAAGGAAGCAAAGACTCAGAGGGAGTCCACCCAACGAAAAAAGAAAGATAAGTATTTTAATCATCATTTCTTGCATATTTGTTTGTTTAAATAATACTATTCAATAATGTATATACTGATGTTCCTAGAATTAGGTTGTGTATTATGCATATTATAATAGTTGCATTGATGAGCAGTATACTACTAATATACATGGGTAAGTGGCCTATGGCACTGTACAACATTCCATTGCTACTTATCTAGAATGAAACCTCTTTGCTGACATGTTGGGAGTTGTGCACACTCTTAACAATGTTCTGGTAGAGATTGGAAGGCATCTAGAAAGTTACGGGATATGGATAAATGTTGTATTGAAGCATTGGCTAAGATAATTGCATGACTGTATGACACATTTCTTTATGTGTAAGAATTTGTTCTGAAAACTATGAGATGTTTCTAATCATGCAATTTAGCCTGTTTTTTAGGAAAGACCGCATATCTTCACCTACAAAAGGACTACAACATTTGTTCCAGCAACAAAGATATTTATTGAAGATATTGAAGTTCCCAGGATCTGGGATGAAGAAATGGAATGCCATGATCCATCGATCATGAAGAATGATGTTTGGGATGTAGTCCCAAGACGTGAAGGGAAGTTTTGTTATGACTTCCAAATGGAACTTTCAGATCAAGCACGTTGCAGATGGCAGCATTGAAAAATATAAAAGTGATGAAATAGAAGATGCACCAGATGGATTTCAAGACAGCATGGTGTAGTCAGATATGTGTGCAGAACTTGGTATGGTAGGATAGACAGCTTTCTATCCAGTTTGGGCTTTACCAAGAATAAAGCGGATTCCAACCTTTTCTACAAGGTTGAGGAAGGGAATCCTGTGATTCTACTCCTGTATGTGGATGACTTGTTTGTAACAAGAGATGATAGATTGATTGTTGACACGCAGCGGAAGCTTGCTGCCGAGTTCGAGTTGAAGGACTTAGGGATGATGCACTATTTGTTTTTTGGAATGGAGGTGTGGCAGAGTGCAGATGGAATCTTCCTTGGACAAGGGAAGTATGCAGTAGAGATCCTAAAGAGGTTCGGGATGATGGATTGCAAGGCCATGACCACACCTATGGCATCGAATCTGAAGCTTCTATGTGATGCTTCATCTGAGCTGGTTGATGTCTCTATGTATCGTCAGATGATTGGGTCCTTGATGTACCTGACGAACACGAGACCAGACATTTGCTTTGCTGTGAACACATTGAGCCAGTTCCTGACGGATTCGAGGAGTGTTCACCTGGTTGCTGTAAAGCATGTTCTGAGGTACCTGAAGGGTACTGTGGATTATGGGATCAAGTATGAAGCGAATCAAAAGTTTAACCTGCAGGGTTATGTTGATTCAGATTGGGCTGGCAGTGCTGCAGACAGGAAGAGCACATATGGGTGCTGCTTCAGTATGGGATTAGGTGTGATCTCTTGGTTTAGCAGGAAGCAGTCCTGCGTAGCACTGAGTACAACTGAGGCAGAGTATGTTGCAACCTGTTCAGCTAGTTGTGAGGTAGTATGGCTATGGAAGCTACTATCAAAGTTATTTGATCTCTCGTTGGAAGCTACTGGTATCTTCTGTGATAACCAGAGTTGTGTGAATCTGTCCGAGAACCCAGTGTTTCATAACAGGTCGAAACACATAGAGATAAAATATCACTATATCAGGGATATGGTGCAGAGAGGAGCTGTGAAGCTCCTGTATGTTGCGACAGACGAGCAGATTGCAGATGTGCTGACGAAGCCACTAGCCAGAGTGAAGTTCAAGTACTTCAGAGAGAGGCTTGGCGTTCTTCAGATCGAGGACACTTCGAGGAAGAAGTGATGGACACATTTGCTGAAGCCATTCCAAGCATGTTGGAAGGAGGATCCTTCACATGGCTGTGGATGTAAGCGCTGGATGATGAGCATCAGGATGATGTTCTTGTTTCTGCTTGGATATGATCAGTTGGATCATTTTTATGTATGTATGTACGCATCATGTTGGATCCTGGATATGATCAGTTGGATCATTTTATGTATGTATGTATGCATCATGTGGATGCTGGATATGATCAGTTGGATCATTTTATGTATGTATGTATGCATCATGTTGGATGCTTGGACCATGTATCTGTATATGTATCAGGTGGATACATTGTATGATCAGGTGGATCATGTATGGCGATATATATCATGTATTTGTATTTGTATCAGGTGGATACATTGATGATCAGGAGGATCATGTATGATGATATGTATCAGTTAGATACTTGGTATGCATCAGGTAGATGCAGTGATGATCAGGATGATCATAGATGATGAGCTTCAAGATGTTGCTCCAGATGACATGCAGCAAGATGTTGCAGCGATGATCAGGATGATCATAGATGATGAGATTCAGGATGTTGCTCCAAATGACATGCAGCAAGATGTTGCAGTGATGATTAGGATGATCATAGATGACGAGCTTCAGGATGTTGCTCCAGATGACATGCAGCAGGACTTTGCAGTGATGATGATCAGGATGATCGTGGATACATCAGGATGATGTATGGTGAGTATCAGGTTGATACTCTGTGGCCGTGGATCAGGTTGTGCAGATAAGCATGTAATTTGTGCCCTGGGAGATTTGCAGATGGTCTTTCGAGGTTTTGCCTATGGCATGTAATTCGGTGCCCTGGGACATCTGGCAAATGCTCTTTCGAGGTTTTGCTTGGGAGGACATATAATTTGTGCCCTGGGAGATCTGCAGATAGTCTTTCGAGGTTTTGCCTATGGCATGTAATTTGTGCCCTGGGATATCTGGCAGATGCTCTTTCGAGGTTTTGTCCTATGGCATGTAATTTGTGCCCTGGGAGATTTCAGGTCGGAGTTGTGTACCCATAACATCCTGAAATGCTCTTTCGAGGTTTTTCCATGACCACATGTAATTTGTGCCCTGGGAGATCCGATAGGTTGAGCTGTGTGCTCGTAATCAGTCCTGGGATGCTCTTTCGAGGTTTTGTGGTGACCACATGTAATTTGTGCCCTGGGAGATCCGATAGGTTGAGCCTTGTGCTCGTAATCAGTCCTAGGATTATCTTTCGAGGTTTTGTGGTGAGGTCACATGTAATTTGTGCCCTGGGAGATCCTATAGGTAGAGCCGTGTGCTCGTAACAGCCTGGGATGCTCTTTCGAGGTTTTGTGACGCACGTAATAAGTCCTGAGGATTCCACAGTATGGCCAGCGATGATGAAGACCTGTAGGTGGTGGGCCTACATCCAGTATGAAAAAGGACTGGCTCTGTAGAACTTCCTATGACAAGTAGATTCAGAGATTGATTGAGATAGCAGCAGCAGTGACGATGATGATGACTCGATGACGATTATCCAGTGACGATGATCCAGAGAAGATGACTTGTGCTAGAAGAACTGTGCTAAGAAATACCTTCCTAGTTAAGAGGGAGTGTTGATGTATATGTAACTTCGAAATGTATTTCACATATATGTATATTGTATTCCTATAGAGATGTTATTATTCCTCTATACGGAAGTGTCGTCATTTATATTGTAAGTGTCGTAACTTATACTTGATGGGTTATTAGACCACCTTGTTTGGGGTCGGCCCTGTATAAGTCATGTGGGTCAAAGGGTTATTAGACCACCCTATTGGGGGTCGGCCATGTGGGTCAAAGGGTTATTAGACCACCCTATTGGGGGTCGGCCCAGTCAGCATTATGTTATGTGGTTAAGTTCGAGCCTACATGAGTTAGGTAAAAAGGCAAGTCAAGTCAAGTATAAATAGAGTGCGGGAGGCACTCTATTTACTCACTTCTCACACATGCACTCAAGGAGGAGTGGCGCACTTATGGAGGAGGAGGATCTGCTGCTAGGTTATGGCTATCTCTCTTGGTTGGTTGTATCATTTCTCTATCTATCTCTGAGGAAGTTATTGGGGTTTTTCACCTTTATGGTTTTCCCCAAGTAAATCTTTGTGTCTCTTGTGTGCTTGCATTATTGTCTCCATGTTTGATATGCTGTAGATATGTTGTACATGTTGTTCTCTCAGTTAAGATCCTAGATCAAATTGAAGTAAATTCTGAAAATTTAACAATATGTGGATGACATTTTGCTCGCAATCAATGATAAGGGTTTTGCTGCATGAGGTGAAACAATTTCTCTCTAAAAATTTCAATATGAAGGATATGGGTGAGGCATCTTATGTCATTGGCATTAAGATCCATAGAGACAGATTTCGAGGCATCTTGGGTCTGTCTCAGGAAACCTATATTAATAAAATTTTAGGGAGATTTCGGATGAAGGATTGTTCACCAAGTATAGCTCCCATTATGAAGGGTGATAGGTTCAATTTGAACCAATGCCCGAAGAACGACTTTGAAAGGGAACAAATGAAGAACATTCCATATGCTTCTACTGTCGGAAGCCTAATGTATGCTCAGGTCTGCACAAGACATGACATTGCATTTGTTGTTTTGTTCGTCTCCTGTTTTGAGGCTACTTTACATGGTGTATGACTTAAGAGTTTCATTTATGGGCTTAGAATTATGGATTCTATCTCTAAGCCATTAAGAATGTATTGTGACAATTCAGCTGCTGTTTTTATGGCTAAAAACAACAAAAGTGAGAGTCGAAATAAACACATCGACATTAAGTATTTAGCTATACGGGAACGTATTAAAGAAAAGAAAGTGGTCATTGACCATATCAGCACTGAGTTGATGATCCCTGATCCTTTGACTAAGGGCATGCCACCGTTTAAATTCAAGGATCATGTAATGAATATGGGACTTGGTTCCATTATGTAGTTTCTCATTGTATGGACAATGTTATTTTAATGAAATTCTTAATTATTGTAATGTTTTTCTCATACTTATGTGCACCTTAATTTAATTGAGAGAATTCATCTGTATAGGACCAAGAATAAACATAAGGTTTATTCATTAAGAAATTGTTGCCACATAAATTCTAATAGAAATAAATACATAGTAATACATGGAAGATAATGCTCGTCTTAAGAGGACTTATCGCCATGATTCATGTATCTATTTTTAATATAGATTATCAATGGGTTTTAAGATGAGACATTAAGTTTGGAAGTATGGACCAAGTGGGAGAATGTAAGCTCTCTTAACGAATATTAACAGCTCCTCAACTGATTAAGGAAATAACTGATTTCTCATTGAGAGCTCCTGGAATGCTCCATAACTCCCTCAACGGTTCTCTACCTTGATTTGTGGAACAATTGACACATAACCAAAAGAAGCTTAATGGAAGCTGGGCTATAAAGACTTCTGTTTGGTCCCCAAGCTCGCTAACTCAATCTCCTTCAGTTTTTACACCATCAATCCAAAGTGAGCAGAGTTTGGAAGTGCCATACGGAACGGTGTTTTGGTCTATCGGACGGAAGAGGTATCAGACAGAAGTGGATTGCCTCAAGCAAAATCTCAAGCCAAAGTGTGAGCAGCATCAATGGTTGGAGGTATGATCTTGACGGCATACATTATTAATTCTTTTCGATTCTTTAAAATTTTATTCCGCATGTAAAGAATCGTAATTTTTCTAACAAGAGTTGGAATTGGAGAAAGAGAAAAATGCAGTGATGGAAACTACAATTGCAACTCCTGAACTTCAAATTGCAAATATTCATACTCAAGTTAGTTTGTTGGAAATGGGTTGTGCAGTTCCCGAGTCTGGGTTCAATTGCTCCTCTAGCCCCTTGATGAACACAAGATACCACCTTGAACCCCTGATGATGGTTCTACCAAAAATCGAAGCTGAGGAGCCATAGGCTCCATCTAGGGTTTTAAGCAATTTTGTATCTTGGTTATGCTTCTCAGTCTTCAGCTAATTTTGAGTCTGGTCGCTAGGAGCATGATAGTATTAGTAGAATTTTGGGGGCAGAGTCAATGTAATTTCTTTGATATTGGCTAAGGTAGTTTAGTATGATGATTAGTCAGAGGCCAAGCTTAGAAAGGGCCCCTTTTTGCAGTAGTTTTCTTAATTTTGATACACTTGAAGGAGTCATGATCACTCAACATCAGGCATGTAGGCTAGTATTGTACTCTTCCTGCTTAGTTTACCCAACAATATTTTAGTCGTTTTTGTATATAAAAAAAGATTATATCATTATTTTGTATAAAAGATTTGATCTCTGTCTATGCATCATAATAGATTTGGAGTTAAGATGGATCTATGCAAACTTGCACTATTGAAAGCTATATCAATTAGTAAATTAGATAATATATGACATGTGGTTGAAAATAGGGAGAACTTTATACTTGGATAGTGAGAATGTTTCCTCAATCACATGGGTGATAGATAGCAAGAAGTATCCAAGTTTGATTAATTCATTGATATATATATATTTTTATTTTGAACTTTAAGTTAGGGTCTACATTACTGGGTCATGAAGAACATGTTGGGCAGGTGTTGTGGGAGCAACAACTGAAAGAGGAAGGGGTCGATATCCCTGTGTAGAATCGGAATGACCACCATTTGGATTCACACGTTATGCATATGAAGATCGATGCCATCGTGAAGCAGTTGGGGATCCGCTTTCTAGAGCCTCCTATGTTGTCGGCCGGAGTTGGTTCGTTGGCTCAGTGGGGGTCCTTTCCTTTGCCTCGTGGGGGTTGAGCCTCACCTTTCTTGGGTTACGTTATAGTTTAGATATCTGTCTTCTCTCTTTGTAATGTTTAGACAACCTAGGATTAGTATCAGTCAGTCTTTTAGCATTTTTGAGTTTTTGTTAGTCCCTAGTATTCTAAAGCAGCCTTCTAGGGATTATTGTAATCTAAAAGATAAGGGAGGGCAATTTTGTCTCTGTAGTGATATGGGGATTTTAAGTGAGTTGTCTCAGAGCCCATGGACTGTGCTATGCAATCCTTGATATGTACTTTATTTTGTTAATATAATTTTCTACTTACCTAAAAAATAAATTAGGATCTACATGGTAGATTTTTTTTACTTAATATTTTATTATTTTATTAAAGTGCACCAAATTACACTTTTATACATATACAATATATAGACTATATACTATGTTCCTACATTAAAAATGTCAATATAATTATAACTAAAAAAACTAATCAAACAATGTGTCAGCTACTCAATGGCTTCAATAACAATGTTAGAAATATCGTAGTAACATCTATTTAGAATCAATATATGGAAGGAACAAAGAGTCGTTACTAAATGAAGGTGCACTCATTTTTGGTTAAACCAGCCTAGATCCAAATCCTAGGCTCTATCAAGCACCGAGAGGGATCAAATCTCTCGAGGTGCAAACCTCTCAGGTATTGCACTCAAGGAAATTTTAACCTCATATATTTTTTTTTATTAATGGCCGACGTTACAATATTTTATTTTTATTATTTTTTTATTATTTTGTTACTCCACAAACACTCAACAAACACTGGACAAACATTACAAGATCTCCTCATACTGGGTTACTTCTTTATCTTTTTTACTTCTTATATTTTTATTAATGGCCAATGTTACAATATTTTATTTTTATTGTTTTGTTATTGTTTTGTTACTCAACAAACACTCCACAAACGTTACAAGATCTCCCTCATACTGGGTTACTTCTTTATCTTTTTTACTTCTTACATTTTTATTAATGGCCGACGTAACAATATTTTATTTTTATTATTTTGTTACTAGACACACGTTACAAGATCTCCCTCATACTGGACTGTAGAGTTCCTCTCGGCGCAATTAGGGTAACCAACATAATATTTAGTTTATGAATCACAATCACTGTAGGAATCCTTGCTAAACTAGATAACTATAAGAGAAACCCTTCCGGACTTGGAATGGAAATTAATGCTCAAATATAGTTTAACAAAATGCATATATAATATGGTTAAAGAAAATCAAAATTTGAACTGCTAACTCTTCCTATATAGATAAAATATTTAATAGGGAAACGTTTATTTAATGAAATCTATAAAAGACCTAAATACGCAAAATAGAGGGAGTTATATTTGGATCTCTACACATGGGTCGTAAAAATGAATGTGAAAATGGAATATTTTTATAAATGAAAAATTGGGAAAAAAAGAGTATATACATAGGTAGAAAAAAAAATGTCAACTTGGAAACAAATAAATGTAGCTCATCACTGAGGAAACAAAACACATAGACTATAGTCCTGAACACAAAGTACTGAGGCCTTTTATACTTCAGTTTCAGCAGCTGCTGTAACTTCCGTAAAGCTACTTGGGCACATCAGCATATGTCCACTAGACTAGCACACTGGGAACTCAAGAGTGCCGAAGCCACTCTCTGCTCGTTTCCCACACTCTGACTCTTTACAAACACTTGCAAAGCTCTAACTACTAGAACGCTCAGACTCGACTCGATGTTTTAAAATGAGCCTCAGGACTCTTATTTATACAAGTGCCAATCGGTTACCCAGTGACCAAGGACTGACGCTAGGCGGTCAAAAGGAAAGATTCGGGGTGACACATGGGGACTACCATGGTCATTATCTCATTCCTTGATGGTCTTTCGACATATGGGGATCCGAACCGACAAATAAGCCGACAAAATTTTATTAAAGCAAAAGTACAACAATGTGGAGCCATGAAGCAAGCCCACCATGCTTTCAATTATGTGAATCCCAACCTTGTAAGAAAATACATATGTCTCGGCCATCGTCGAGATAAACCCCATCGCACGGACAATTAAAGATGGGAAAGTCATTATCTGAAGAGTCGAAGTAATCATTAACAAGCCCGGCATTAGGATCACCAAAATCTAATGGTGGATACAGGTTGTAGTCAAAACACTGCTCGAAATCATAACTGAACAGTACCGGATTTGGAGTACAAATGAAATCTCTCTGAAATAGGGATTCAACCCAAAAATTTAATGGAATCCGCTTTGTGTGAAACTTGGCATCTATCCTGTTGTTATGTTGATCTCGCTTGACGAACTTTTGTGAGGTAAAAATGGTCTATAACGACCACCAAGATGCCGCAACTTAAATTTGAACCACATATGGTTCTGGTCAGCTACCTGCATGTCTGCATGCAAATGGATGATGAAGTTTGCCCTTCTTTTCACCTAATCTTTGCGCGGGCAAAATCTATCCAAAAGGATCTCAGTCCAACTGGACCATTTATTTGTTATCATATTAGAAGGATCGGCACAAATAACAATAGACCTCTCCTCTCTGCAAAATTGAAGGATCAAGTTGTAAGTTGACCATGTAAGATTACCATGACCAATATCAACGTACCAAATTGGACCTTCATCTTCTTCGTTACAGTCCACCCAAATTTCTCTGCAACTTCTCAGCTTATCTTGAGCACATTCAAAACCTCGGAAGGCATCCTTTTCCCAACATTCCAAAATCCGGAATGCATCCTTTTCCCAATGTTCCAAAACCCGTAACTTTAACGGGGAATCAAGGATCTGTTTGATCAAAGTAACAGAGAGATACTTCTCTACATCATTTATGTTGGCATGCTCCAGAGTGAGTTGCCTTTCTTCTGGATTCTGGGACTCATCCTAAGGTTCAAGAAACAACCCTGCTTGCTGGTTCTTGGAGTAGTTAGGCCTCACCGACTCTTTCTCTTTGCCTTTATCAGGATGCTGAGAGCTTGAAGCTCCAGGGGTAAACATATTAAGCTGAGGTAACTGCTGTTGTTGCGGTTGTTCTCTGGTTAATATATCAGCCACATAGTTAAGATAACCTGGTTTATACTCAATGGAGAAATCAAAATTATTCAACCAAATAAACCATTTCAAAATTCTACTACTATTTTCTGCCATTAGGTTCTCATTTTTAAAGATACCGGGCATTATTTTCAAATCAATTATAATTACAAACCTGACAGGCTTAAGAAATAAAATAAAATGGTTGACTGTTTTCTTAATAGCCAGAATCTCCTTGTGGCTTGATGGATAGTTTAACTCAGCAGCTTTGAAAGAAGCAGATCCATAACCACATATACATTCCTTTCCATTAATGATTTCAATGAGAACACCTCCCCAAGATTTTGATGAAGCATCAGTTTCAATAACTAGCTGGCATGTTCCTTGAGGGAGTGATCAGGTAGGAAGCTCTTTGACTTTGGCTTTAATCTTCTGCACAGCCGAAGTCACTTCTGAAGACCACTTAGGCGGATTCTTCTTTAGTATCTGCTGCAAGACATGGATGTCTTTATCTAGGCCTTTATAAAATGGTCTTATATAATTCAAGCTACCCAAAAATATTTGGAGCTGTACTTTCTCCAGAATCTGGTCTAGGAATTTGGAAAACACATTAAGGACATATTGCTGCAGAATAACCTGTCCTTTATTCAATTTAAAACCAAGAAATTATATCTCAGTTTTTCCAATCTCCATCTTTCTCTTTGAGAGAACAAGACCATGCTTGAAAACCAGATTGTAAAACTCCTGAAGGTGTTTCAGATGTTCTTGTAGATTTCTTGAACAAATCAAGATATCATTGATAAATACCAGTGCCCATTTTTTATCTCGGAAGATATCCTCCATGCGCTTCTAAAACTCTGAGGGAGCATTATTAATGCCGAAGGGTAGAACTTTCCACTAGTACTGGCCATGTGGAACTTCGAATGCTATCTTGTATTGATCTTAGCCTCAATACCAATCTGATAGAAACCAGATTTCAGATCAAACTTACTAAAGATTGTGCAGCCAGCTATCTTCTGTAACGAGCTTGCTTTGTCAGGCAAAGGATACCTAACCTTTTATGGTACAGCATTTAGTGGTTTATAGTTTACCACCAACCTTGGATTTCCTCTCTTTTGCTCTGAATACTTATTGACCATGAAGGCTCGGCAAGCCCACGAACTTTTAGAAGGCTCAATTAAACCTTTGGAGAGGAGCTCTTCAACTTCTAAAGCACAGAATTCACGTTCTGAAGGATACATAAGCCGTGCAGAAGCTTTCATTACTTTGTGCTTCTGTAGCGGATCAAAGGGTAGAGAAACAAAGTATTTCTCTCTTGTCCAGAAAGCATTTGGGCTTTCTGAGCAGCAATCATTCTCAAGCTTAGTAGATATATCAGCAAAGGCTTTTTGTTTATGCATTTCTGCATAGGCTATACATCTTTCCATTTTAAACAGTTCTGTTACATTTGGTTTTGACTCAGGTTTACTTGCAAGGCTGGAACACTTGGTTTTTGCTTCTAAGGAAAGAGGACAAGTAACAGATTTACCAAATAATGTACATGTAAAAAGCAGTTTCTGAGTATCTATGGAAAAAGGACTAACTCTTGTTAGAAACTCAGAACCTAAAATGCAATCTTATTTTATATTGTCAAGTCTATACAAAGATAATGAATTCAAACAGGAATTAATCTGGATAGGGAAATCAACAGCTTTACCCAATAACTGTTCAGGGGTTCCCTCTATGGATTTACCAAAATGATCAGACTTTTCCTAGTAAAAGGATGGGATTGCACCACCTTTTGCTAAGTTTAACTGAAAACCTGAATCTATCATACAATGCATGGTATAGGGCTTAAACTCATGAGGACAAAAAGTTTTTTATATAAACAGCTTAGGACTAATGAATGCTCCTAAGAATGGGTCTGGGGAAATGTCAAGGGAGACATGCTCTTTGTGATCTGGTATTTTGAGAGCATCTTCATATTGCTGACTCATTTCCTCATTTGAACATTGGTCTCTTTCTAAAATAAGAACTTTTACCATATCTTTGAGATCTTTGATCTCACTGACCAACTTCTTCAAAATCTGTTCTTTTTCTTTGATTTGCAATCTTAACAGCTTTCCTTTATCTTTACGGAATTCTTGCCTATCCCTATGTTCTGCTGGATAGTTCTGGTATAATTCTGTTGGGTTATATTTTACAGGAATATCTTCATCAGCTTTATTTTTTCCTTTGTCCAGTAAGGCAAGTAACTTATGTTTCTCTTCTTTGAGGTCTCTCCTCGGGATATACTGAAATGGTGGAGTCTCTGAAAGTTGTAGATAAATGGCAGCCAATTGTTTTTGCAGATGCTGTTTTGGAGAGATTGTAAACATATTTAGAGAAAAGTCGAAGCATGGAGGCTCACACCCCCCTAAATTTGCATCCATGTCCGACTCAAAGGAGGAAGGATCAAATTGAGCAAGCTGAGCGTCTAACTGAGAATCAAACTCGGATCTAGAATCTAATGAATCATCAGATGGAAGATAAATGATTTCTCCAGATGGAGTTGCGTTTGGAGAATAGGAGCAGAGATCCCACCATCTGGGATCAAGAGAAGTGCACAAGGCTGCTAGCCTTGGCTTTGATTTCCGTTGTGGGCACTTGCTTGCCCAATGGCCCTTTTGGCCACAGATAAAGCATGAATCTTTATCTTTCTTTTCAGATCTTCTTCTGACAAACCTTTTATGGGAAGGCTTGCGATATTTCTTATAGCCATAGGATTTCTTATATTTTTCCTTATGCTTATATGGCTTTGAAGGATGAAATCTCGGGGCACTAGAATAAAATCCTTTTTTCTTTTTATTGCAGTGGCAGGATTCTTTCCCAAAGTGACCTTTGTTGTAGGCACCACATCCCCAGTTAGGCATCTATGCCACATTCTTAAAAAATGATGAGGAATACATGGCTTGGTGTCTTTTAAAGTCTTTACTTACTCTTTTCTCCAGGCAATGTTCTTGTCAGGTTTCCATTATGTGGCCATGTAATTGTGCCAATGATAGACCTCTAAGATCTATTTTCTTATCCTTCATATATTGCTCAACTGCATCAGGTACATGACCTAGAAAACTACGCAGGTAATGTTTCAGATAAGCACGCTCGCCTGATTTTCCTGATGAGATAAGCAATTTCTGCATGTGGCAGAAATATTGTTCACTCTGCCCTAAATCGCAGAGACGTGCTGAAATAAAAAGGGAAGCTAAATGATCATAGTCTTCCGAATCTTCAGGGCCATAGAATTCTTTTCCTAATGCTTGTAATATTTGCTGATCAGCATCATCAGCTTGAAGCATTTCATTTCTAGACTCTTGAGGAAGCCATCGCCACCACTCATGGGCGAGTCCTGAAAGACCAGCAATTAATTGTGTACCTAATTGTTGTCCTATGATTGATGAGTCTTGAGTTCTTTTATACAGAATCCATTGTCCAAGCAATCCAATGGCATTATTAAGATCAGCTCTAGACTGACACCGAATGTTCAGAACAGGTTGTTATGGCATCTGGGACAATAGATTATTCATACCATTAATTCCAAAGTGGAATCGATGGGATGGAGCTATGGAAGCAGGGACTTCTTGCATATGGGTATCAAAGGCAGGAGGAGGCGGACCAGTAATTGATGACTGGGCTTCTTCTTGGTTTGGCCTCTGATAAGATGACATCATGGCCAAGTATTTAGGGGCAAGGGCTAGAGGCATGAGTTGAAACTGGGCTATTGTTTCTTGAATTTCTCCGAACTCTTGTTCATTTTGACCAAAATTAAATTGAGGTCTGTTGTCATCTTCATTCAAACTTAACATTCCAAAAGATAGACTCCGGGAGTGGGAATGTTTTCTCTGGTGACCCTTTGATGCAAGAGAAAGGATTGAGGGACTGACTGTAGTTGCTTTTTTCTTTAAATCTTGGGTTTTGTTCAAGAGTTCTTCTAAGACAGACAATCTTCTTTCAGCTTTCACAGAATTTGTTTCTACAGCTAGCTTTATTGCTGCTGTATCATGCAGGAGATGATCAAGAAGATCTATTTTTGTAGCTATGATGGAGATCTTCTATTTTTCTTTGGTCATGTCTTTTCTGAGATGGATAATATCCAATGCTATATCATCCAGGTTCTGGGCAGTTAGTCGATGCTGCAAATTTCCATAATTTGCGAGCTTTATATCATCAGACACAGTCTCTTCAGGAGCAGAAGACTTATGAGGAAGACATTCTCTTTTTGATTGGCCATCTGCTGAAAAATTGTCTGACGGGGTATCAGGAAGATTTCTTCCTAGAATATAGGACATTTGTCCCTAGAAGACAACTTCCATGCCTATGTTGGCTCTAGGCAATCCTGAGAACATACCAAGGGTAGGTGGATTGTTTGCCTTATGGTGTTGTAATCTTTGAGCAATCTTCTTACAGGCTGGGCGGTCAGAATGTTGGCCACGGTGCTCTGTATCATGAAGACCAGAATAAGAGGGCAGAGAGGAAGAGGTAGAATTTGACTCAGCTTGTCTTCGAGCATTTTGATAAGAAGAGTTAGAGCACGGACTAATGAGGGGAGGAGTAAACCTAGGAGTCGGTGTACCCTCAGGAAGACGAAAGGAGTTAGAAGAACGGTCGAATATATTAATGTTGTAATTTTCTTAGTATATTCCCGCACTTTTTGTTTTATTTTGGGTAACTCCTTTGTGGATGGTTCAACTCTGAATATTGTTTACATGGTAGAATATTTGGCATCACTGTTTAATATTAGTTTATTTTGGAAGGAAAAGAGTAGTTTTGGTTTATAGTCATATTGAATGATGGTATACTATCCATGGGATAGGTTAAATTGTAAATTTCTTTGATTCACCCCTATGAATAGCAAGAAAATTCTTTTTTTGTTTGAAAAAAAATACGGTAAAATTTGTTAGTGATGAACACAATAAAAGTTATTAATTATCTTTACTAATGAACCAGTAAAGATTGATCTTAAATTCAGATTTTTTTTTAGTTCAAGGAAAAAAAATCGTACTTTTGTTATTTCAGAGAAATCAAAAAGTACAATAGATAGCTGAATAAGTTTATCCCTGACTAGTACAGGGCCATCTGATCATGCTTGCATACATGTTCCATTTCATAAATACAAAATCTAATAAAAAACTAGAGATAAAAGTCCCATCACATCAAAACAAGAGGCTAGTCTCAACGGGAAGGATGACTAAAACACTTTTGTGAAGAAAAGCATAGAACCAGAATGAGTAATCAAATTTTCAACCCATTCTTCCCAATGAAGAACTCCAACATCCCCATCAAGAGCTTCTTTAGACAAAGCATCAGCTGTATCGTTATTTTCCTTGTAAATGTGAT
Source organism: Larix kaempferi (assembly GCA_027924585.1). Taxonomy (NCBI): domain Eukaryota; kingdom Viridiplantae; phylum Streptophyta; class Pinopsida; order Pinales; family Pinaceae; genus Larix; species Larix kaempferi. The sequence goes on along the minus strand of BSBM01000120.1, from coordinate 3,857,634 downwards.
CAATGGAGAGATCATAGAACCAAGACATCATTTTAGAAATTCTGATACACCAATGTTTGAGTTGAACATTATTGAGTTGATGTATCTTATCTTCCCAGTTCACAATAACCAAGGAGTCATCGAAGATCCTGATAGAGCCCAAACCACAACAAATTGCCACTTTTAAGATACCCCAGAGCCCAAGCAATTCAGCCTTTGTATTAGACCCCGATCCACATGCAAGACGGAATTTGTAAGTGAGATCCTCTCCATAGTTGATGATAAATCCAACACCACAGTTCAACTCAGTCGAAGCTCCATCAAAGAAGCCAAAAGCATTACCAGCGGAGTCAAGGTTCATTTTAATACTTCTTTTAGGATTTCGGTTAGCTTGAGGGGCATTTATATATAAATGAAACAACAGCCAGAACTTATATAAAGCTAGCTTCTCAGAAGGAAAGGAATCTTGGAAGATGGCCTGATTACAAATGTTCCAGATTGACCAAGCCACTAATCCTAAGATATTTTTTAAATTATGATGCCTCTGCAACCAAATATGATATTCCTCAATCTTAAGATCCAAACAGATCTTCTTCCACATTTCGTTGGAGAAACTACAATGCAAAAAAATATGATCCACCATTTCACAACTACTTCTGCACAGAATGCACATTTTAGGGCCCTGTCTTCCATGACAATTCAAGTTTTCCCAGGTTAGAATTTTGTCATTAAACACCAGCCATAAAAAACACTTAATTTTAAAAGGAATTTTCCACTTCCAAAGAGAACCATACCACCATTTCCTGTAATCTACAACATGACTTTTGACAATCACCTGATAAGTGACCTGAGCAGAAGTGGGGTTCTTAACCTAGGACAGAAAATCTTTTTCTTTTGTGAGTTGAATACCTGCAAGATTTAAGTGTTGGATATACCTATTCCATTTGTCTTCCCATCTTCCCGCAAGTCCAAGATCAGAAGAAGTAAGCTAGTAGGAGGGATCTGAAACTAGACCATTCGTCCTTTTGAAATGATTTAGGGTGAGAATACCGTAATCCGTGAATATTTTTCATAGATCTTGAGATAATTTAAACTCTGTATCAATTCCCAGAATGGAATCAATACCCACTATAACTACTTTTCCATCTCCCACCTGCCAAACCAAATGATTACTAATCCAAGGAAATATTTTCATAAATCCTTTCTATATAAATGAAGCATTTCGAGGGGCTTCAAGAGGTTTCCTAATCCAGATGATTAAATCCTTTTTGATATATTTAACATGCAATAGGTCAGACCAAATATTATCTCCAAGGAGACCTCACCAGAGCATTTTCAAAGGTAGAGCAATATTAAACTAGAAAATATTTTTAATGTTCCACCCACCATATTTCTTCGGAAAGGGTAAGGATTCCCAATTAGCTAGATGATAATGACCCCCTTCTTTGTTCCTAGACCAAAGAAAAGTGAACATTAAGCTTTTCAACTTATGCAAAATAGTAAGAGGGATTTGAGCCAGCAATGCCCAGTACACCGGTAAACTACTTAAGACTGACTTCAGCAGAATAAGATGGCCACCCAACGATAAGTATTTCGAGCACTATAAATTGATTATTTTCTAAAACCTTCGATTCATCCACCTCCCGTCGTGTAATCCATAACAATTTGGTTTAATAAAAAACCCTAAATACTTGACACCATCATCCAAATTTGAGCATTTGAATGGAAGAAAATTAAGAACCTGTTGTAGCACAAGGTTATCCCTCATATTACTAACAAAAACATACTTGCATACCTGTAGCTTTGCAAAATAACTTCAAAATGTTTGAGTAAGCCAACCACTCCTCCATTAAATCTATTCCAAACATGATAATGTCATCCACAAAGAGAAAATGTGTGATCGATAAATACTTGGAGAAATTAATTCCTTTGACTTTCCTTTCATTTCTAGCTGCCCCTATCGTCCTACTTAGACCTTCAATCACCAACAAGAACAACAATGGAGAAAGTGGGCAGCCCTGCCGAAGCCCCCTATAGCTTTTGAAGAAGGAAGTGGGGTTTCCATTGATCAGAATAGAATAATTAGCAGACATAACACACGCCATAATCCAGTTGATGACTAACCGAGGAAGACCAATCTAAAGAAGCACCAACCTAAGAAAATCCCAATTAATCTGGTCATAAGCTTTAACCAGGTCAATTATGAGGATCAAAGCATTTTGTTTTCTCGATTTGACAAAATGTAAAACTTCCTAGGTAATGCCCATGGCATCAAGGATTTTCCAATTTGCAAGAAAACCGAACTGTTCTTTAGTCATCCACTATGATAGTTTTGGTTTGATCTTGTTTGCAATAATCTTGGATATTAATTTATACACCGGAATACAGAGGGAAATAATCCTGCATTCATCAAAAGTACAAGGTTTGTTACTTTTGGGAATGAGAGTCAGAAAGGTCGAATTCAAACCTCCAACAATCCAACCTTCAACTCTTGTACATTCAACCATATTCAGTAAATCAGGACCCATAATGTCCAAGAAAGAAAGAAACAGATCAACTGTCCAACCATCAAGCCCTGGGATCTTTTCTTTTTTGAATGCATTTAACACATTCTCAATATCCTCCAAAGTAACAGGACTGGAAACCTCGGGTCCTTCCTCCACAGAGAAAAAGGAAGGATAGTGTTTTAAGACATTGAGCTGAGCCTCAATACTAGAAGACCCCGGATATTCAAAATGAGCTTTAAAATGATTAAGAGCTATTTCCTCGATATTCTTTTGATCATTGACTTCAAACCTTGGATGTCATTGATATCCCAAATAGAGTTCACATTTGTCCTGTAAGAGGCATAATTGTGGGAAAATATGGTGTTTTCATCCCCTAATTCCACCCAAATGGCACGAATTTTTAATATCCACGTGCCTTCCTCAGTTTTCAGAATATCATCAAGTCTAGCCCGAAGAGACTGCAAATCACTTCTATCTTCCGCTGAAAAAATACCATCCATATTGAGTCTATGAAGCTGCTTAATTTGACTTTTTATAGAAATCAGATCAAACTGATACTTAGCTTTTTTTCATCCTCTCCCGAGCTTTATTTTTTTCCTTTAAGCCTTTTAATTTGAATATCAAAGCATCCATCGGATTGAGTCTCAAAGGGACCTCAACCCGTGACCAAAAAATTCTGACCATATCACAAAAATCATTCTCTTTCAACGAAGAACTTTCAAACCTTAAAGGTTTGTTAGCCCTGAAATTAAGATCCTCAAATTGCAGAATAATCGCTTGATGATCCAAGAAGTTGGAACGTTCAATCCACGACCTATATCTGTAGTATTTTGTGCCCACATATTTAGTAATAAGAAATCGATCTAGACGCTTGCTTATGCAACGACTTCCATTACACTTATTACTCCAAGTAGCACCCATTTTCCTGGGTAAGACATCTACCAAATGAGCTCTCTAAAATAAGCCCTTGAAAAAATAAGCCAGTGCATCAACAAAAACCGACGGACCCCAAACTTCAGTAGTTGATAAGGTGAGATTTAGGTCACCTGCACCAATAAGATTTTGTGTTTTTAGCAGACCCGAAGCTTCTAGAGCAGACCAATAGTTATCCCTATCCTTATAGGGTACATACATATTAAGAATAGCAAGGTTAAAGTCACTGGATAGGAACCGTCCTTTCATTAGAAGACCCCCCATAGTCTTGTAGGTCTTGAAGGAAGTAGTCAAAGGCTTCCGACCAGACAGAAGACCTCCAAAATGACAACATGAATCAATAGCACTAAAATACCACCGTGGCATATGTTTTGAAAAAACCTCCACTGCCTGAATCGCCGAACACATCATTTCCTGGATTAGGATACAATTAAGGCTAGTAGCTTTAAGAAAATTGAACAAGGTCCTAGCCTTAGAAACCCCCCCAATAACATGGATATTAAAGGAAAGTATCGACATTAAGACAACCTATGAGAGGACACACCTACTCTAGGGGTCTTGGTTGAGGAAGGTAAGTCAAAAGGAGCCACTGAAACCGCAGCATCCAAACGTTTAGACAAATGAATGAAAATTTCACCAACATCCTTTTCTTTAACTTTCTTCTTTTTCCGTATCGTGACATTCATACACCGAATGGACGGGATGACTCCTTCATATAATCTTTTAGGGTTTACAACAAATATCTCTAAGGGGGAGTTATCAATACCAAACATGGATAACAGAGTGTTTGAGAAGGAATTTGGGATAGGTTCATCCGCATTCGCATCAGGAAATAGGCCAGTATTATTTGGGTCCAAAACCCTATCCTTATCTAACACAAAATCGGCATCAGAGGGAGTTGGGCAAGGGCTCACAAACACTTCCATAGCAGGGGCATCAGAGGGAGTTAGGAAAGGGCTCACAGATACTTCCTTAGCAAGGTTTAAATCCACATAATTTAAATCCCCAATTAAGTTCCTAGCTAAGGGTTTCAAACTCGAAAGTTTTAAATCTAGGGATTTTTACATAGAAAGATAAAAATCTAACTCTACCTTAGATGATCCCTCATAAATCACATAAGGTACATCCATGGTCATACCTTTTTGTGTTGGAGAAGATGGAACATGTATGGATGAGGGAACATTGGTTCTATCGACGCCGGTTCTGGAATGGTTGTTCTATTGAGAAGCTGAGGGCACCTCGGCTTCACATGTCCCGTGCAGTGACAAAAGAAGCATCTAAAAGTAACATTCTTATAATCCAGTTTTTGTTTAAATAATTTATCTCCCCAAGCAATGTCCACCTCGGTTGGTAAACCCTTAGAAGTATTGAACTCCACCAACATCAAATCCATTTTCTTGTTAATTCCAAAAATCAAGTTCTTTTCAATTCTGATGAAGTGTCCCAGAAAATTATGCAAACCCTCAAATACATTTGGCGTCCAGAGTTCGAAGGGGAATCCGGGAAGGAGAACCACAAATGTATAAACTTCATATGTTCCGCATTAAGGTTAAAGTTAACATGCCACCGTTTCAGGTTCAGGGAAACATCCTTAACAAGCCAAGTCCGCTACAGTATTGAAGGAATGAGCTCTTCACTGGGGAATATGAAGGCCACCCATCCTCTTGCAAGTAGACTGGTGCATGTAGGTAAACCAAAAACCGGGGTCCAATGTTGATTGACCCATTCTACTAGCTCCATGTGAGACAGCTTTGTCCCTTCAATCTTGCTGACGACCCCTCTGCGTGAGAGCAAGCCAAACCTATCCACATTGACTGCTTGATCCAGTGTATAGACATAAGCCTCCTCCTTCACCTTAAGGGTTTACAGACGCCTTCAGTTTTGAGCATATACCTCGGTAACAATCTTAGCACCCCGACTATCAAGGTTAGCCAGAACATGAGGTACTCCCTTCAACGACTCAACAGAGTTATCCGGACAAGTATTAGCCAAGTGGGTAGAATGATGAGACCCCACTGCCATAGAGTTAAGGTGAAATGACGTCTTAGCTAATCAAGGATGCTACCAACCGACTTCCACTAACCTAAACACCCGCCAAAATAGAACCTGAATAAGAAACCGCCAACAACCCTACGCAAGGAAAACTACAATGGTAGAGCTCCACAAAGCTCAGGCAGGGCATTCTGCAGCAAAACGACAATAGTTCCCACTTTTTTATTCCTTGGTTGGTACTAGAGCCATCCTTGCGGCTAGATGGACTCCAAGGTGCTGCAGAACACCACCTTCATGCTGCAGAAACTATTCCCAAACTAGCAGACCTGTACTTCTGAAACCCTAACCACGTAAACTCCATTCTTCCCATCTTAGTGCACCACTTTCCAGTCAAAGTTTACCTAACAAGGATTAAATTCGGATTTATCAAGCAAGAGGAATCCAATTTCTTGAAGTGTAATTTTTTTATTGATGTGTTAAAAATTTAAGATAAAAAAATCAAAGAATGGTCACTATGATGATTCAATATATATATATATTTATTAAATTTTTTCAATTACACTTTTTTTTATTACTTTTATTATTAAAATATAACGTTTGTCCTAACAATTGAAAATACATTTTGTATTAGAAATTAACCAATCACATTTAAAAAAATTAAGAAGACTCAAAGGTGGATTAGGTCCACCCCAAAACATACTAACCACGCACTTGATTATTTGCCAATCAAGCGTAATAAAACTACATATACAAAGTTTTATGTATCTAACTTTGAAGATGTCCCTACATTAAATTTTTTTTTCTTCAATATATATCCACGAGGTTTAACTTTCAAGCAGTAATAAAGTGACACCAACTTAATTAACATGTTCAAATTTGATATCGGTTGACGGATTACTTGTTTTACTTCTACAGTTATGCTTGCATCGGTCCCAGTTTTGGAGATTGAATCGAAGGAATATGCAAAAGGTTGTATTGATCAATTATTCTAGAGGAATTGGTTCTCTCTTTGTTGATCTACCTATAATGGGTTGGGATGTCCCCCCTCTTTCAATCTTTGCAAGGGTCTGTAGATTGGAACTAGCCCTAGTGTCTGAGTCAAGGAATCAACTTGTTATCATAATATATATGTATGTATAAATTGTGGATGCCTTAGTGGAAATTGAAATGAAAATGAATGGAAGTTGAAACAACTTGGAAATTGGTTGGAAACAATATTAAATTTGGGGAAAGTTGAAATAGTCGGTGGGCACATCCGTTGAAGAATTCAGAGATTGGAGTGTTGCATGACAATGGTTCTCTGAGTATTTTTTAATGATATAAAGTCTATGTTTCTAGCTATTAATAGCTAACAAAACTATGCGAGATAGCTTGTATGCTTTCTAGTTTCTTTTTGTATTGGGAGATCCTTTAGTTTCTCCTGGTCAGTCAAGTGGAGTTTTGACTCTAGGTATTATTTTTGTAAAGAATGATGTGTAGATGGATGGTACTAGGCTTGGTGAATTTTGTTGTTTTTAGGCTAGTAGAATACATTTTCTCTAGTCTTTCGTTGATGTAATGCTGGTAGCAACTTTGATTCCATGGAATAACAAGTGTTTTTTTCAGTGTGAAAAGAAAAACATCCACCGCTATCAAATGAAATGTTTCAAATACAAAGAGAACTAGCCTTCTATTGTTACGTGACCAATTAATTATTATTAATCAATACAACACTTGTTAATTAATCTCATAAATGTAAGGAGGTTATCTACTCTCAATTTAAGTACATGATTAAGAATATTCTTTTTTCATTAAATCTTAACGACACAAAACATTTTTGTAATTAAAAACATGCATCTCCCACCCAATGTATTGGAATAAAGACATCTATCAATCTAATAATATTGTGGAAATGAAATCCATGGCCTGGATAGATACATCATTGTTGTTTGTCATGGGCTTAAAATAGGGAGTTTTGAAATGCAAACACTTTGAACTTGCATACCTCTGAAAAGGGTAAGGGGAATGCTTTTGTTGTGTTAAAAAGTTTAAAGTGGGAATATAGCGATGATGTAAGAAGGGATGTAAATTTTGACGTGTATTGTGTCAAAAGATGTTAAGTGGTAATAGAGTAATGATTTAGAGAATGGATGCAACATGTAACTGATCAAAATTGAACTTTTTCTAGTCTTTTTGAGGGATATCTAACAATATTAAAAGTGTAATTCAAAATTCATCATTAAAAGGTTTTTTTTTAATTACAAAGACCAACATATTATAAAATTTTAAATCAAGATTACAATTTTCAAAAATCTAGTGTCATTATGATTTGTAAATCAATATTAAATAAATATAGATGTGAAATCAAGTTTCATTTTCTTGGTAAGAGGTAAATGTAGTATTTCAACTTTATGTATGAGTTAAATTTGGTGGATACTTTATATCACATCATCTTTGTGTAGCTTTGACAATTGTAGAGAATAGGGGATATTGGGTATCTTGGGGATACTATAGGGGGTTGAAACCATCATTTTGGTTATAGAGTAAGACATAAAAACTATCTCTGGTTGGATAAGAGTTCATCTTCCTCAAATGTAAGGAGATAAGTTAATAGCCTAAGACCCGAAGGCATCTGCCAAGAGTGTAAGTTTGCTCCCTTATGGACCACTAGTGGGTTATTTCAAGTGGTGTGGTTTTCCTTGAATAACAGTGATGAGTCAACCTACATTCATGGATAGTATCTAGTGATGATTATCCTCACTATTGATTGACAATTAAGTTATGATGGGTTTTGTCATCTTAAAAAAAAACAAGTTTCAATATTCAATACTCACTAACATTAAATACTAAAATCAAATTGGTTTTCATTAGTTTCATATGAATTAAGATGTATCAACCACATCATTAAGCTAATCAGAGCTTACATCCACACAATCCTACCATTGTATTGGTGTATGTATCATTCTAAGTGTCACTTAGTGAATGCTTGGACACCCTGTCTTCTTGAATTCCCACTTGAAATCATGTGTTGTAAGCACTATCAATCCTTCTTGATTGCATGATTTGCATGTCATTTATTATCCACACTTTATGATAATGAATAGTTTTATTTTATTTTCACACTTTCTTAATGATTATGTTTGGGATTAAAACTCTATTAAGCTATGTGAAAAATTCAAACATGTATTATTAAGATTAAACATGAAACTGTACACAAAATGGACCTTGTCAAGATAACAAAACCTAAAACAAGTGATTACAACTATGAGAATTTTTAATATGATCATTTAGTTTTCTACATCATCAAATCTTCACATCTTTGTTCCCCAGATTGATCATGCCCATTTTCTCTATTCTATGCATCTTTATCTATCACACTATTTCACTTTCTTCTTGATGTTTCTAGCAACATCAACATCTATTTAATGATAATTTTCCCTGTTAAATATTTTGAGAATTCCCCTATACCTCTCTTTTATGTGTCTCATCCCAAGCTGAAGAACCATAAAATGTATCCTTTGCAACCATGAATACAGGGAGCAACATTTTGTATGCACGTGTGAGATTCTTGAGCAAGCTACAAAGAAAGTGATAGAATTGATGTCATCATTATATGCATGCATTAGGGATTATTTCTAATAATCCACTTCACCATACAATTTTGCATGGATTCATAAAGAGTGAACAACCAATATTCTTAACAAAAATAGTAGATTCCTTGATTATCAACAATTTCCTTTAGCTCTTGTTTGTATGTATCTCATGAAGCTCTAAATCCTAGACATCGTAGCCTAAATTATAAAATATAGATGCAAGCATGTTAGATTTGTGTATTCCTACAGGGCCATAATGCAAGTAGGCTCTCTTTGAAACTCATATAGTCTTTTGATGGAATTCTTATCAGTTGACAAAGGGTTAATGGTCTACAACAATTTGTTCTTTCCTAATGAGATTTACAACTAACATACCCAATGCAAAAATTAGGAGTTTAAAGGGCACTAACTCACATGGTTGGGCATGTTTGGTCATCATCTATCATATGGATGCATAGACAAATCCTCTCTTATATGGGTGTCCACAAAAATAGTCATTGTGTCAAAGGTTTTATGTTATGATTTTTAGCACTTGGAATTTCATGTAAAGAAGTGTCTATTTTTTATGAAAATATATTTATTTTTATCACATGAGATGACTACATTTGAAATTACAAAGTACATCCATTATTAGTTGTTATTGAAATTATAATTTATTAATTTAATGGTTGGTTAGTTTTCAACATTGTAAAAATTTGAAATGGTTATATTTTACTAAGCACTTTTTTATGAAGTGTGTGTTTTTTCACTAGTATAAATTAAATTGAAGTACAACTACTTTTCCAACCTTTCATTATGAAAGGGTTGGATGAATATGTATCCTTTCAGAAAATATGGCTAGCCCCTTAAAATTGATCACTGATGTATAGTGATGCTTTTAATGCAAGAAGGGATGAGGAAATGAGAAACTTGGCCCAAGTCAGAGGTGGGAAGCTCTCAAGGACCAACAATGGCTATGAGGATGGAATTGTTTTTATTTTTGTATATGCTTAATAGATTCGGTTTCATATGGGATTTCGAATTCACTTGATAATGTACAACAATGAGACATTTTCATCTCATGGAGGAACATTAAGGAAAAAGACCTAGTTGACTATTCAAAGGAAGGGGAGGAAGATCAAATGAATATGTTTTTAGGTTAAGAGACAAGCTACTCACTCATTGGGAAGAGATCAATGTTTCAAATTGTACACATTGGAAAAGGGAAAAGGGTTGTACCTTCATCCCCTAGAGGTAACTCCTAATCATAACAAAGTTGTAAGAAATGAGGTGGTCCATGATGACACTACTTTGGTTGCCCAAACTTTAGTTTATAAGGATATTTTGGTGGTAGAGGAGTCAAGGAAGCTTGTCTCATTTAGAAATAAGTCAAGGTTATGGGAGTATGACGCCATTGGCTAGGGAAATAATACTGAGGAGGTATGATCCAAAACATCATTAGGTTATGAGTTATAAGGATGGACAAATTGCCACAAGCAAAGATAGATCATTATTAATTGTACATTTAAATGGATGAGAGAGTAGCATGGGATCCGCACCTATGGAAAATAGGCTTGCATATAGAGAATAGCCAAGGAGTATGTATGCATGATTAACTTAAATAGGGGATTAGAGCTGACTCCACTTGCGAAAGATTCTCGAAAAAATTAAGATGTGAATTTACAAAGAAGGAAGAAGAAATGTGCTAAGATGAATAAATGTGTTAAAACGAAGAACAAAAAGATTAACTGGTACTTTTGGGTGAATATGTGGAAATGGAGGATGTAATCTCATTATGTGGGAAGGATTTTATTAGTTATTTCTTTGAAAAGGAGGTATTAGATAAATCCCTTTCATGATGGTTGGCAAGGTTTGGAATAAGGAATTGAGTTATATGCCCTAATTCCATGTTCTTACTAGAGAAATTTTAGCTTTTGAATTCTAGTCAAAAGAATATGCAAAGAGAATTTTGGAATGGTATTGGGGTTTAACATTGTTGATGTTGAGAAGGTGCAGATTATGTTTTGACCTTAGGTTGGAAAAAGTTCCACATGACCCATTTGAGTAAAATTATAAAGGTTACCTCTAGAATTCTAGAATAAATCAATCTTGGACATAATTGGAAGGATTGGAATTTTTATATATATGAAAGAACACACCTTAGCTAAGTTCATTAGGTTTGTGGTTGTATAAAAAAAGCTAGTGGAAATTGTCACGAGGGAAGGATTTCCAGAAGTAGTTGAATTTGAATGGGGAACTTTATATTCAAACCCTAGATTGCTGGAAATTAATTTTCAATGATTAGGATTTCATAACCATGAAAATTTGGTGAGGGATCTTCCTTTACCTATAAGAAAATGGGAATGGAGAAAAGTAGAAAAATGAGGGCAGATGAGACTCCTACGCCAATCCTTATCATCAATGAAAAGATGGAGAAGAACTATGGTTCTTGTCTATCTCTTCCAAACCATGGAAGCACTAGGAAAACCTTGTATATTCTATTGTGAAAATCTAAACTACTTTGGTAGGCTTATCTCTAAATACCACTTTAGCTTTGACAGGTTTTGATCTTTGGAGTTGAACCATCAACGTAATATGCAAGGAGCATGTTTTAGCGCAAAAAGAAATTTTAAAAGGTACAACAAAATATAATAACCATCCTCTTTTCTATCACAAAACTAAAACTTAAAAGAAAAATAAGGAAACAAATCTCATTTAGGCCCAAAAGGATAAGTAAAATTCCCCTGTACCTTTACTCTATAGAACCCAATAACAAAGCCAATATTTAGGTTTTCTTGGAACTTTTTGAAAATAACCATGGATAGTGGTTTGAAGAAGTTGGTCATAAGACCTTGCTTGAGAGCAACATGTGATAAGACAAAGTGTATCAAGTTGTCCTTCAGAAACCAACAAAACTATTGGAAAAAAGGTCATTTAGAAGGGAAAATCAATGGTTCTCATCTCTTTGACAAGTTTGATCACAAGTTCTTTAGGGGTTATGGCAAGGTACAGGGTCTATGACAAAAATTATGTGTAACAACATATAGTCATGACTTTATAGGAAGAAGATGGTAGTTCATTTCATTACATTTATTGGAAGAAGGTGACATTAAAGTGTATTTTATTACATTACATTCCTTCTTGATTGCAGCTTCAACCATCCTAGATAAAGTGGCAAAAGGTTTCAACGTTGTTGTTGTCAAGGATAACTTGTAGAGAGTAACAATATAGAAAGACCAGAGATAACAAAATCAATATGCTTAAGATAGGAAGGAGTGATAGAACCAAGTTGTACCACAACCCTTCACAAAGACCCTTGTGGAGAAAGTGAAGTAAACACTACACAAAATGACTTCCAAGAGTAAAGCATATAATGAACATGATAAGTCCATAATGACAATAAATATGACATGATATATGAAGGATCGAGAATATGAAATTGCTTTTACACAAATAAGGGTTAGAAACAACATAGAAATATTGAACAAAATATTTATCTAACAAAAATTGATATCACTTAGATATAGAAAAATATTGCCATCAAGCAACTAAGCCGTAGGCATCAGTTGGTTCTTTGTTGTCACCACGATAAGATGTTAGATATATATGGCCCTGAAAATGTCAAAATCTTCCACACAAGAAGGTTAGAGACAAGTAAAATATCAACATGAGACAACCTCTAGAAACATGATGAATAAACTAAGAAACTAAGCCTTAACGCAAAAAAGACATGAAGATAATGACAAGAATCAGAGATGAATAAAACTGAAATTTCTCACAGTGATAAGATCCAACTATACCTAACTGATGTATTTGAAAACCATCTACAAGAAACAACAAAAAAAATCGACTTACAATGACAATTTCTCTTTGAAACTATGTGTACACACCTTCTCCAAAGGTCAATCATGAGGGCACACACCTTAGGTGATGGAAGATCATGTACATACACGATTTATCCATTTTCAAACCGTGTACCTTTTTTATAAGGCCTTGTAACTGCAGATCCACAAAATCCAAATCTATCTGGACGAAAATGTGTACAAACACAAATCAGAAACATACAAACAACCAGATATACTACTAGAGAGATAAATACTTGATAGTAGGTTAGTATACAATAGATTTCAACTTATATCTATAGAAAAAACCAAGGAAAACTTTAAAAAAATATGAAGAATAAATGGTGAGGGTTAGGGTTTTGAAAAAAAATCGAACATGTTGAAAAATTATTGGATTTGAAGAAAAACCTCAATGGTTGTCTAGATATGATGGTTATTTACTAGAGAAGGAGGGCCCCAAAACAAATTGAAGAACTTGATGCTTGTATTTTTTTTTAACAAAAATTACAGAAGAAAGTAGAGCATAACAACTAGCTCTTGATACCATGCTAGAATATTGAGAAATGTTCATAAACATACAACAAGACATTCACTAGCATGTAAAGCAATAGCAGGAATCAAATATTCTATCCTCCTAGTCAAATAGTAAGAGAGGGACAAAATAAAAAGAGATAGTACACCAGATATACATGGTAAAACCCCAAATGGGGAAACACCCACTGGAAGGTATGGTATTCTTTATTCTTCAAAAAACTCCAATTCTTACAATACATGGCATCCTCACATAAGCATCACATCTCTCTACATATTCATTTCATGCCATAATGATGTTTCATCAACATACCCTAAAAGGGTCTCCTTCACCTCTATTATATAGCTATAGGTATGAAATATTTACATCCCATAATACATGTGGGATAAATATTTTTCCACTTCTCTTATATAAAGAAGGGTAATAAGAGAATATTACTCCATGATGCAGGTGGGATAACTCCTTTTTATAATATAGAGACTTATCTATGCCTTATTTGATAGATACAATCATTACACAATCATCAACACCACACAAGTCATCATTACATATTCCAACAAGACCCTATGTAGACTAGCAACTAGTATGAAAATGTGTCATATCATTATAAAAAAAGAAAGACGAGAAATGCATTATTGAAATAAAAAAGCATACCATTAGGGGGGGATTAGAGTAGGGAAAGGCTCAGGGAACATTAATCCATGATCACTCTCTATCTAAATGTAAAAGGGGTGGGGGATCACAAAACATAGTCCTCAAAGAAATGATTTCATAGTTTAAGCAAGAGATCATTTTGTGAAAGAAACAATGTGGGAAGCGGTTAAGTGGAAAGAAACATCACATCATTCCTTGAAGATTGGATTTTTGTCTTTGAAATCCAATGGAAAATAAAAGGGGTCACTAAGAAGTTGGAACTATTCATTTAATCTCACGAATTCAAATAATATTCAAATCCTTTGAATGCAGGGCTATTGATTGAACTCTTGTTAACAGAATTAGATAAATCATTTCAATCCTCAATATATATGGGCCCCTATGAGAAGACAAAGGATTTGTTGGATAATCTAGTTTCATTAGGCATGCTTGATGAAGATGATGTAATTCTTGCCGGGGGGGTAGGGGGGGGGGTGTCTTAACTTAAAAATTAGAAGTGTAGAAGTCTAGGATATTAATACAAGGGTAGATCTATGGTCATATTATTTTATCCATTTGTTTGAAGATTCAAAAATTTGTGATGTTGAGTAGATAAAGCAAGTTCCAAATTGGATGAATTTTAGAGTTGGCATTGGTGGGGTTTCTAAAACACTAAAGATGTTTATGGTAATAGAAAAGGTAAGGGAGGAGGAAGACATAATTAAATCCTCAATTGGAGGGGGGGTGGGAGGAAGGATCTTTGGATCACCTGCCAATATTGTCACAAATAAACAATGATAGAAAAAACTTCATGGTCCATTAAATTCTATCCTAAATGGATGGAAAATGAGGACTTTATGAAGTTGGTATTCATTAGAGATGATTTTTAACACCCCTTCCATCCCCCATCCCCTACAGTACCTATGACCTATTCCATTTATGATATTCTTGGTCACATTACCCATCAGTGTCCAGAGTTGTCTATTTTATGTAATCATATCTATGCACAAGAAGAGAAGACTGATGTGGATACCCCTATAATTCACATTTCTCTTCCCAACACTACCAAACAACATAATAAGGCATTGTATACTAACCACCCACGTGCATTATGTGGCATCGATTATGTTTCTTCCTATTACCCCACTTAACACACCCAATGAAGCGATTCAATCCATCTATTATGTTTCTTCCTTGAGTGCATCACCCTCTTCATCATCCTCATCACCTTTGGTGATGTCAGACCCCCTAACCTTTTGTCCCTACTTGTTGTAGCAATGAATAAATCCTTGAATCCCTTACCAACCTTGACTTCCCATGGGATGATATGCATCACTAGGCATATTTCCTCCCATAGGAGTCCCCTTCTAAGGGAGAGTCTTCAAACTAATTATCAACCGAGTTGAAATATTTCATTCCCCTAAGACATTTTGATTGGTTTAAGAACCCAATCCTTGCTCCATACACATTTAAGGATGAAAACATGCAGGCCATTATATCTCCCACTATCAAAGTGGAAATTTCACCAATTTCAAGATTCCTTTGACACCATTAAATTTCCTCTTACTTTGGCACCATTGATTTTCCCTCCAGACTTTGGAAAGGACTTTATTCTTTACATATCAATATCCACTTGTGTTGTTGTTGCAGTTCTCCTTCAAGAAGTTCATGACTATATGGAATATGGTATGTTAGTAAGAAATTTTTTAGACCCTCATTTCTATCCTACAACCATGAGGAGAATATTGCCTTATCTGTTGTTTTCTCTATTCAAAATTTACACCATTACATCCTCATAAGCAAAAACAGAGTTGTTGCAAATTTAAATTTGATGCTGTATCTTTGATCCAAATCTTAGGGGAGCTTATAGTCTAAGATCGAATGTGAAAGTCAAAAACCATGTTTTTATTAAATGTAAAAAGGGATCATGATGGAAATGTAATTAATGGAGTTAGTTATTCAAAGTTGACATTGTTAACAAGACACCTTATAAAAAATGTAGTAGGGAGAGAGTTAGAAGCAGGAAGGATAGGTCCCAAAATTGGCCTCATTGCATGTAATGGTTCATCTTAATGTATTCCTTCTTCTCCAACACTCTCTTGTATTTTCATAGTGTATCTAATTTATTTTTTTATGTTAATGTTCCTTATATGAATTTCATAGTATATATATGTGTGTGTGTGTGTGTTCCCTCCTCTATCGCCATTCAAGCCTTTCGGATCTCAAACATCAAGATTTGGATCAGTGGTATTATAGAAGGTAAGCACCCCATCAGAACAAGGGTTTGAAGCATACCGCAGGTTCAAATATTTGAAACAATCACCAAAATCCTTTTGGTACTCTTAGAATCCATTTGTTGGGCCATACACTATAAGCATCACAGTTGGTTCACAGGCACTATAGGGTTTTTCTACCCTCGAATATCCGTTCACCATTGTAGGAGAATCCATACATGGATCCACTACATCCATTGGTCTTCAACATTTTCAAAAATTTTGAAGGGTTTCCATGATGCCCACTGAGGTTCCACAACCTCTACAATAGCCCATGCTTCTCTACAAACCCTTGTCATCCTTTGTGGCCCTCTACCCACATCACTCTATGGATGATGACCCAATTCTGCAAACTTTAGAGAGATTCCATGGAATCTATAGGATTTTTCATAGGTTCTACCACATATAATTTTAAAGGTTTTTACATCAACTCAAATGGGTACTTCATGGAATCTCATTTCGCTTCCTAGTTTGTGAGATATGCTTATTTGAAGTAACACATGTACATACAGAGTGTGACTGCATGTATAAAAACTTTAAACGAGTTCCATGGAATCCATAAAATGTTTCACAAAGTATACCATAGGTTAGTTGAAATGTTTTTTCTTCATCTCAAATGGGTATTTCATGTAATTTCATTTTGTTTCTCGGTTTGTGAGATATGCTTGTTTGAAGTAGCACATGTCTGTAAAACAGTGTGCGACACATACTTTCATCTTCATCAAGTTTTTTTTATCTCCACATGCAGCCATAGAGAAAGTATGTTGTATGGATGGAAATCTCTCTTTGAGATCTCAAATGGGTCTTTGATATAATTCACTTTCATCACCTGCAACAAAAGTTATGAATGGATTTGTGGCAAGACATCAATTACCTCCAAAATCATGATTTTTCCCTATGATTTTTCAAAATTTTGGATTTTATTAAATACTTTTGTAATATTTACCCATTGTAATTGCCCACAAGGTTATGATTAAACCACAAAAAACCCACGGTTATGGGTTAACCACACAAAACCCTTGTCTTCATTGGCAATTGACAAGGTACAATGAACATAATGGGTCCTTTTTAGCTTGAGTGAAATGATGGGGACCATCACTTTTTATGGGTGGGGGAATCATCTGAATCTTAGGGGGGCCTATAGTCTAAGACCGTATGTGAAAGTAAAAAATCCATATTTTTATTAAATGTAAAGAGGGAGCATGATGGACATGTAATTAATGGAGTTAGTTATTCAAAGTTGACATTGTCAACAAGACACCTTATAAAAAAGGTAGTAGGGAGAGAGTTAGAAGCGGGAAGGAGAGGTCCAAAAATTGGCCTCATTGCATGTAATGTTTCATCTTAATGGAATATTTCTTCTCCAACTCTCTCTTGTATTTTCATGGTATATCTAATTTATGTGTTTTTGTTAATGTTCCTTATATGAATTTCATAGTAGATCTATATGTTCTCTCCTCCTCTCTCAGCATTCAAGCCTTCCGAATCTCAACCATCAAGATTCAAATCAATCTCTTGAGTAGGTGTGTCATCAATGGAAAAGTCACTTGTTATATCATTATTCTCCGAGAGTACAACCTTGAATTGGCTACTCCCAAGAGTAAAAAGGCTTTGGCCTTTGTCCTTGGTTGAGTTTACCTCAATTAATCTCCCTACTATCATCAATAATCCAATTATTAATGAAGATATCCATGATCAATATTTATTCGCCATCTCTTCGGATGATCCTTCATATGGGGACATTCTCATCTATTTATGCACTCAAAAGTTCATTCATCGTCTCTCTTGAGATGACCATCGATAGATATGTGACCAAGATTATTGTTTCCTCCTCATTGGAGATATCTTATATCAAAGCGAGGTTGACACTATCTTATCATTGTTCGGATATCCACATCATCTTTTTCAGGATCTTGCATGCAAATTAGGGTTTGCATGCAGAATCTAGGGTTTGCATGCACCTGCATGCACAGGCATGCATCCCAGTCACCAGTTTGATGCCTCCAGCACCTTATCCACTTCATTCTAGCACCCGGGAGCCACCTACCACAGAGTTTTATCCCTCCTAAGCTGAAAGGCGCCCACTTCTCACCTACTGCCAGAGAAGGGCGCACTTGTTCACCTACCACTGCAGTTTCACTTCAGTTACATTCAGTTAGCTCCGATTCTCCCTGATTTGAGGCTAGTTTCACTCCCGACTGACTGTATCACTTCCGTTGGACCTCCAGTTTGATTAGGTGACTTGTTCTGACTTCAGTTAGCCTCCCATGCGCCCCCACTGAGCCTCCAGATCCTATATCAGTGCTACACACTTCAGTTACACTTATTACACTCAGTTAGACTCAGATTGACACCTGGATGACTGGTTGTTGTGATTGATGAGCACCACCAATGATTGATGAGGACTCCTAGATAGAGTCAAGCTACTCCATTCTGTAATTCGAATGACCTCCTTAGGCAATTCGAATTGCTCTGTCATTGTGACAGTTTGTATTGTAATTCATTCACCCTTTCTGGGATAGAGAGCACTGCTGCATGTTTTGCACAGTTTTGCACCATATTTTCTATGTTCATCTGTTGTGACTGATTTACTTGTTCATTAGATCTGCTGTGACTAATTTTACAATCATGATGCCCCACTTTTGAGGAGGTTGAATGGGTGTTAAATGGTTTCCATAACAGGGCATGTGGAGGTCACCTTTTGGGAATGGTCATTGCTTGGAAAATTGTATGCATCAATTAATTTTGTCCAACCTTATTCTTTTATTCCAAAATTGTCAGTTACTCTCCCCAAATATAAGAGCACCTCGACCTACCCCCTTACACCAAGTCGTCCTTGTTGTTCCATTCTACAAATGGGTTATTGGCATCATGGAATGTAAGCCTATGTCAGTCATTGTCCATAGGTATATCATCATGGATATCAACTATTTTACCGAATGGGTTGAATCCATGCCAACATACGATAACATCGCTACCACAATGACCCATTTCTTGTTTAATTGTGTCATCGCTTGTTTCAATGTCATGAAACAATTGGTGTCCATACTCACTTTGAAGGTCAAGTGTGGGAATAAATTGCTTAGTATTTAAAATTTGAACACCAATATTCCTTCGCCTATTACCCTCAGGGAAATGGCCAAGTTGATGCAGTCAACAAAGTCCTCAAAAAAATGCTCCAACGGATGGTGGATAAACATAAGTCCAACTAGCACCTCATGCTCTTTCCTACCTTATGGAAATATTGGACATCAACCAAAACTACTACTGGGTTTACTCCATTTCATCTAGTTTATGGTTTGGAGTCCATTTTAGCTATTGAGTGTTATATTTTCTCCTTACATCTAGTAGTCAATTATTTGGCATACACTTCTGCTCTAGAACAAAGACTAATTTCCTTAGAACAAATGGACGAGGATTGCCACTTTTCCTTACAAAACATTAAAGTAACCAAGAATTTAAAGCCTATTATGAATATCATGTCTACCATCACTCGTTCCATGAAGGTGATCTATTCCTTGTTTACAACCAAGATTGTGACACACTTGGTTGAGGAAAGTTTGAGTCCCTATGCAAGGACTTTACATTTTCAAAAACTGTTTGGGAAAGGGGGCATATCTACTAGCTTGTCCTAATGGCCAACTCCTTAAGAATCCTTGCAATGGGTTGTATCTAAAGAAATTATATCCATTAGATCAATGTCCATTTTTATTTATGTACCATCATTGTTTATATCCTCCACCCTAGGATGAGTCTTATGGTTTATTTTCTTGTTCTTTTTTCAAATGGATTGTTTGTCTTGATGCTACATCAATTATGTTGATGGTGCAAGCATATATACTTTGAATCTCTTCTTAGCGGCTTGGGCCATATATTCCCCATCACACTCCCTCATCCATGTCAGTGGTGTGTATATTGGTGTTACCACCAATAATTAGGCATAATACGATGCTATGATTGGCCTCTTGATCGATGCCCTCCAAATACGCTTTCATCAGCTTTGTGTTCTTTTTATTCCCAATTGCTTATTACATAGTTGAGTAAATGTTATCAAGTATTTGATCCTTTCCTCTCATCAGATTCATTCATATACCTAGAAGTCTCAATATTTTTATAGGTTATGCTGCAAATTAGAATCTAGATTTGCATAGCATTCATCAATAACAAGAACATAAATCATGCATGTGTTTATATAATCATAATCATAAAGTGCAGTCACATGTACATAAAGAAACCATAAAACATACATCACATTGCATTATAAGATAAGGCTTTGTTGTAGCCACAACAGATCCCATGCTTAGCTAAGCACGGGAGCCCCCAATTTTAATAAACGAAAAGGTGTTTGGGTGAGTCATCTTGAAAATTTTAGATTTTGATTTTACCTCTAAAATTCTTCACCCATGCTTTTGGTCTGCTTGTTTGTGAGGGTTTGATTATTTCTTCCAAAGTGTTTCGGTCTGAAAAGAGCCAAAATTTTGAGTATTTTGTTGATTGTTATCATCATCCCGAAACCCAACATTTGGAGAACCCGAAACCCGCAACCCGACAGGTACGGATTGCGGGACTGTTGTTTTTTTTTTTAAGTTTTGGTTTTGGTAATTCTGAAACCTGCAACCTGGCGGCTGTGGGTTGTGGAATCATTCTGTAATAAGACTGAGAAATAATTACCCCAAAACCCGAACCCCACAATGGCGGCATTCGGCTTTCAGGATTGTGATTTTTTTGTTTATTTGGTGTGTACTCCCGAAATCCGCAATCCGTAATTTCGGGATGCAGTTTTCGGGATGGTTATTTTTACTTCACAGTTTAACGTTCCGAAGCTCGCCACCCGCATAGTCAGTTTTCGGCTTTTGGAAATCCTTTTTTTACTTCCATTTTTGTGAACCCGCAACCCGCAAATCCGTACTTTCAGGTTTCGGCTTGCGGGATATTTGAATAAGAACTTCATGAAAATACTTGAACCCGATTCTGCATCCTGCTCCGGTTCATCTCAGTCGTCCGTCTGTTATGGTCTCACGATCATGTTGATTTTGGGTAGTCAGTTAAGTCAAGTTTTTCTATTTTGTCTTTTGAAAGCTGGTCCTGCAAATTATCATTTTTTTGTGTAATCCATGACAGCAGACACTAATACAAGCCTATTGGTTACTTCATGTTGGGTGGACGCCGTCTCTCCGCCTTAAGTTCATCATGTCTGGATTCGAGCTTTGACATCTTGTAATTTTTGTTCCACTTCTTAATGATCGTTTCTTCTCACTTATTCCCGATCTGAAAGCTTTTATCATTCTCGTGGAAGTTGGGTCAAATCAATCGGATTTGTTACGTGCGAAGGATTTATAGCCCGTGTACTGGACCTCCCAGTCGAGACCTTTTGCAAATAAAATTTATCACCCTAACTTTCATCTCCGTTATTAATTACCAGTCATAATTATTGATGGAAGATTGCTTGTAACGTTGTGATCATAAAGGCAATTCAAAATCATGCGAGTAGTAATTGAACTCGTACTTCGCACAAGCTTTGATCCGACTGACACATACCTCGGCTCTTTTCATTACAATTGAAGTAATTACAATGAATTGACTGGATGAGTTTAATCATTGCAGATTGCCCCGCCCGATTATCATCGACCTCTTTGTTGGCCTTTAAATAGCAATCAACGTGAAATTTCCAGTTCATCCCTTGCCTTATGGAATATGTAAGACTCTGTGTGGTATTTTGTTTTTGCGTCCTACTATCCAAGACTCATTTAGAATGAGTAATATTCATGCAGATGGTGAATTTTCTAATGTTCAGGTTGAAAATGAAGAACTCTACCCCTTGTTGTATCAAGAAATGTTGTCACCACCATTTGATGCAGGTGTTCTTGGTCTTAGCAGTGGTAGCAGTGAAGAAGACTTCAAAACTTTGTCTGCCTACATGCAAAACCCTGAAGAGCAAAGGAAGGAAATTTTGGAGGAATCAACTGATCTCGATACTGATGTTATACAGGACTTTATAATCAATGAAGAACCTGACGTGTCGGATACCGTTCCTGAAGTAAATCCTCTAATGGATTTCTCTGTTTTTGACAATGGGTTCCCTGACCCCGAATTTCCTACAGCAGATGCTCCGCAAGCCACACCACCTGTTGATGATAGTGAACAATCTGTGATTGAATTTTTATGGTGCCACGAGACCTTATCTGATTAAAGAACAAGTCTTTCTTTTGTGAAAGGTGGTGGAAAATATTTTAAGCTTAAACATAGCAAGATTTCTTGGATCGATGGTTAGATCTGATTTTGTAATCCCCATTTTGTAGAATTTCTCCTTTCGGAACTCTTATGTAAATTTAGTATATAAGGAGGAATGTTTCCCTTGGTAAGGGGGGGGGGGGTATTTGGAATTGTAATTCAGCAGGAGATAAGACTGAAGATACTCTGTGGTCGGAGTCATTGTAATTTTGGTACAAGGAATATTAATACAGTAATGTTATCTTCGGATCCATCTTCTGATTATCACTTAAATTTCTTTAAGGATTTCTGATTTTATGTTCCAGATTATCATCCGTTATGCATATGATCTCTTGTTGAATATATAATGAATACATAGATCTGTTGTATTGGTTTTTCTGTATAATTGATGTGTGTATGAAAATATTTGATTAAATTTCTTTGATTAAATACTTTCTTTATCGATTTCTGTAATTGATCACATACATATATATTCTGTCATTGTTGATTTTTTTAATCAACAAAAGGATAATAGGTTATATCTTGATGGTCTTTAAGCTTGGATTATTTTGTTTATTTTTCATTAAATAAATCATAATCTAAGTCAGCAAATATCTCATCGAAAGGCATTTCTTTTAAGGGTGATAGACTGTTTTTTCTCTTACACCTCAAGGTTGATCTGCATAAACACCAAGCTTTTCATTTTAGGATAGATCTAACT
Source organism: Larix kaempferi (assembly GCA_027924585.1). Lineage (NCBI taxonomy): Eukaryota > Viridiplantae > Streptophyta > Pinopsida > Pinales > Pinaceae > Larix > Larix kaempferi. The sequence continues at coordinate 3,834,461 of BSBM01000120.1, read as the reverse complement.
TAAGATTAGGTTCTTTTTCCAAATAGGCTAAGTTATAATTGCTAACAGCTTTTCCATAACTTTGTTTCCCTAAATTGGGAAACTGATCTTATTGATCAAATCTTTTACTCATAGAGTGCCAGCGGAGGCCAAATATCCGTGGGTGTTAACCATCCCAAACAGCTCAAGGATAGAATTTCCCTTTTGCAGGGTCTTTCGAAGCCTTTGGTTGGGTTTTCATCCCCTGTTGTGTGCCTTGGAACCCATTCCAACACTTTGCACTTACCCTGCACCCCCGAGGCATCAACAAATGGCGCTAGAAGGAGGGCCACTAGTAAAACATGCCTAAGCAGACTACTAATAAACATCCTCCAGCAAGTACTTCAACGGTTCAAACCCGAAGCCAGACTAGGGCTTCAACATCTGAACAACCAACTAGTACACAACCTACGATTCTCCCTATCGCGTCCACACAAACTGCGGTTATACCTGTCACACCTGTGATACAACAGGAGAACAGAGGAGATATCATTTTCACTTCACCTACAAGGGGACCCATCTCGCTAGAGCAGATATTGAAAACATCTGCTGATAGGGTTTTAAGAACAGAACAACGACTTGCCAATCAAAGAAGACGCGGCCTGGCAGCTCGAAAATTAGAAGGTATCTTGCAGGCTAGCGGTAGGGAAGATCGGCAAGTTCCCACCTCACAAACCACTAATCCACAGGTTCAGCATACCAATAGTTTTAACACAGAGGATCAACATACAATTGATCAACAATCTAAAAACCAAGACCTAGTTAATCGACCAGATTCTCCTGAATATAACCGTGAGGCCACTCTTGTAGGAACACAAGGTCAACCAAATCTTGGAGCCGGTGGTCCACCACCGTCCCCTCCTTCATCTTCATCATCTTCCCCGGATGAAGAGAATTCTTCTAGTTCGTCATCTGAAGAAGAAGAACAAGAACCTTCAATGGTTGGAGAAGGTCAAAACAGACCTTGGCTTGACCAAGGTGCAGTTTTCATATTAGGTGATCAACATAGATTACCAAAGAATCCTGAGAAATGGCTGCCTAAATACAACCCTGATGATAAGATACCTGCGTTGGATCACATTAAAACTTTCATGTAGGCAATCAGGCTTAGAAGCATGGTACATGAGGATGTAGTATGCAGACTCTTTCCGTACACCTTTGAGGGTAGAGCAGCCACTTGGTATTTTTCTTTACCGACCCAATCTATAACTTCCTGGGATGAATTCAAGAAACATTTTACCCAGAAATTCGGGGATGACAAAACACTGCAAGATATTGTCTTAGAATTATCCTCCATGAAAATCAAAGGAAAAGAAAGGGTAAAAGACTTTAACCAAAGGTTCTCATATCTCAAAAACAGAATTCCTACCAATCTTCTTCCTGCTGAAGAATTGTTGGTGGATTATTATGAAAAGGGTCTGCCTCCCCCTATTGCAATATGGGTCAAAAGGGCACAGAAGGGTACTTTACTGGAAGCATTTGATGAAGCAATCCAAGTTGAGAAGGACATCTTTTGTCTAGAAGACAGCCCTGAAGCTTCAGAAGGACAACCTTCCACTTCCAGGAAGAAAATTGAGAATGTCCCTAAACCCACAGTTCATAACAAGGATCCATTTGATATGACTGACATAAAAAAATTCCATCAGAAGATGTCAAATGAGATTGTGGATTTGAAGAAGAATACTAATGATAATCAGAATCAGAACAGAGGTTTTGTAAGGCCACCGTTTAGGAGACATTACCACCACCAAATCCGACAGATGCACTCATAAACGATGAACTCTTTTCTATTTTTAGAGCATTGGCAGCAGAATCCCAAGTCACTCCTGACACTTCCAACGATTAGACTACCCCAGATCCTCCACTACCTGAAGAAGAAGCAGAAGCTGATCCACAGGTCGATGTTGTGGGTTGCTTTTTGGAACTTCCTATGTGTGATGAAGAAGAAGAACCTGAGGCAGTGTTTAACACACAACATCCTTATAATACAAGGTCAACACCACAGCCACCTCAAGAACCTTCATCTTCTCCCCTGGTTCCCACAAGAAACAAGACTGTCCCACAGAAGGATACAGTCCTCCCTCAAATGGAGTACAACCTGGTTGAAGACTTAAAAAGAGTCAAAGCAAACATCTCTCTATTTGAGCTACTCAAGATTCCTGCTATGAGGGATTCTTTACCTAAAAACATGATAGTCAAACCGCCTAGAGAGTCACAGAATAATAATCTAGACTCTGTCACTAAAACTGATGATAAAAAACTAGCAAGTAAGAGAACTCCTCCTTTCTTGCTTACTTTTGAGATTTTCAACTAGAATGTACACAATTGCATGATAGATTCGGGAGCATCATCAAATGTGATGCCCCTCTCTATTTGCAGAAAATTGAATGCAATGTGGGAACCCTATCCAACCCAGATTGTGCAACTTGACAGATCCAAAGTCAGAGTGGTTGGCAAATTGAGAAACGTTCTGCTCATGCTGTCAGCTGATCCCAGGATCCATTAGACAGTTGACATTGTGATAGATGACATTCCAGAAGCCTATGGGATGTGGTTAAGCAGGGACTAGTCAGAGAAACTCAAAGGTTACTTTGCAACCGACTAGTCCCATTTATGGTTGCCTTACAATGGTCAACCGAATAAAATTAAGATCATCATAGAACCTTTTATGAAACAGACAATTATTGATCTTAATGATTCAAGTGAACCTGCTGGTTATCTCACCTCTCGTGCAGAGCAATATACATTCGATACCTTTTTCAGTGAATTCCCAGTTGATGCCTCACTAGAAGAAAGCATCCGAAACACTCAGGTCACTTCTGTACCTTTTTTCTGGTGAAATTGTGCATAATGTATATAATGTGAATACGAATTTTAGATTAGACCCTGTCTCATGGACCTTATTTTTCGATGGCTCCAAGTCCAAGGAGGGAGATGGAGTGGGTTGTGTTCTTATCAATCCTAAAGGAATGAAAATCATGATTGCTTGCAGGTTAGAATTTGATTGCACTAATAATGTAGCCGAATATGAAGATCTTGTGCAGGGGCTCAAGAAGGCCATTGATTTAGGTGTACAAGCAATATAATGCTATGGAGACTCCGAAATTATAGTCAAGCAAGTCAGGAATAAAATACACCACTTATCTCCGCGTTTGGCTAGTTATCAAAAGTTGGTAAGGGATCTAACCAACTTATTTTTGGCATTCAATATTAAATCAGTTCCCAGGTCACAAAATTTTGATGCAGACCTATAGCAAATACAATGTCTAGACTGATCCCACCAGAAGGTCTGTCTCCTCAATTTTTTTCTATCGAATTGATGTACAGGCCATCCATTCCGGATAATGTGACTAATTGGAAAGTGTTTGATGATGACCGACAGATACTCGACTTCCTCACTGCTCAGGATATGTTTCAAGACATGGCCATCGATGAAACAGAACATGAAAAGTCTCTCACTGATTCCTCAAACGTCATCCTGAATTCTGTGATCAATCTAGAAAAGTTTTACGATTTACAGGGCAAGTTCAAATCTCAAACTAATTGTAAAACTCAAAGCTCGTCCTTGAACTATGAGCGGGTTAACCTAGGCACCAAACAAGAACCTCATTTCATCAATTTGGGAGTTGATTGTACCCCTGAAGAACGAAGATCCATTATTGCATTGTGTAAACAGTATAAGGATGTTTTCGCCTGGACATATGACGAGTTGAAAACATTTGACACTAGAGGCATGTTTCATAATATACCCATGAAGCCAAAGGTTAAGCCATTTCAACAAAAGCTGCGGAAGATGCACCCCAGTTTGGAGCCTTCTGTAAAAAAGGAGCTGGAGAAGCTGCTCACTGCTTGAATTATCTTTCCAGTCAGGCACACTCAATGGATCGCTAAATTAGTACCTATATGTAAGAAAAGTGGGGAAATTCGACTGTGTGTTGATTTCAGGAACTGAAATCGGGCTTCTAAGAAAGACAACTATCCTGTTCCACCAATGGAGAAGATTCTTCAAAAGGTAGCCGCGTCAGAGATGTTTTCTCTCCTAGATGGTTTTTCAGGGTATAACCAGGTCATGGTTGCCCCGGACGATCAATTGAAAACAACTTTCAGGACCCCATGGGGTACTTTTTCCTACAGACGGATGCCTTTCGGGATGATCAATGCAGGAGCTACTTTTTAGAGAGCTATGGATATAGCTTTCCGAGGGTTAATGCATAATTTTGTCGTATTTTACCTTGACGATATCACTATTTACTCTAAAAAACGACATGAACATGTGTTTGCTTTGAAACAAGTTTTGATCGCTGCAGGAAATTTGGTATTTCTCTCAACCTGGAGAAATCTATTTTTGCAATAACAGAAGGAAAACTTATGGGCTTCATTATTTTGAAAGAAGGTATGATTATCGATCCTGAACATACAGAGGCTATTTCAAAGATTGGTTTACCAGGCTCACACAAAGCAATGCAATCCTTCTTAGGTAAGATTAATTTTGTACGTAGATTTGTACCAAATTTTTCCCAGATTGTTAAACCACTACAACTTTTGGTCAAGAAAGATGTGCAGTTTACTTGGGTGCAGGAATAGAGAGATGCATTTATCCGAATTCGAAAGGCCATTTCAAAAGCTCCTGCTCTCATGTCCCCAAATTTTGATAAGGATTTCATTCTTTATACTTTTGCCACTGATTTTTCTTATGTAGTCGTCTTAACTCAAAAGCATGACAATGATACTGAAATCCCGATCTCTTTTATGAGCTCAACATTCAAAGGTGCAGAGCTTAAATACTTGCAGATTGATAAGCAATCCTATGCGGTCTATAAATCCGTCAAACATTACAGACCCTACTTGCTGAAGTCTCGAACCAAATTCATTGTTCCATATTCTGCTATCAAAAATGTCCTCATCCAGAAAGAATTGGGGGAAAAGAGGGCCCATTGGATGACCGCCCTACAAGAGTATGATCTTGAGATCAGGTCGGCTAAAATTGTCAAAGGACAAGGCCTTTGTCTTCTAACTGCGCAATCCAATGACCCCGCACAGTAGCAGTCCGAATGGGATCACGAGGAAGAAATTCCCCCAAGTGTTGTTAACGTTATCGATGCCCCAACATCGGAAGGGTACAGCGACATCAGATTTTTCCTGAACCATGGGTTTGCTCCCGAAACCCTTGATTTTAAGAAAAGAAGGGCTTTAAGACTGAAATATGCTCCTTATCAATTCATTGATCAAGTTCTTTTTAGAAAAAAATTTGATGGAGTATTTCTTAGATGCTTGGAAAAACATGAAACTGATGACATTTTGTTTCAATTTCATGCAGGTCCTGCTGGAGGCCATTTTTCAGGAGAGACTACAGCACACAATATTCTTAGGGCCAGATATTATTGGCCCATGTTGTTTAAAGATGCTTATGCTTATGTGAGGAAGTGTGAGCCATGCCAGAAATGCACACGGAAGTTTAGGAAACTTGCATTTCCTCTACAACCGGTTACAATTCATTTTCCATTTCAACAATGGGGACTGGATTTTGTTGGGCCTATAAACCCTCCTTCATCCCTCCAACATAAGTATATCCTCATAGCCACAGACTATTTCGCCAGATGGGTGGAGGTAGCTCCTCTTAAACAATGTAATGCTGCCCAAGTAATCTCTTTCCTTGATACACAGATCGTCACACGCTTTGGCGCTCCAGAGTACATAGTTTTCGATAATGCATCCTACTTCTCTTCAATCGATATAACTGAATATGCATTTGAGATGGGGATTAAGCTTAAGTTTTCTGCCAATTATTATCCTCAAGGTAATGTTTTGGCTGAGTCATCGAACAAAAACCTGATAAACATTCTCAAGAAGACTGTAGATTCTCATCACAGAGATTGGCACACACAGTTGTATAATGCATTATGGGCAGATCGAATTACCCCAAAAGCAGCAATTGCAAATTCTCCCTACTATTTGGTTTATGGCAAAGAAGCCATCCTTCCCACTAATCTTACCATTCCTTCGCTACAATTGGCCCAGTCTGTCCAAGAAGATGATTCTTCTCCCCTCCAGCAAAGAATTGACACCCTCTTGAAGCTAGAAGAGGACAGGGAAATAGCCAAGAACAAGTTGTATCATCATCAGTAGATGGTGAAGAGATGGTTTGATGAAAAATCTTCATCTGGCAGGGAATTTTCTGTTGGTGACCTGCTTCTAAGGTGGGATAAGCAACGTAAAGATAAGAATCAATACACCAAGTTTCAACACCTTTGGCTAGGACCTTTCATTATTACAGAAAAGATTGGTCCCAGCACTGTTCGATTACATACGCTAGAGGGAGTTGTAAACACCTTCCCAGTGAATGTATCTCTTCTTAAAAAGTATTTTGTTTGAACAATTTGGTGCACTTGTACATAGGTGTGATTTGTTTTTCAATCATTTGTTTTATCGCATTGACATTTTGATTGGTTTTCTTGTTTTGTTTTGGTTTTCATGAATAAGGATTCACACTTGTGGTAATGGCTCATGATCACTTTTCGTAGCAACAATTGCTTCTAAAGTTTCAACATCATTATCAATCTTACTTTCTGGCTTTTGATTAGAATTTGCTCTGAAGAATAAATAGTCAAATAAGTGCAGTGCCTTTGGATACTTTTCACTTTGATCATTATCTTTCACCATGCTTTATTTGTGTAATTGAGGTATGGAGGATGGTCATCATTTCTCTATCTGGTGTTTCATGGTTGAATGGCATATCATAATAACCTGACTAGTTTCGATTGCTCATGGATCCTTTTACAATCACTTTGAATATGAATTTTGTTTAAAATTATAAGTTACAAGGTGGGTGGTCTTGTCATCAAGCCAGCCCATTAGGTTCATAGGTGTTCAAAGTGGAATGACATCTTCACATCAAGCCACCACACTTGGAAGATGACTTTCAGTTCTGTTGGAAGGTGGAAGATCCTATTACAGGTTGGTCCATTCATGATCCGCAAAGCACTGGTGAGTAACATTATCACTATGTGGTCACCAAGCCATGGTAATTCCTTGTAGCCTATGCCAAAATAAATTGCTTTGTCTTTCATTATGGGATTTTTGTTGTATACAAGAACAGGGGGGTCTTATCACAAGCCAACCCTGTTATGATCATGGGTTTGATCTTGGACTGGAGTTATCACAATATGGTTACCAAGCCATGATAATTTCTTTTGGTCTTGCAGCCATAAGACAAGGAGTCTCGTCATCGAGCTAGCTTGACCAGTTTCTGAATCAGGCCTGTGAATGGCGTTGTTTCATCTGATCTCCAAGTCAGTACAGTGGTCTCGTATCAACAAGGTTTTATGTATAAAAATTAAAAAAAAATTAAAAAGAGAAAGAAAAGATAAAGGAGTATATATATAATCCATAGATGATCACTGAATATACATATAATTAATAAACCAAAGAGATCTGTAATTAGGATATCCATGAGCATTTCTAAGACTGTGCCTAGGTTCAACACAAGCTGGTTTTCAATGATTACATCATGGAAAGATTTGGTATTACTCTCTAAATCTCCTTATCGGATGAGTGTTATCTTTAAAATGGTCATTGTTGAGATCTATCCATTTTCATGTTCATTGTTTGTTGGCTGTTATCTTTTGAGTATCTTCTTTGAATTGAGTTTCAAGAAATCGGTTGATTGACATGTTGTCTTTAGATGGATTTGATTGCAGAGATATCTAGTTCTTCCCATCCAGTCGCCATTTATGGTAGCCATAACAGATCCCATGCTTATCTAAGCATGGGAGCCCCCAATTTTAATAAAAGCAAAGGTGTTTGGGTGAGTCATCTTGAAAATTTTAGATTTTGATTTTACCTCTAAAATTCTTCACCCATGCTTTTGGTCTGCTTGTTTGTAAGGGTTTGATTATTTCTTCCAAAGTGTTTCAGTCTGAAAAGAGCCAAAATTTTGAGTATTTTGTTGATTGTTATCATCATCCCGAAACCCAACATTTGGAGAACCCGAAACCCGCAACCCGACAGGTGCGGATTGTGGGAATGTTTTTTTTTTTTTAAGTTTTGGTTTTGGTAATTCTGAAACCCGCAACCCGACGGCTGCGGGTTCTGGAATCATTCTGCAATAAGACTGAGAAATAATTACCCCGAAGCCCGAACCCCGCAATGGCGGTATTCGGCTTTCGGGATTGTGATTTTTTTGTTTATTTGGTGTGTACTCCCTAAATCCGCAACCCGTAATTTCGGGATGCGGTTTTTGGGATGGTTATTTTTACTTCACAGTTTAACATTCCGAATCCCGCCACCCGCATAGTCGATTTTTAGCTTTCGGAAATCCTTTTTTTACTTCCATTTTTGTGAACCTGCAACCCGCAAATCCGTACTTTCGGGTTTCGTCTTGCGGGATCTTTGAATAAGAACTTCATGAAAATACTTGAACCCGATTCCGCATCCTGCTCCGGTTAATCTCAGTCGTCCGTCTGTTATGGTCTCATGGTCATGTTGATTTTGGGTAGTAAGTTAAGTCAGGATTTTCCATTTTGTCTTTTGAAAGCTGGTCCTGCCAATTATCATTTTTCTGTGTAATCCATGACAGCAGACACTAATACAAGTCTATCAGTTACTTCATGTTGGGTGGACGCCATCTCTCCGCCTTAAGTTCGCCATGTCTAGATTTGAGCTTTGACATCTTGTAATTTTTGTTCCACTTCTTAATGTTCGTTTCTTCTCACTTATTCCCGACCTGAAAGCTTTTATCATTCTCCTGGAAGTTGGGTCAGATCGATTGGATTTGTTACGTGCGAAGGATTGATAGCCCGTGTACTGGAACTCCCAGTCGAGACCTTTTGCAGATAAAATTTATCACCCTAACTTTCGTCTCAGTTATTAATTACCAGTCATAATTATTGATGGAATATTGCTTGTAAGGATGTGATCGTAAAGGAAATTCAAAATCATGCGAATAGTAATTGAACTCGTACTTTGCACAAGCTTTGATACGACTGGAACATACCTCGGCTCTTTTCATTACAATTGAAGTAAATACAATGAATTGACTGGATGAGTTTAATCATTGCAGATTGCCCCGCCCGATTATCATCAACCTCTTTGTTGGCCTTTAAATAGCAATCAACATGAAATCTCCAGTTCATCCCTTGCCTTCTGGAATATGTAAGACTCTGTGTGGTATTTTTGTTTTGCGTCCTACTATCCAAGACTCATTGAGAATGAGTAATATTCATGCAGATGGTGAATTTTCTAATGTTCAGGTTGAAAATGAAGAACTCTACCCCTTGGTGTATCAAGAAATGTTGTCACCACCGTTTGATGCAGGTGTTCCTGATCTTAGCAGCGGTAGCAGTGAAGAAGACTTCAAAACTTTGTCTACCTACATGCAAAACCCCGAAGAGCAAAGGAAGGAAATTCTAGAGGAATCAACTGATCTTGATACTGATGTTATACAGGACTTTATAATCAATGAAGAACCCAACATGCCGGCTACCGTTCCTGAAGTAAATCCTCTAATGGATTTCTCTGTTTTTGACAGTGGGTTCCCCGACCCCGAATTTCCTATAGCAAATGCTCCGCAAGCCACAACACCTGTTGATGATAGTGAACAATCTGTGATTGAATTTTTATGGTGCCACGAGACCTTATCTGATTAAAGAACAAGTATTTCTTTTGTGAAAGGTGGTGGAAAATATTTTAAGCTTAAAAATAGCAAGATTTCTTGGATCGATGGTTAGATCCGATTTTGTAATCCCCATTTTGTAGAATTTCTCCTTTTGGAACTCTTATGTGAATTTAGTATATAAGGAGGAATGTTTCCCTTAGTAAGGTGGGGGGGATATTTGGAATTGTAATTCAGCAGGAGATAATACTGAAGATACTCTGTGGTCGGAGTCATTGTACTTTTGGTACAAGGCATCTTAATACAGTAATGTTATCTTCGGATCCATCTTCTGATTATCACTTTTCTTTAAGGATTTCTGATTTATGTTCTAGATTATCATCCATTATGCATATGATCTCTTGTTGAATATATAATGAATACATAGATCTGTTGTATTGGTTTTTCTATATAACTGATGTGTGTATGAAAATATCTGATTAAATACTTTCTTTATCGATTTCTGCAATTGATCACATATATATATATATTCTATCGTTGATTTTTCAATCAACAAAAGGATAACAGGTTATATCTTGATGGTCTTTAAGCTTGGATTAGTTTGTTTAATTTTCATTAAATAAATCATAATCTAAGTCAGCAAATATCTCATCGAAAGGCATTTCTGTTAAGGGTGATGGACTGTTTGTTCTCTTACACCTCAAGGTTGATCTGCATAAACACCAAGCTTTTCATTTTAGGATAGATCTAACTTAAGATTAAGTTCTTTTTCCAAATAGGCTAAGTTAGAATTGCTAACAGCTTTTCCATACCTTTGTTTCCCTAAATTGGGAAACTGATCTTATTGATCAAATCTTTTACTCATAGAGTGCCAGCGGAGGCCAAATATCCGTGGGTGTTAACCATCCCAAATAGCTCGAGGATAGAATTGCCCTTACACAGGGTCTTTCGAAGCCTTTGGCTGGGTTTTCATCCCCTGTTGTGTGCCTTGGAACCCATTCGAGCACTTTGCACTTACCCTGCACCCCCGAGGCATCAAAGGCTTATGTATATAAATCACACCCACACATGTCTATATATAATCATCCAAAAATAATGAATGTTTACATCATACAAGCCCATATCTTGATCCATTAAAAACTATGTGATACATAATAAAAAATCCAATGACTGAAGCATGGGGGTAGTTCCCTAAGACTACCTACGCATTATCATCATCACCCTTGGAATGATCCTTTAAATCCTCCTCCACATCTCTCTATGGACTCTCAATGTGGGGAACATTCCCCTCATCATATCCTTGATGGTCTAGGATACCATGAATATGCATCGCATGTTCGATTTCCACTCCGATGGTGCCTAGAAGTATATCATGATAATCTCATCATCAATATATTTTGAACCATCATCCATGACCCCATCCAACAACTGGTCTATGTCATGACAAATTCCCTCCAAAATTTCCTCAAGACCTTGTCATTATCTCTCCACTGGAGGGGTAGGATGAACTGCCTCGACCCACTCCTGTCACCTCCGGTACCCCTACGAGGGGATTGGTCCCACATATGCACACACATAAGAGATCAATAATTAGTAATCTGTATCACATAAATAAATTATCTAGCTACCATCTATGCTAGTATGTAAACATAAGTTATAAAAAAAGAAGAAAAAAAAAGAAATAACATATTAGAATCATTATACATATAATTAGGTCCCCATGCATGGAATGGCAGTTGAGGTAACTCTGGGTCATTCGGTAGTCCATTACCCACATAAGGGTATTCCTCAATGACTACATAAAGTTGTTGCCACTAAGCGAAGAAATCTTGGTAGAACATGTTGCTAATGACACTTCCTCTACCCCTCGTCATCATATCCCTTAGAATCACAATCAAGCATCCATGGGCCCTACATATTAGATTGTGACATGGGGCCATAGTCTCGACACCCTCTCAAAGAAGTAGGCATAGATGAAGGTGCCAAAGTTAGATTCTCCTCCCCTCTTGTTGCAATGAGACAATCATCACCATAGTGTTGTTAGGAACATTTGGGCCCCACCCAAAGTACATGTTGACTAGTACCTGCTCAATGATCCCCCCAAACCCATCATACATACCACACCTACTAGCACTACCCATGTCTTTGGGAACTCTATTTGGACCAACTGATTGGAAGAATCATGAAGTGTTTCCCCTCTCATGTAGGGGGCCACCAAGAATTCCTCCATGTCCACATCCTATGGCCTCACGAGTTGTGTATCACTTATCACCCCCAACATAGGTATCCATGTCATGAAGTAGACATTAGGGAGGGTGAGTTCAATCCACTCACCTTACACAAAGAATGCCTTGATGTCTAAATCCTATACTCGATCATCTTCATCAAATGAAGACCACAAATCTCATTAATGGGTTCTCAATGAATTTAAGAAGCCCATATCTAGTCAATGTATCCCACATTGTACGATAATTATAGAGATCTCTATAGATCACCTAGATATAATTTTCTCTCCATTTGATCCTCATGGCTTATTTTTTGTCCAAAAAAATTCACCCCATCAAAACACAATTTTTTCCATAAAAAGTGTGATCCCCCATCACATATTTCCCATGAATAAGAGCAACAGGGCATCACACATGTTTGACCAAAGAAGAGAAACCTCATTGCACCTTTTTGTTGAATAGGGGTGATGGAATTTCACTTGTTTTATGCATTCAGGTGCAACCCCATCACACTCGTCAGGGTTTTTTTCATGATTTGGTTGTAAAAAAAGCTTCAAAAGCTGCGATGGTTGGAAAAACCTTTTATGGCTCCCCACGATCCCTAAAATACCTAATCTAAGAAATGAAATAGATAAAAATGTATAGAATGGAGATACCTATAACCTATAAGTCACAAAATCCAAATATAATGGATAGAATGTGAGGAATCTATGCTTGAATTTTAAGGTCCGATGAGCTCCTCCCATGGAGAATAGTAAAAATCACACTTGACTGCATGGACCCGACCCTATTTTTAGAATTTGGTCAGTTTTCTCCCACTCCATATGGCCTCATACAATTCCCATTTGGTGTGTCATTTACATTGTTACTTTCCTAGTTTCATGCTCTTCTTAATTGCACAACCAAATTTGTGCGATTAAGATCTTTTTTGGAAGCCAATGTTTTCCCATCCTTTTAATGCAAGCAATTTAATCCTTTACTCTATGTTATAAGTTTCTTGTACTATTGCTTTTCTCTCCAAATTCACTTTTATGCTTTGATATTGTTTCCATGTGTGTACATACATTTTCTGTTAATATCTCAACATTTATTCACGTGCAACCATTCTTATAGGTACACTTTTGCAAACTAGCATATAGGTGATTCCCCTCTAATAACACCTTTGGCATTAAACTTATTTGACCCCGCTCTGCTTGTCGGACCTCCCCCATATTTGGGGAAGTGGTTTAGCCCAACCACCTTTGCATTCACCTTTACCCAATAGTAGAAGCCTTGCCTACATGGGTTATCGATTATTAGTACATCCAATGAATTTTGGTACTCATGTCATTTTTTCCCATAAGAATAGGAGTCGACCTAGTCTGTGACACTAAATTTATCCACATATGCTTTGTAATGTCCCCCATTTTGACCCTTGTAATATTTTGGGCTATAATGTAAATATAATATTTTGGGCTATAATGTAAATAATGTATGCATATTATGTATGATTCCTAGCGTGGAGCTCAAGGCCAAGGCCCCGCTAGTGAACGCTCGATCTAGAAGAGGCAAGTATTTGAAATTATGCTACCCATGTGCTAGTGAACCATGGAAATTGTAAATATGCATTTTAATATAAAATCCCACAACTAGCTATGCAATGCAACAAGAGATGGGGGCATGATGTTACAAGGAATTGGTAGGAGGATATTCAAACCCTTGAGCCAATTGAGTCAAGCCAAGTGTCAATGAGAGAACCCATGAACCCTCAACTACCCATGTTGACTTTTGTACCCAATCATTGATTTCTCCCAAGAGTTGTTTGAGGTAGTTAATGCCTTGGGGAATGGGAGGTATGGTTGTCCAAATTCAAGTATGGGCAAGCCACCCTGCATGGAAATTCGTGTTTGGCTTCTTGGGCAAGGAAAGAGCCATGAATTTCTCCCCAAGTCATTACCCATCAACCCACTTTGCCCTCTCACGAGTTTGGATCTACCTAGGCGTTTTCCTCATTGGTTTTACTATGTTTACCTTCATTTTCCTAGCTGGGAAGGGCGTTTTTGCTGTGGCTAACAGTGGGGAAGAAGGGAAGATGATTTGTGGGTTTTATTGAGGCCGTTTGGCCCACTGAATGCTCATACATCCATGGGAGAAATCAGTTTTCTTCCCTTGGATTGATTCCCTCTTCCCAGAAATTCATTTTTGGTGTGCCTACGTTTTTGGGAAAACCCATGTCCATCTAGCTTCTATGTCCCATTGTTGAAAGTGTGTTTCCAAGCCCATATCTGAGTTTTGTGTTCAAGAGAATTCTGGGGTTGAGTTGGGTATCCATTGCTTTGGGCTATGTTGTGCTTGAGGGTTCCCTTTTCCTTGTAGATATCATGCCCAGCTCGGGGGTGGTCTCTGAGTGCTTAAATAATACAGGCTGGGCAAAGACCTACGGTTGGGAGGAACATTGCAGCGACATAGCTAGTTGTTTGGGACAGCATTGCAACAAGATGAGTATTTTATTGTGTATTTACTTATGCAAATGTGTTAATTTGTTGACTGTATTAAATTGAATAACAGTCATGTAATATGTGTGTGGATGAGTTCATTTCCGATGTGCATGTTTGTTTAATTTACATCTGCACACATTTGTTTTTTAACTGTATGCATCTAATGAATTGGCTGAGTTTTATGAAAATCCCCATTGAATGGCATCAAGTTCCCTTCCTTGCGTTGGGTCCAATGGTGGGGACGTTACATGCTTATTCATTCTCACTCATTGGCCTATTTTTGGACTCCCCCATTATGCCACTTTGATGTTTCATTTTACATTTCATAAGCTCGCCACTTCATCAATACTGTAAAAGTTGCATTATTTTTCCATCATTCATCTACCCCAAGGATATTAACATTATTGTCATATCCCCTGGTCTCTTCTATCTACTATCACACTTTTCATTGATTCACTTGGTTTCCTATTGGACGCTTATCTCCTTGACCCCCTCTTTTCTTCTTGGGTATCAATTCATTTGGGAAACCATTTCAGTAATTCTCCTTAGCACTAATACAAACCATATATGATCTCTGATGGAAACATTCTCAGTTTCCTTGGTTTAGAGCATTCTATGGTGTGTCACCCATGTAACCTTTTTGATGTTATCCTCCATACCATCTTGTTATGATGTCAATAGTAGGAATACAACCAAATACTAAACAAGACAGAATATTAGACGTGAATACACACAGTTCTCATTAATCAAATGTACAATTTATACAATGAGAATGACTCGTGTCTTTGTATTCCCAAGATGTCCCTTGGACTTACGAGATGAGTCCTCATCTCCACCTAACCTAACGGATTAGGTTCCAAAAATAACCCCCTCAATATGAAGGGGTGTATAAGAGTCCAAGTAGAGAGATGAAATCTGGAATTGGACAATTGCCAAGAGCTAAACATTTCTAACTTGACAATCCGAATTTTCCAAGTAAGCTAGCAGAAGATGACATATTATACTAAATATAAGTGCTCTCTAAATCGGTGGTTTTGGATGACCACAAACGAACAAGGATAACATAAGTTGATGTCTTCTACAAAGTGGGTGGTTTAAGGCTGACCACAAACTCTCAAACTTGGTGACAACTTTACTTCTCGCTCAGACGTTCTCTCTAGAACTTGGCATGGAGGCTCAATCGTTCCTCTAGAAAATGGTGGTTTGGGAACCACCATCTGATGTCTATCAAAAGATGAATTATTCTACTAAGTGGGTGTTTTTAGGTTGAACACAAAATCTGGATCTCAATGGAACATGGATCTAACTTTGGTTCAGGATTGCTTGTTCCAAATCGCTTGCTCTCGCTATCTAGTTTCTAATTGTTAGTCATTCCCCATTGTCAGGAACAAAGTTAAGAGTATAATATCTCATGGTGTTTATGAGTGTCAAAACTAGTCACATAATACCATGAACTCATGGATGCTTTATGGCATGACTCTCTCTTTTTTTCTTCTGGCTACAACTCTGAAACTACCATCTGAATATGGTTGTGGCTCATGCTCTCTTGTATCAACTCACTTGAAGAAGGATGTGATTGCTTGTTGTCAAATTCATAAGGAATCGAAACTTGAATCCTGACTATCAAATCATGATGTTCCCCCATGTTAGGTACAAGATGAGAAACATGAAAATTTTCAGCTACAAGTTGTGTCAGGACTCGAGACTTGGTTATGTGATATGATTGATAAATCATCAATCTTGCAGGTTTCTTTAGTGTCGAACATCTATCTAAAGAATGGCTATGCTTCTCATAATGTTTACAAGGATGAAGATTGAATCACTATTCTTCCATGTGGCCAATTCACTAACAATGTTGGCAACGATTTTAAGCTAGAATAGGTGAAGATGACTCATCTTGAAGAAATCCAAAACTCTGAAACTAGATTGGTCTGGAATAATTTGGAATATGAAAGGTCACATCCTTATCATATCCAATGCTTATTTTGTGTTTGTTTATCCTGAGTTCTTCCCAAGTTCTGATGATGGATTTGGAAAGATTATGCTGAACATGATCATGAGGGGCTTCATCTTCTAACATTATTTCACTGTCTTGGTTGTTCATTGGCAGCTGATAGGAATCATCTTCATATTCAAAGAGAGGGTTGTTTTGAACAAACACTAGTTCAGAATGTTGATTCCTTTGTTGTAGCTGGAGCTACGAATCAAGTTGTAGAAACTCAAGTGTGTCTTGTGAATCTTGTACACAATTTTGAATGTGAATGAAAGTTGTTTTGTAGACTATGACATTGTTGCTGACAGAGGAGAAAAGTAGAGTGTTCAGGAACTCTACCAAACCATTGATTCTCTCTGTTGATAAATTGAATCTACTCACTCAAAAGTGAAGGGCTTCTTGCAACTCCATCCTTTTACAAGCACTCAATAAATTCAAATTCAAAAAATGAAGGGGTGTCAGGTTCAACCGAAAGTGCATCCGAATACAACTCAGTTTCAATTTGACACTTACAAAATAATTATTGTATGTATTAGAAATACAATAAAACTTACAAAATTTACTGTTTGCAAGTTCTAATCTGGAGTTGAATGGTTTACCTAAGATGATCCATTGTGGTATGAAAACTATTGAGACAAACATGCCTCAAAAATCAACTTATTTTTTCTACAAGCTGCTCCTCACAATCCCCAAGATCTCTGTAGTAACCATCTCTACTACAAACAATTTTGCAAAACAAGTAGCTCTAAACTATTCAACAACAGTAACCAACTCAGACTTAGATGGCAATATCTGTAATACAATGCAGTCTTCTACATTCTTTGTTCAATGTGCTTGAGAGGATATGGATGAGACCCTCAAATGACAAATGCTCTAAATTTCCCAAAAAATAAGAGGCAAGCCTCTATGGAATGCATGAACACTATAATCTCTGCAATAATCTCAGGAAAAAAAGCTCTACTTTAAGTGGACTTTACAAAACCTTCTCAAGCAAATTTGATAAAAATTATGGAGTGTTGCTTGAATCACTAGAGAATTGCTTCGAGAAGCAAATGTAGGAGTGTTAAACATGCACCAAAATTAATATCTTTAAGAGCATCCCATACTAATCATAACTAGAGTTGGAGAAAGGTGCATCTTTGCATCACATATTAAGCACAATTAATATCTCAAATCTCTTTACCATTCTCTCCCTAATGGTAAAAAATGGATCCCTTATCAAGCAATTTAGGTTAATTAAGGACAACCCATTCAAACACCCAACAAATAGTGAAGCACAAACCCTTTGGTTAACAAAAGAGTAGTCATGCATTGGTTGCAGGGATTCAGCGATTCAAAATAGAGACTAATGGTCAACGTCTCTTTACCTTCCACCATTGATCTATGCTACCTCAAATTGAATGATTATTAGAGAGGTAAGAAAGAGCAGCCTCACACAGTATTCAATGCAACTAGGGTTTTGAATGAGTGAATGTGGGTTCTGACTATCAAATCATTGGATGTGCGAATCTCCCACTGGGTGCGCCACTCTCCCGGTCAGGAAGCCAAAAATTTACCCTTGTATTAAAATTTAGTCCCAGGAAGCCAACAAGTTGTGAAATTTGGATTTTCCTTACATTCATTAGATTCAGAGACCTGTTACCAATTTGTTACAGACTAATTTGGTACGGATTTTCACAATAGGGATTATTAAAAGCTTCTCTAGACCTGCTATAGACCAAAAAAAAGCATGTATTCAATGTATAATGTATGGCTGAAAATTGAAATACTAACCATTTCCAATGCATGCTTGGAGGCCCATAACTGTAGCAAAAAATAGTGATATCTTCTCATCCTTACTATAGAAAGGCGAAAAATCCCTCTTCCCACCACACGCAACTCTAGGAGCACAGAGAACTTATAGCTACCAATAATAATCTCCCTCCATCTAGACTTGGGATTTTCTATTCCTTTATCTTCAAACAAACTACTGCCCCTTGCGCCGCTAATACTGGATACATCCTCCTGTATCAAATCCATGTGAATGTTAGCCTCTTTATCACAAATATATTTGATGGATATTTACTAGAATATTCAATCTGTATGAATGGGTATTTCTCAGCACGTCATCTGTAAACACCCACAATGTATTATGAATCTGGATCTAAATATCTAATAAACCTACGTTGGAACTCCAATGAATATTGGTTTTTCCAGATATATATATATAAGAGGGCATAATACAAAAGCTTTTATTTGGACATCAAACTTACATTCAGTTTTGGTCTCTCCACACAAAGAATCTTTGAGCCAGCCTACGCCTTCCTTTCTTTTAACAAAGACAAAGTCTCGGATAGCATCTGTACAACCCTTAAAGGTTAACACTGCTTGGCAATCAGCACAGGCAGAGGAGAAGATTATCATGTGGGTTTGGTAAAGCTCAAACGCAAGTGCAACCATTTTTCAATATGCATAACCTGCAACATGAATGTGGACTGGACTACGGGCAATCTATTCTGTTTATTGTTTGTCCAGGCGCCCTAATATTCAAATTTCAACGGGTAGAGGGCGACTCCAATATCAACCTATGTTGGAGACGATTGTAGAGACTATTTGATAGGGCGATTTTCATGTAACAAATATGATCTATATATCAAGAAACAAAGAATGGTCTAACCTACATGGCATGATATAGCTGAGATATCTACTTCATTGAAAGTCATAAAATGCATTATTGGGGTGGGCATTGGATATAACGTTCATAATGTATCTATTGAAAGTTGAGGCAATGAGAGGTTGAGTATACTAGAAAAGTTCATTGGTCGGAAAAAAAAGGAAATAATAGTTATTGGGTGTAGCAAGAGACAAAATCAACGATCTTAAAGATCAAAACTTTTTATGCAAACAGTTGAAGCCTGAAGGAGGGTAAGACCTTCACTGGTTAGTTGCAGAGACACTAAAAAAATGTACTCATGCTTTTATTCCAGAAATCTCGAATGTATATATCTCTTTTCATTTATTTTCTAGAAATCTGAAATGTATATATCTCTTTTCATTTATTTTCCAGAAATCTGACTAACCTTGCAAGGTTCGGTAGCCAACCTCCGTAGGTGCATGGATGGTTCTTTTGTGCTCTGGAGACTGTTGCTCAACGTTCTCACAAGTCACTACTAGCCTGTTAATTCCCACTGCCACTGGCCAGGGTTCTCAACTTCTTTTGTGTCCAGACTCTAGAGTCCGCGTTCCACTTCCCACTACCCAGTTCCCACTCTTTTTTTCCTAATAATGTCCATTGTATTTGTGGAGGCCTTATGCCGCACACAAGTCATTCCAAATCCAGTTATGAATTTATGAATGACATCGATCCAGCATGGATCCCAGCCATCCTGGGCTCCGCTCTAGCCTCTAGCGAGGGCCCAAGCTCGAGTCTTGTTACATAGAAATCTTCCACCCTGTGAGCATCAGCATTGTTTGGCCTGTAGGATCCATTTCAGTGACTCAGATCCATTTTTATCCTTCAATGATACTAGTTTTCCCTATTTTTATTCCTACCCGCATGTTGCATCACTATAGCATGCATACCCGTGAGTTGCATCACTATAGCCCGCGGGTATCAAGTAAAATGGTAAAAACCACTATTAATTACTTTTTACTCCCAAAAAGAGGTCATTGGGTGAACTTTGGCTCTCCATCTGCCCAAGTAACGTCTCGATGAGTCCTTTCACCTACCTTTGAGAGGACTATATATTGAGCACATATGGCTTATGGACGAGAGGAAGAAGAGAATAGTAAAGGAACTCTAGTGGATTTTTGCCTTATCTTGAGTCTGCACTCATTGATCCTTGTAGTTGTGGACCATTTATGTTCACCTTCCAAACTCCTTTCTAGTTTGAGTTTTCCATTCATGGAGGATTGAAGTGGTGGAGGCACAAGTGGATTGATCTAGATCTTGGTTCAGATTGGTTGCCGACAAGAGGTCGTATCACTTTGTAC
This sequence comes from Larix kaempferi, assembly GCA_027924585.1. Classification (NCBI taxonomy): domain Eukaryota; kingdom Viridiplantae; phylum Streptophyta; class Pinopsida; order Pinales; family Pinaceae; genus Larix; species Larix kaempferi. The sequence goes on along the minus strand of BSBM01000120.1, from coordinate 3,814,166 downwards.
TTCTTCTTGTTCATTAATAGAAATGCTCATATTCTCGTCGATTCATGGTGTGAATGTTGTTTATTATACATTGGGTTACATTTGCTTATGATTCTATGGACCATTTTTATTGATAATGTTAATGTCAATTATATATTATATGTACTTGTTGGATATTGGCCATCAAGACTAATTTGCAGATTACAAGTGCACGGATTGAAAGCTCCAACGGGGATCTACATCAAACGTTTGGATCGAGGTTGGTTACATTTCTCCATTATCCTAACATTGTCATTTATAATAGCATTGCTTTGAGAATTGAGTAGATTTCTGGTAGTCATCTATCTGTTGTGGTATTCCCAAGCCATAATGAGTTTTCTCCAATACAGAAATGGCGACTCCGCTGGGGAAAACATCCATGTTTGGAAAATGTTTTGAGCATTAGTCCATAATTAGAGTTGTTGTTTATCGAAGCTCTGTGTCACTGATTGGCCGTTAAGATACACTGTAGAAAACTTGCTTTTTCTGAGCCTCTGGACTCTCTGTTTTCCCATTTGGCTTTCCTCACCCACGAGCTAGCTTAGTTCTACCCGCCTCTGTTTACTCTACTGCTCGCGGGTACCCATAGGTATTCCTTCGATAGTAGCGTGTAACTCCGACTTTTGTTGGTTTATGGCTATTGGTTGTTGTTAGGTGAGTTTGGTTGGTTCCTCGGTCTTTGTTGGCCTCTTTCTTGACTGTTTCATGCCTTGGTTGTGACCAGATCTCTTCGTTTCTCTTGGTTGAACCTTCTTGGTTTTTTACCAATCTTTGGTTTTAGCCTCTTGGTTTCTTCCTTTTGAGCTCATTCCTTTGGCTGAGTCTTGTTGTTTAGGATTTGCTGGGTTGTCTTAGTGATCTTCTCGGCACTTCAGTGACTGAATAGTAGGATTTTGCTTGCATTTTTTCATTCCATTTATATTGAAAAAATACAAAAATATTCATTTAGTTTTTTGCATTTTCCTTCTTGTTTATAAGCGAAAATACAAAAATATTTTATTTTCATGTACTGCATCTTGCATTGAGTGCTTGTTGCCTTCATTTTAGGTTCTGCCTGTGCATCGAAAAGATAAAAGATTGCACCTTTATTTCGGAATTGTTGGTTGATTTTGCATATTAGTGACATTGTTTTATTGGATAGATGAGTCTAGGATTGGATGATGTTGCATACTATTGAGTCTACACATCACTAGTTTCACGATCATATCCCTTGAGTAATCACAGCCACTAAAATTAACGCTTAATCATAAAATTGATTAGACTGATTTTATTTATAGGGTACACCAACTAGCATAGGTTTAGAGTCTTGGAATAGATCATTGTGAGTTAACAATCCAAGACTACTAGACGAAACATTAGGTGTCTGACCAGGGAGTGGAGGAATCCATGGTATAGATCGGTGTTCTCAGGAAGCTCTACTCAATCCAGAGTTAAGCACGAGGTCACGGGATGTTAGTTGAGCAGATATCCCTCTGATACCGGCTGAACGTGGGAGATATATCCAAGATTTGTTCGTATCTGGGGGTACCAGAGGTTCATCCTCTTGTGCTTCGGGCTTAGCTACCCTGCCCATACGACTGGTCCCACCTGCAACTATCCCCCTGAGCATTGGTTATATTACGGTGAACATAGTTGCCTTACCTAAGTATCGCACAGGGTACTTGCAGTGGTTATGCTATTTGTGTCCTACGTCAGATAGGGATTGGACAACACAGTTGTGTTCATGCAGTGGACTTGACCCTGTCGACACAATGAAGCCTGGGTGTCTCTATAACTGATTATGTTACCTCCGGCTATAGTTTGGGAGTCTCAAGCCTCTCCTAGGCGAGACATACCAGCTCTAGTGTCGGGAGCTCATTTATCCACTTTGTTTGTCTGCTCTTGGTTGTAGTTTCTCTAGGTGTGTGCTTTTGATTTACTATTTTTGATCAATAGTTGGCCTTTAGGGGATGTTGTGTCTCTCTCTGGAGATAACGTGGCACAAAGCCCTAATCTCTACCGGTCCCGTCGTTTGGTTGGTTTAAAGCCACTTGAAGTTACACGCCATATTGCTAGAGGACGTCGGAGGCCTCCCTCTGAGTCTTCAGATTCATACGAGACTTACATTGAAGATTACATGGCTGCACATCCTGATATTGGGAAAGACCCTTCTACTCCTTCGGGTAGTGTTGACCTTACTTCTGATCCCCATACGCCTCGTGAGGATTGGGGAGGTGATCCACCTGACACTCAACCTGGTTCTATTTGGCCTAATCCACTTGACCGGGATCTGTTTGATCCTTAATCCAGATAATTATCTTTACGGGATGCCCAACTTACCCAAGGAGGAAGAACAGGACGAGCCTGTCGTTCCTTTGTTTCCACGTGATTATAGATACAGGAGGCCTGAGACTCATGATGACACTGGCCCTACGATCAACCCCACCGCACTCTCTTTTGGTATGCCTAGTCATAGTACTGTCAAACCTTCCACTACGGTTGGTACTCACGCTGGCACTAGTCAAAGTGTTAGCCATACTATACCCACTGGGGGTACTACCCTCGCTAGGGGCACTACGTTGTCCACCCACTCACATAGTATGGGGACTGGTTGGATTCCTAACCATGCTAATGCTGGAAGACGACCACCTCCTAGGATTACTCAACCTAACTGGAATGTTGTTTGGAATACGACTCACCATCCACCTCCTAATACACATGTCGCTACTCGTCAACCTAGGACTACTTTTGCACATGATACCATTCCTCCCAACCACGGGGGTGGACATATACCGCATACTTTTGCGTCCACTGCCACCACTAGAGATGCTAATGTAGGGGGTGGGGATATTTCCTATCCACATGGACATCACACCACCAACCCTGCTACTAATCACACTAATGTTGGGGCTAGGAATACTTCTCATGCTTTTGGTCACCACACGACTGCTCAAGCTAATCCTAATGCTGGGGTTGGGAACATACCATACCATTACGGTCATTACAACATGGTTCTCACTATGAATAGTACATATATGCCCCATACTCATGGTGGCAACCCTTACTACAACACAGTCGGTGCTGGCCACTAGTATGACCCACCACCCCAATATGGTGCCCAAAACACGCATATACTTGCTTACTCTCAAATGGGTCAGCCAGGAGGAGGTTATAAATCCTATGGCCATGGGAAAGCTTATGGGCAGTCAGGTCCTCAGTATCAGCAGTTTAATCCTCATGGTCAAGCTTTTGGTCCATCTTATAACACAATTCTGTTTAACCAACCTTTTATGGGGGCTTATAATCAAGCTTTCCAGCCTCAGCTCCTGTTCCTTGCACGCTTGAATCTCCCGGATATTTCGAATCTCACGAATGATCCGGTGTGTCATGACCCTACTTGGCCCCCAGTCCCTACCAAGCTTCCTTCAGACATTCCAAAGTTTGAAGGGAAAGGTGGTGAGGACCCGGGAGATCATGTCACGACGTTTCACCTTTGGTGCTCCTCCAACTCTTTGAATCATGATTCCATTAGATTATGACTATTTCAACGCACCCTCACGGGGGCAGCTGCGAAGTGGTATGTGGAGTTGCCTGGAAACACCTATAAGGGATTCAACGAGATTGCTTTGGTTTTCTTAGACCATTTCCAGTTGCCGGTTCGTTATGATACTGGTACTGAGTTATTGTCCACCTTCCATCAGAATAAGGACACACATATTTCTGACCACGTTCAAGAGTGGCGTCGGCAGAAGAGATTAGTGAAAGCCAACATTCCTCCAGAGTTCCTGTTGGAATGGTTCCTTAAGTCTTTACTCCCAAACATTGCTAAGGATGTTTCGATGTCCGACATTGTGACTGAGGAACAAGCTATCTTGAAAGTCCAGCAGTTAGATCTACTTTATTCTCAGTCTGGCATTTTGTATGACATTATTCCTGACGCACCGAGAACAAGACATGAGCCTACGTCAGTTCCTGGACCACATTCCAATGGCATCGTGGGGTCCGCATGCACTCGCCCTGTAGACTTGGTATCTAATCAAATGCAAAATTTGTCGCTAAACCAGTTTGCTCCCGGACAGGTTCACAACTTGTCCACTTCCACTCCATCGTCTAATGTACACAATGTGCAATCAACGAAACCGTCAGGTAACCAGCAACCTGGTGGTAAGAAAAAGGGGAGAAATAATCATAGGGGTGGAAACAATGGAAGTAATAACAATAGCAATCGTAATACTCCTCATAAAGAGAATGCCAACCCTCCTCAGGAAGGTGGTAATGCTAGCAAGGATCGTAAACCTAGGCGTAAGGTGAAATTCCCTTGCAAGCTTTGTGGGGAGGATCATCTTACTCACTTATGTCCTCAAATTGAAGAAGCATCGAAGCATTTGGCATAGAGCCCAGCTGTGTTGAAGGATCCCCTTCCTCATCATCAAAACATGGCTTCGCATGCTCCCACCACTGGTTATGGTACTAATGAAACGACCACGTCTTCTTTCGTTATGGATGTGTGAATATGGTTCAGTCGGAGGTTTGTGTTGCTACTCGTCAATGCGATTATAGTGCACCACAACCAAATCTGGGGAATGAGCCTCCCCCTCCTCCTGATAATTTCTTGCATATCGAGAAGCCTTCCATTATGCCGCGGATACCGAAAGTTGTTCTCAAGCGCTCCATGCATAATCCTAATGCTCGAGCCGCCCAGAACTACTCCATCGTAGAAGATTTGGGCCAAACTCCGTGTGCCATGTCGGCTCTTGAAGTTTTGCAATCCTATCCTTCTCAGAAGCATGCCCTTTTGAGTGCGTTAGGATTTCAGGATGGGGGAAATCCTAATGTTATCAAGTTCGATACTACTGATGTCCGACCTCGCTTGCCTTACCACGTGGCTTTTCAAATCCAGGTGGTTTTCCTTAAGAGCTTCGTCAAACGTACTATGGTTGATGAAGGTGCCTCCGCGTCACTAATGTCGTTAGCTTGTTGGAAAGCTCTTGGCTCTCCTCCTTTACTCGTGTCTAGAACCACACTCACTGCATTCGATGGTAGGTATTTTACGTCGCATGGAATTATCCCTTCCCTTGTTGTCTCCTTGGGAGGTAAGTCAGTGCCTATTGAAGTCGAAGTGGTTGATGCGCCCATCGACTACAACCTTTTACTGGGTCGAAACTGGATGTACGCTATGAAGGCTGTTGCATCTACTGTATTTAGAGTTCTTTGCTTTCCCCATGAAGGCAAGATTGTGACGATCGATCAGCTGGATTATGTTGGCACTCCTTCCACAGCATCCACGGGATCTGTAGTCCCGCAAGTTTCTAATTCTCAGCCGGCAATTGGGAACATAGGTGTTGGAATGTACCCTTCATTGATGGAAACTTTTAACCATTCTGCACCTACGAATTTTATTGGAACCATTACCGACAATGCATCTCCTCCTCCGAATAATATGTTATTCTGGACCTCCTATTTAGATGATTCGTGGACTTTACCATCCATGAGTTCCACGTCTGGAGACATTGCGCACGTCGGGATGTCTATGCCTTTATCTGTAGTGGAGCTCGCTTACAATCATATCCAACAAACCACTACAGATCCGGATCTCTCTTCTTCCCAGACAGTTGAGGAAGATCCCGTTACGCTGCCAGTTTTGGCAACCAACCTATCTTGTTCACATGATTGCCTCGATGGTATCCTACCTTCAGATGAAGTTTTTATTGAGGCCATGAATGGTAATGACAAGCCTTGGGAGGATTCTCATCATCAATTTTATTTCCTTCCCACCCTTGATCTTATTGAACGAGATGAGCCTATAATACAACCTGCCATCCATTTGAATTTGGATCCATTCACAGTCTCATCCAGCCCTAATTTGACGTTTGATTCTAATGAGTCTTTGAGCTCTCCTATAGATCCGCAAATCGGTGCTCCTGAAGAGTTTGATTCTATTTCTAGAATTTCCAACTCCCGTGATGATGAATTTGCTCTTGCAGATTCCTTCACATCCTTCAGCTTTGGTCTTCATTTTGAAGATGATCATTTTGATCCCTCAGGTATTGGTACTATGGCACCTTTAGTGGTTAGCTCTACGTGCGTTATGTTTGAGGTTAACAATAGTGAATTTGAAAATGTTTCTACCGCAGTGACTTGTATCAAATTTTTCTTTACGTGCGTCTTAGAGATGATCTTGGTAGTTATGTCTCTTGGAGACAGGATTCTTAGGTGGACTTATACTTGTTTACTGGTCATTTTCGACATTTGCTTCGGCCATGGTAGGAATACTCGGAACCTTGCATATAGGTTTAGGCCTCCCCATTGTTATGATGCATTTGAACCTATTACTATCCGAATTCGCAGACATCCCCTGAGTGTCCTTAGCTTGCTCATGTTCCTTGCATTATGCATAGCTTTGTTCCATGTGCTTGGAACTAGTCTCGCATGTCCCTGACACCCATCTGCCCCCATTACGATCATTCTTCCATATCTCCTTTGAGCTCGTTAAAAATAGTAAGGAGGTCACGAGTTTACTTTTTCGAGCTCGTTAAACCTTTACGGAAAAGATTTTTATAAAGTCTTTTTTAAGCCCTTGTTAGACTTTTTCAAATCAAACAAGATTGTCAAGTATACTTGTCATTTCAGACTCGTTAAAGGATTTGAAGTGACATTCACTTAGGTATAAGTTTACCCCTTTTCTGAACCTTTTTGGATTAATTATGAAAAATGTATACTCTAGTCATACATGATTAGAAGAGTTCTTCTCTCATTATTTTACACTTTTTCGGGTGAGGAGACTAACTTTACAAAAAAGGACTCCCCTTTTATATCATGTTGTGATTACATTGCATCATCCTGCTTGCCGCTTGAGCCTTGTGCAGGCTCCCGCTTACTCAATTGTTAGCCTGGTGCCTGAGCACTTTTCCCCTGTCGAGCCCTGCAGAGCTTATATTTTCCCTTCACAATTTGATGACCTTTTGACCCTGAGGGAACATACCCTCGAGTGTCCACATCCTGCACGCATCTCCTTGCATTGAGCATAGGTATGTTCCACTGCTTGGGACTAGTTTGCTAGCTATTTGACACTCGTTCCCTCACCTATTGTACTATAAGCAATTTTATTCTTTTTCAAGATTTTCCCAAATATGAAAAAGACCAAAAAAATCAAATATTCCAAAAAGTCGGATGGGATTATGGTCACTATTTCTTGTTGGCAGTTGTTGTGTCTCCTTTGAACAGAGCATTCATTCCACTCCGTACATTATGAGTCGGAACTATAGTTGGGCCTTAGGAGCTGTACTTGTTTCTCAGTTTTCTCCACCGATTAGTTAAGCTTCCAGTCATTATGGATCCCTCTATAATTCCTCCTGCATTGCACAGTTTATGTCAAGTCTATGCTGCCTGAGTCTATCCATCTACTCATGCTCTTGTTCAAAGGAAGTCCTGAACCAGTGTCGGCCACTCCTTAGATCTCTTGACTATTGCATGTCGGCCATCCTTATTGAGTCAATCCGTTTCACCTGAGATCTTCCAAATCTTTCAGAATTGCTGGTACCTTGTGTTGGTTGATGGGGGATGCCTTAATTCCCTCCTTCCAGCGAGTCTCGTTCCGTCGACTTCAACTCATTTATTCCGCGACTTGAGGCTTAGAGTTCGGTTGAGTACCTTGAGGCTTACAGTCATTAGTGGCAGGTTCTCTCGCCATCAAAAGTTTTGGGAATACATCAATGTCCGCTAATCAATGGATTCATCCTAGTGTTTGACTTCAACCCATTTATTCACACTCTGATGATTGTGCTCTGTGCCTTGATGCCCATTTTCATTATCGGTGGGTCATCTCGCGTCTATTAACGGTATACATCATTGACCGGTAATCAGACGATGTCTCATCAAGTTTGACCCCAACTCCTTTATTCACTTGATGGGACTTGCACCGTCGAAGACTTGCGTAGAAGACCCCAGGCGATTGTGGCATTCAGTATGCTACATATGACTTTGACTTTACATCTAAGATATCACCTCTCAGATGTCAGCAGTTTGTACCTCCAGTTTACACCAGTTGTTTCCTTTTCACCAGGAGACCATATCTTACTGTAGAGGGATCATGGCAATGATCACTTATGACATGTATCTATTGTGTATTGCCTATTCATGGCCATTGTATCAGATTGTTGTACTATACCGACATGTATTCAGGGATACTATTGTATTATGACGAGTGAGCCGTTCTTTCCACTTGTGTCTCCATCACTCCACTTCTGAGTTTTATAATGTATTTTGGCCATCGTAGCACTTTCAATCTCTGACCTCACACATTAGGGGGCATCTGTTACACAGAAATCTTCCACCCTGTGAGCATCAGCATTGTTTGGCCTGTAGGATCCATTTTAGCGACTCAGATCCATTTTTATCCTTCAGTGATACCAGTTTGCCCTATTTTTATTCCTACCCGCATGTTGCATCACTATAGCATGCGTACTCGCGAGTTGCATCACTATAGCATGCAGGTATCAAGTAAAATGGTAAAAACCACTATTAATTACTTTTTACTCCCAAAAAGCGGTCATTGGGTGACCTTTGGCTCTCCATCTACCCAAGTAACGTCTCGATGAGTCCTTTCACCTACCTTTGAGAGGACTATATATTGAGCACATATGGCTTATGGACGGGAGGAAGAAGAGAATAGTAAAGGAATTCTAGTGGATTTTTTCCCTATCTTGAGTCTGCACTCATTGATCCTTGTAGTTGTGGACCATTTATGTTCACCTTCCAAACTCCTTTCTAGTTTGAGTTTTCCATTCATGGAGGATTGAAGTGGTGGAGGCACAAGTGGATTGATCTAGATCTTGGTTCAAATTAGTTGCCAGCAAGAGGTTGTATCACTTTGTACTTCTTCTTGTTCATTAATAGAAATGCTCATATTCTCATCCATTCATGGTGTGAATGTTGTTTATTATACATTGGGTTACATTTGCTTATGATTATATGGACCATTGTTATTGATAATGTTAATGTCAATTATATATTATATGTACTTGTTGGATATTGGCTGTGAAGACTAATTTGCATATTACAAGTGCACGGATTGAAAGCTCCAACGGGGATCTACATCAAACGTTTGGATCGAGGTTGGTTACATTTCTCCATTATCTTAACATTGTCATTTATAATAGCATTGCTTTGAAAATTGAGTAGATTTCTAGTAGTCATCTGTCTGTTGTGGTATTCCCAAACCATAGTGAGTTTTCTCCAATACAAGCCTCCGGGCCTAAGGCGAGTCGCGAGTCATTCCAATGAAACATTTAAATTAATTGAAACCCACCAACAAAATCGACAATTGCATTTGCGACAATGATCCAATTTCGATTTTAGTTCCCTAGACTTATTTGGCTCAGTCTTTTAGCATTTGAGCCACCCATGAGAAGTTTCTCATACTATCACTCCTTTCAGATCTTGGGTCCCTCTAGTTACAACAAGTTTTCAATTGATGTGATTCACATCCTATCAGGGTGCGATTATTACTACGCATGTATTTCAAATCAAATTTGGGTTATACCAATGATGTATTGTACAAAATAATTATTCATGTATATTGATCACACCCCTCTTGGTCTTGATCTTAGATTGTACAGAGACATTAGTATGAGCATGGGCATGCCTGCCTCATTTATATTTGAGATTGTATGCACCTCACCACTTTGGTTGGTTTTCAAATATGTCCTTTGTAGCCCCGTTGGGGGGTGGGACTCTTCTTCTTAAGTCACCCTTATTACTTTTCCTAGTGCTCATAGCTCCATAGGGATAGAAGAGTAAAAATCTATGATGTGTTTTAGCCATATGATGAGCTCTCGACCTCACACATCAGGGGGAAACTGTTAACAACCTAATTTTTCTCACCTACCTTGTCATGGGTTTCATCACCATTGTACATTATTATGAACAATGTCATCCCCATTTCCATCCCATTCATCTCCATATGACCTCAACAATGTTGACCAAAATCCGCAAGAAAATCAAAGTTTGATCCTAACCATTGCATTGCAACTTTTCCCTAAAATACATGATAGTGCATCACGCTAAAAACTTCAAAAAACACAATGGAGTCCCAAAATCATAATTTAGTTAATCATCATTGTTGCATGATCCCCAAAAATTTGTGGTTGAAAGTGGACAAACCCTAATTTTTATGGTTGAAAATAATTGTTGATTTATTCTTCCAAACCCTAATTTCCACACTGAATCATCAATGAAATGGGATCATTCACATTGAAACTTCATTTTAGTTTTTCCAATTTATTTCCTATAAATATAATCCTCAAATTTACCACTCCATATACATACTCACAATAAGGTTATGTTGCCAGAATTCCCATAGAAAGGAAGACAAAGAACCACCATCCCTTTTTCCCCTCTTTCACCATTGGAAATATATCCATACAATCACTTGGCCGGAAACTTGAGCACAAAGGAGTTAAAAAAATACTCTCTTGGGTCAACTATGAGGGGCCACTAACATCTACAACCAATACCAAAGTGCTATCATATTCCTTCATTCTTTGTGTATTAAAATCAAAATCATTCTTTATATGTATTGCATCTACTATTTTAATAGCTAAATTTTTTATATGTTATGCATGCATGGTTAAATGATTTAATTAGTTGATTTTAGTTTCCATTTGATATCTTGATACTTTTGGTACATGTGGGTAAGAAACCTACTGAGTAGTTTAATGATGGAAGAGATTGTTTCCTCATATTCTCTTTTATCTATGATTTTCATTGTAGTCTCATGTCATAAACATAGTCACTAACACAAATGAATTGCTGATTGTGGAGTTTTTAAAATTAAGATTATCTTCACTCTAATTCATGTGTCTCCTTGTTTTGTATTGTCATTTTCTAATATGTTGTTTCCCATCTATGTATTAATGATTTGGACTATCTTTGATATATTTTTATATAATTTTTTGTATCTTTTTTAGCATCGAAAATCATTGGACAAGGCCCAAGTCCTTTACATCATTGTATTATTGTTTGTTATTGTAGACTCTTCTTCAAAAGCATGCCATGAGGTTACAATAAAAAATCAAGATAAATAATTATTCTACAAAAGACCAATGGCAGAATGTAAATGAGTATTTAATATTGTCATGTAATGAGGTTACAATCAAAAATCAATATAAATAATTATTCTACAAAAGACCAACAACAAAATGTAAATTAATATTTAATAGTGTGATTTGTTTTTAAATATAAAGAAGTTGATGTTCCCAAGAACGAAATGTAAATTAATATTTAATAGTGTGATTTGTTTTTAAATATAAAGAAGTTTATGTTCCCGTATTATTGTAAAATCTACATCATATAACTTCATTAAAAATTTCAATACATAAACACAAAACATAGTTTAAATAAAATTGAAATGATTAATACATCTTAAAACATATAAGAGAAGTACAAAATGAAATAATAGAAAAACTATAGTAATCTTTAACGATCAAATAATTTAATGTTTTATTAGTCCCTGCCGAAGGCCAGGGTATCTATTGTTTTCGATTGGCTTTGACTTTTATCAATTTGTCTTTGACTTTGCATATTTATGCATATATCCCAAACTTTTTGACATAGCTCTTTAATTTATCTATTAATTAATTCATTGGATATTATTTAACTAGAATTTTATAGGATGAAACTTTCATCCGTTATTGCCAGCCTCCTGCTTTATTAGGAAAAGTTTTAAACACACCCTATACAATGAAATAGTCATTAATAATGCCATTAATGGTATCACTTATAGAACATTTACTGCACCATTAATTCTATCAAGCGGTGGCGGTGGCATGTCGTTTTGTTAAAGCGGTGGCGGTGGCATGTCGTTTTGTTCTTTAGTGCTTCTGTTATAGGTTTCCTCTTTGTTCTTTTGTTCTTACGCTTTTGTTATAGGTTTTCTCTTAAGCTTTTGTTATAGGTTTTCTCTTAGGCTTGCTCTTTCTCTTCTTGTCTTTTAAGTCCAGTCTTCATCTTCATCAAGTGAAGCCTTCAAGAGCTTTGGCCTTCATCAATGGCCTTCATCAAGTTGGTCTTCATCAAGCCTTCAAGAGCTTTGGGACAATTTGATGGAGCATTCTGGTAGTTTGCAGTGGAGCAACTAACCTTGCAGATTTGCACAATATTCAGGTACCAAATTTGGTTTCTACTTTGCACTTGCATATTGCCTTGCAAGGGCATTTACAATAATGATCTGCATATATAGCTCAGATCTAATTGACCTGTATAGAATCGATCGATTCGGCCAACAAGAAAGGCGTAGGGACATTAAGAACTGAAAGTCCACAGTTAATCGAATCCCACAGTGACAAACAGTGAGTAATTCACCTGATGCAGTGAAACTTAAGTCCGCAGTTACACCTCACGCAGTTCACCTCAAGATCTCCCAATAGCTTAGCTTCAGCTTTCGTGGTGTTGAATACCAGAATCAAAGCAAGTATCAAAGCCAGTATAGTTTCTGTTTTTTTGTTTCTATGGATTGAACATAACATAAGACTATGTGTAGAATAAGGTCCCCGACGATGCCGTCAAACTACAGGCTACGCTTCCCTGTTGTGGTCCGCTCGCCTTCGTGTTCCCTTTTAAAGATGGTTTGCCCTCTTCTCCTTCGTCCTTGCCACTAAAAGAAACAGGGTAGTGCCCATTTCCTTTTAATAATAATATATACCCCATTTAATAATAAGATTGCATATCCATATTAAAAATGACAATTTAAATTAAACCGTAGAGATGCATGCGAGTCTCAGCAGAAGCCATGAACTGAGAAACAATTTAACTTAATAATAAGCCGTTGTTCTGTGTTAACCTAACCATGTAGTAATTCTTTTCAACTTTCAAAGAAATCAAATTTACCAGTAATTCTTTTCAACTTTCAAAGAAATCGAATTTACCAGCTTGATTCCTTAGCCATTCTTTTCAAGTTTCTTATTTGCAGCTTGCAATGTTTTCTCAGTTCCCCTAAATTAACATCTGCCTTACTATATTATGTTTCTTTTGCAGAGTATTAGGTCGAATAATGATTAGCCTCACAATGGAATCTGCTTATTTCAAAATCAAATAATGATTAGCTTCACAATCTGCTTATTTCAAAATCAAACTTGATATGTCATGATAGAATCTACTTATTTCAAAATCAAACTTGATATGCGTTCCCATATGAACACGCTCTGCTGGCTTGCAGTTTTTCTCCCATAAAAATCTATTTGTCAAACAATTATAATATAATTGCATGGCCATACAGTGAATATGAAAGTCTTTTGTGCAATGTAAATATGAAAACCCCAACACCTGCAGTATAAAGAGGAATACAATAAATATGAAAGTTTTTGTGCATTGTAAATATGAAAGGGCCATTGCCAAAGCCCCAACACCTGCAGTATAGAGATGAAGCAACATGTCAATATGACAGATGGAAGACATATGCAAGCATTCTGCCCATACGTTTTTTCAAAAAAAATCCAGAAACTGAGTCATTGATTGCTTCTTCTTCCATAGCTTCTCTATGTAGGTCTGTATGCGCCTGCATTCCCCAAACCAACACAGTTAAATATATCACAACTAATTTCCCATAGAATTTCGATAGAACCCAACCCCTCTGATTTTTTCAGCTAGGGTTTGGGCTTTAGCAGGAGTTCTATTCCAAATTATAGGCACCCTTATCAAATAAGGGGCAAGCTGACTAGAACCCACCATGGCAAGAACATGGACATTTGGCCTTGCAAGGTAGGACGTAGCTAAGGCCGATAGACATGAATTTATCCAGTGGGTTATCTCTGTTTCATCAATGAATGCCAAAGGGACTCTATTGAATGACTCTGAAAGGACGTACGAGACATTTATGGCAGGCAAACCCATGTGGGTATTGCAAGGAAATGCAGTGGCAAGCTTGACTCCTGTGTAGGGTTTTGCAGGGGATTGAGTCCATGAAGGCATCACAAGTAATTGGCTAGGCTGTGCATCTCTGTTGGTGTTGAATGTTGTCGTTGATGCAGAGATTTTGGCTTTGAGAACAATGGATTGTATCCTTTGAGAGAAATGTTTGAAGATGATATATTATAATTGATTGAATGAGCAATGTTCTTACCTGTTGAAAATATATGATAATACATTTTTGTAGATGACGCTGATGGTCCATGCAGAATCCCTTCATGCTCACAAGTCCTCCCCTGCTTATATGTTTTTCCACAAAAATGTTGCCAAAATCTACATAAAAATCGTTATGGAGTATTGCAACGCCATAGAATGCAGGCAAGAAGCTAGACATATTCCTTACTTTATACCAGCGATCTTGGATTGTCCTTGGCTTCCTGGCCAAGTTCAGCTTTCTTTCAGAATGAAAATGCAAGAAAAAAACCAGTTCACCAGCTAGGCCTCCCATTAATATACATCAATGACGGGAAAAGGTAGTCACTACGGCATACATCACTCGCTATTGCTGGTGTCTGCCATATGTTGGGAAGATCAATGATTCGACCGCTGGCTCTTTTAAAGACAAAGCAATTGCCATTTTTTTTAATCCATCCAATATATGTCCAAGCGTTAGATCCATTCTCGCCACCTGTTTACGTGCTATATACATTATTGATTGATTGCTCATCTGGTTACGAGTTGTTCTGTTTGCTAGTTGTTTAGTATATAGATTATAGCATAAAAAATATTATTCATTGCTTTTCTAGTTGCAAAGCAAATAAAAAGAAAGCGATCCAACACGTAATCTCCAAGTTTTTTATATTATGTATTATGTTTTTTTAATTATTCATTACTCTAGATATGGTAAATTTTGACCTGGTTAAAATGCCCTTATTCGTTCTCATCATATACTTAGCTTATGATGTTATTATTCGACTTCTACAATTGTTATTGTTTTTAGCTCAATTCTCTTTCGCATAGAGTTACGCACTTGCTTATTCATTCTATGGTTATTGTTCTGGTTAAACTTAAAATCATATTACTAACCTAGGGCAATTGTTTTAAATATCGAGCTCATTTTTTGCAACAAGATCCTCTTATTTGTTGAGTCAACTATTTTTCATAAGTTCGTTTCAAATCTGCAAATCCAGAATGATATTGTAGTGTTAGCCGTTAGGTTCTTCGATAACAGTCCAAAATTCATTACTTGCTCTAACGTCCTGACATTTTGGAATTCCCAATAACAGTCCAAAAATTAATTACTCTGACGTTTTGTTTTATGTTGCTTGATTGATGAAATATAATGTTAAAAGTGATGTGTTAGTTTTATAATTGATAATATCATATATCTTATGATCTGAGAATCGAAGTTTGAGTATTTTCAAATTGAAACTGAAAGAATTTTGAATCAATCATTGCCATCATGCTAAGTCTATGTAATGGCAGAATTTTGAATCAATCATGGCCATCATGCTAAATCTATGTAATGGCATACACAGGAAACACACTAAGTCTATTTTTCTTTTATAAATTATCTTTTATTTCTCTTTTAAATTAGTTTTTATCTCTTTTTGGTAAAATATTTTTTATCATATAATTATCCTCTACACTGGTCACGTTCTGGAAACGGCCTTATTATGAGACTCTTACATAATTATTACTGTACCTTTATATTTATTACATATAAACTACAACATTTATCCATTTAATAAAAACTATTTTTAACATACAGAACTGCACCATATTTTATCCATTTAGTAAAAAATTCAAGATAACTTTAAATTTATTTTATTCTATATGAATAAAATTATATGTTTATTGTTTTTCTAAATCCATGAATTATATAACAACATCATATAATCACTCATTTTGAATTTCATATAACAACATAATATAATCACTCATTTTGAATTTCATATAACAACATAATATAATCACTCATTTTGAATAAAAAACAACTGTGGATCTGGATTCTGGATATGAGGGTGATCTTATGCTATATTATGATGATGGGAAACCGGTTTAAAAGGGCCTTGCTAATCCATGCATGCCTCTTCCCATCATTTACTACCTTTGTTGCTTTTCATGATGTTTAATGGTTAATGCCTCGGTTTGAAACGCCACGCTACCAGATTTGTCTTTGCTCACTCCAACGGCTGTGATGTGATTTGCGTTCTTTTACATTTATTACTATTATTACATGGGTTAATATATTCATGATTTGCGTTCTTTTACATTTATTACTATTATTACATGATGGGTTAATATATTCATTTACATGTATTATTATTATATGACATTTGCAACTAAATTTCAGATTGAAATTTGCGGTCACTAACCTTTCCATTATATCTAATTTGGCAGGGACTATGCCACCATGTGGCCTTGTTAGTGAATGTTTCCGTTTCCAATATATCACGAAGAATATGGAATGAGGCCTTTGAAAACATCCCTTGAAGTATTATATAAATACACTAATGATTTGGCATTCAGACAGTGTTGGGAAACCCACTCAAAATTGATACATAGTATTGAAACATATAGAAATCAACTTTGAACAATGATGACATAATATTAAAATTGAAAAGTAAACTTTCAATAATGATCACATAACATTAAAAACAATTTTGCGCAATGATGTTATTTCTGTGGTTTTCTCAATGGATAAGACAATGTATAATAAAACAATTTTGCACAATGATGTTATTTCTGTGGTTTTCTCAATGGATAAGACAATGCATAATTTATAGTTTATTAAATATTCTCTGTGGTTTTCTCAATGGATAAGACAATGTATAATTTATAGTTTATTAAATATTCACATTCTCGTTTTAATATGAAAATTTTGTATAACTATTACCAAATTTTGTCTTATAATAAGATATTTGAAACACCTTGAAAAAATGATTAAATGTTTTCACCCTTTCACAATAAATACACTAAATATCTTGAAAAAATGATTAAATGTTTTCACCCTTTCACAATAAATACACTAAATATCCTGTATGACTAAATATCCTTTACCTTAAAATAATATGATTTTTTTTTCAAAAAAACACACGATTATTTTATATTATAATTCAACCACATTTTACAAAGACATATAGTCTACGATCTACATTTATCAGGGCAAACTTATTTTTTACTGTCTTTACAAAAAGAAAAGACGGATCTAATATTCAGTCAATTAAAACCATAATGTGCCCCCAAAAAATTCCTTAAAATAGTACATAGTAATTAATCTGGATATGATTGAAAGGGATTCTGCTGAATGAAATAGTAATATAGTAAATAACGATATTGATGAAGAATGAGAAGGAAACATGCATTTGAAACAGAGTAGTTAATGGCCATATTGATGGTAATGAGAAGGAAACATGTAGTTGAAACAGAGATATCTTTTTTATTGGGTTGAGTAATTGTAAAAGGTTGATAATGAAGAACACCTATCTAACCATGGAAATAGTAGCAACAAGGAAGGGTTTTTTTGGGCGATGTGATTAAAGCTATATCCATGGATTGTTCACTCCAGGAATGGATAGTCCGTGTAGCCAACTACAGGATCAGGTTTGTAGAAAGTGTTTCTGTCGTATTTGTTGAATGGGTAATTTAACTCAAATCTTCTCGGCAAATCTGGGTTCGCCAGAAAAAGTCGACCGTAAACTACAAGATTACCCTTGCCGCTTGCAATTGCTACATTTCCATCCTCCCTATTATAACCCCTTGCAACCAAGAATGAACCCTTGAATGCCTTCCTCATCGGAAGCAGAATCTTGTTTGTTGCAACAGGGTCAAATGAAGTTACCAGTCTGGGCTCTACATAGTGGGCATACAGGATCTTGTATTTATTTAAGGCCTCGGCCATGTAAAGCCCAAGCGCCTCCGGATCTGAGTCACTGGATTCTAGATATTGTGCAAATGGAGAGAGCTGTATCCCCACTCGGTCTGCTCCAATTTCATTTGCCACTGCTTCAACAACCTCCAGAGGAAACCTGCACCGATTCTCCAGTGTTCCACCATACTGATCGGTCCTGTTATTTACGCCGTCTTTCATAAATTGGTCAAGGAGATATCCATGAGCACCATGAATTTCAACACCATCAAAACCTGCAACAAAACCACTCAAACTATGAATGGAAAAAATGTAGCACTTCCCTATTTAGTTCACGAAAATCTGTATTGTGATGTAATGGCAATTGAATCGGTTATATCCAGCACCCTTACAAAGAAAATCCTTGTGATTTATTGTGAAAAAACAACTCCAGCTATTCCTTGGATAAAAATAGTTCCTGTAGCCTCCTATGTACTATGTACTGTGTGTGCAAGTATTTAAATGACAAATTTACGATTTCTTTAAGAACAGACACCTGCTTTGATAGCATTCCTAGCAGCAAGACGAAAGTCAGTAATAATCTGTGGAATCTCCTCAATTTTTAGAGCTCGAGGAGTGGAATAATCTGCAAGATCCTTGCCGTTGGGTAAGACAATCTGTCCCGATATTTTTCGATCTGTTGATGAAACAGGAGCCTGGCCATTGGGTTGATAATCTGTATTTCATAGACCCACACAACCATGTCTATTAAAAACACTAACAACAAATGTTTTACAAAAAAACATGCAATTACATCAATGAAAAAACTGACCTAATATAAGAAACTAAGAGTTATCACTACCTTTTTGCATTATCAGATACCATGGCCAAATGAAGGCAAACAATTTGAGGCATTGCAGTGGGAATCATGCATTGGAAGCAAATAAAGAGAATCCAATCCACACAGATCTGTCAGATCTGTCAAGTAGGTATGTGAAAAGGAATTAATGAATAGCAATGGAATGCAGAGATACTTACCCACATGGGAAGCCCTTCCAGTGTGCCAAATCTGACAGAAGAAAACGCCTCCTATCTCGTGGACACCATTGACAATGGGTTTTCATGCCTCCACCTGCTCCTTTTCTTCTTTCTCTTAGGGTTTCTAGAATGTCCAAATTATACAGAGATTTGTAATGCGGGCCTTCATTTTTACAAGAAATTTTCCGAATGGAAATTATAGGATTATCATTAGAAAGAGGGAACTATGGTTTTTTTATATCGTTAGTTTCTTATATGAGTTTTTTTGCATTAAGTTGCACTGCTGACTATTCTTTCTACAGATTCTAAGAATACCATTCAAATTCAAGAACATTATGCCATGCCCAAAGGAATCCTTGGCTTCAGAGGAAATATGGAGGCATCGAGATATAAAAGCCGCAAATTACTTGGTATGTTTATAAGCGAGGGCTTGTTTTGCTACCCACTGACATCTAAATATATATTTGATATTAGGTTATCACAATTTTCTATACATACACAAATAGATCCTAGTTATATCATCTTCATTTAACTCCAGATCTATTATATTAATTGTTTGAAACGTATTTTAAAAGTCTAGCCTGTTAGAGTGAATAAATGACAATGCAACACCACTTAAGGTTTTTCGTTATTCTTAGCACTTAACGGGTTTTTCATCGATCTTAGCGCTTAACAGATAGTATCCTAGCACTTCATAGACGTCTAGTTAAGATGGATCTCTATATCTTTGATACCCTACCTCCTGATCTAGAGCAGAGATCATCTCACTTCTTTGAGTAGTGCGGTCTATCATAAAAAGAGACAAGATTAGAGCAATAGAATTCACAAGTTTGGAGAGCAGACTTCAAACCAATGTAAACAAAATTGTTGTCTCCAAATCAAGTTACTTTACCAGTATGCCACCTTCAGTTATACTGATTATATAATCCAAAATGGCACTATAAGAAATTTAGACCTTGATAACCAATTTGTCTTTTATATTCCCTAATAAATTTAGGTAAATTTATCGAACTCGGTACTCTTTTCATATTGTATTTCAGATAGAAAATGTAAAACAAAAAATTGTATCTCCAAATCAAGTTCCAAGTTCCTTTACCAGTATGATACTTTCAGTTATGCTCATTATGTAATCCAAAATGGCACTATAAGATATTTGAACCTTCATATTCCAAATGCAAACTCAAATCCTTCACCAACCTCAATTTTATCGATCGTGAACTCAACTCTTTCATATTGTGTTTCACATGTTGAATTCATACACTGAATATTTTTGGATGATTGTTTTCTAAAGTTTATCTATATGTTTTGATTTGTAATTCTCATTCACTTTTATGGGGGGAATTGAATAAATAGTGGATATAAAATCTCCCGCACTTGTCTCAAAACATCTAAATTTCTAGTGTCGGGCTCAAAATAGCGCTTGGACGAGCTTATCTGTGTGGTTTGGAGGGAACCACAGTTTGGAGGGAACCACAATGCTTGTTTAGTGTTAAGCATTTTATTTTCACATTCTTGACGCGACACGACGATGGTAACAACTAACGAAGGAATCGATTGCTTATGCTTTTGATCTTACCTAGATTATTGGCCGACAATGTACAACCTATTTAAAGATCATGTTTCGATGCTTCGCGTGATGTTCGAGAGGTGTCAACAACTACAGATTTTGCTAAATTTGAAGCTAGAGACACTCATTTACTATCATTTCCAATACCCAGTAGCCCAATAGATAACTAGTAGTCATTGCCAGTCGATAGCCCATCATTGACAGCTGGCCCTTCCAGATGGTCCTTGTCGATAGCCCCATTCCCATCCGATAAGCCGATAGCCAGTGGTCGAGCACAGATAGCAAGAAGGAGGTCCTTTCCAGTCATATTCAGAGAGTCAGAGCCATACTGACATACCCGAGAGAGAAAGACATGATTGGTTCATATACATAGATTCAACGTGCAATCTCTTGATTTAATTGCAGGCTTGCTAGATTTATTTATTAATCGATTGATTATATTTATTGAATTTGATTGATCTTCCTTCTGCTTTCCAAGTTCTGCAATTATTTTAGTGTTTAGAAGATCCATCTTGAAATGCATCAAATATGCCATTATTTTATGTTCGGGGATCATAATCAACATTTTGAATTTTGGTTTCTATTTTTTAATTGATCTACATATTTCAAAAGCATAATAATGACTTAAACATTGTCCATTGATGCACTTGAGCTCAAAGTTGAGTTGAGTTTTTATTTTTATTTTTTAAATATTGTATGGTAATTGATGTCCAATTTATGAATGTGTTTTGTGTTGCATGTTTGCAAGTATTTGTTGGTTATTAAAAAATATTGATGTTTCCTTTTTAAACAAATCTTAATGCTCAGCCAACTGATTGCTCTTTTTGAAATTGGATTTGTCTTCTTGTTTACAGTTTAGTGGTATTCATTTTCTAGCTTTGGTTTCAGATACCAAAAGGCACCATACTTAACAAAATTACGAGGTTCACAAAAAATGTATTCATTCTACATATCCATCCCAAATCCATTTTAGAAACAAATTTATTCAAGGTATGTATGTTTCCGAGTTGATTGATATCTGTACCCAAAGTAGATACAAATCCAGGCCATTTTAAGAAGAAGAAGAAAATTTAGTGATTCCCATAAAAAGTCCTTAACAAAAATTAATTGTACAATGCAATTAAGTAATTTATTACTTATACATGTATTTGTATTTGGTTGTGTTACACAGGTGAAGGAAACTAGAATTTGAATTTTTCCACCAGTTCGTCGACCAGTGGCACATTTGGTAAGGATTAAGAACCCTTTATTACTTACTACCCATCTATATGCTGTCGGCCTTTGAAGAGCATTTCTTGTAATGTATTCCTTTCTGGGTATCATTCGCCCTTGTTTTTTCTCTGCTTTTTCTTTTTAAAATTTTATTTTCAAATTTGAGTGCACACAAAAGCCTAGAGTCTTGAATGGAACTCCATTAAAACATACAAAAACCGTTTAATTAAATTCATCACCTTCTTTCCATTGCTGCAAGTGTCTACTAATTTTTATTATTTTCCAAAATTATGTCAGTATATTTATTCAAAGGTCATGAGTTCAGAGTAATAAGTTTTGAGAGGGAGCAATTTTTTTCTTTAGACCACTGATCTTTTGGCTATGAATGTTTTATTTATTTAAACTTCTTGTACGATGATTTTTTTAATCTTTTCAAAAAAGATGTCAAACTATATATTATATTCTCCCGTTCAAAGCTTTTATTTGCATACCAATGATATTTTGGTTATGAATGCCAACGATTTTTGGATGTGAATGATTTTGGCTGGTCAACATGTATGTCAAACAAATTGCGTTGGATTGCAATTTGCATGCTATGGCAGTGTGGTAATTAGGCCGTCGAAATGATTTTCTTTAGGGTCAAATTTTACAGAAGTTAGTGCAGTAAGGATCCTTAGTTGTACAATGGTCGGGTAAACAATGAGATATCGCTTTGAGGAAGAAGTTTTGGGCGTAATATTTGTATGACAGAAAATGTATCAATTCTGAGTGCTTGCAATTCTCTATGACGTCTTTCAATTCAAATATTTGGAATGATGGAAATATTTGCATGACATAAAACCTATAAATTCTCAAAGGGGATCATATATGTATCAGGAAGAATCTATTATTTTGAAGCTAAAGCTTATAAATAGGCTATAAATTTGTCCTTAACTATAGTATGAAATATAATTTGAAATGTATTATGTCAAATGGAAATTTTAAAAATGAGTTTTTCCAAATTCTTATTGGTTGCAGGAGGATGACATAGTCCTCATTTTTCCCTTCCTAGGAGGGGGCGGCGGGCACATCATCCTGGTTATAACATATTAATGCTCCTTAAATAAAAACTTTAAAATTATTATAAAATAATATAATTAAGTATAATCAACTATTAATATATTAATATCAAATAATATATTAATTATATTAACAATTATATTAAATCTTATATATTAAAATTAAACTTGATCAACTATCAAGACATAGATATCAGTGGTTGCAATGGAGCAGAAAACTTGATCAACTAACAAGACATAGATATCAGTAATTGTGATAGAGTTTATGAATACGTAATTGTAGTCTATCCATTTCACAATATGATCGAATACAAGTTTATCTTATTTCCTTTTCATTCACAACTATTTTTTTATAAGTACAATCTCAACAAGACTAATATACCATTTTGGTCTGTAAGCCATCTCTCAATCACATATCAATACAATAAACCATTCTTCAATGTGCACATAAAATAAAATTGCACATAATAAATGCATTATTTTGCATATTTGTATTCATAGCAGATTGAAAAAGCTGTTATGAGGATCAAGTTGATCGAAGTTCCAACGACAAACAATTTCAGTTTCATGCTCTAAAACCGTGTCTTTTTGCATAACTAGGTTCGTATAACAACAAAAACATTGAACCTATCAAATTTGATCATCATGTGATCTACCGATAGCTATGGCATTATACATGTTTTTTTATTAATCTAAAAATATAAAAAAGCATATATCACATTCTCTCTTAATTCTTTTAAGACATTTAAGTATTAAGCCTCTCAAATCACTAAAATACAACACAATATGGAGTGTAATTACATATGTGCTATTATCATTTTCATGAATGAATCAGCAAATAGAAACACAAAATAGAATATGATTGTTTACTAGAAACAACATTGCAATCTTTATTTCCAAATGGATAATTTGCGATACTAAATAATCATTATTGATATTTGTTCCAATAGTGCTATTTTTTCAAACCTTTCATGCCAATTGCAAAACACTAGCAACTAGCCCAGGTGACAATGTCGGGGACATTGCCACCTCATGGCTCTTGTTGTATTATTATTTGTTATTGTAGACTCTTCTTCAAAAGCATACCATGAAATTACAATAAAAAATCAAGATAAATAATTATTCTACAAAAAACCGACAACAAAATGTAAATTAATATTTAATATTGTTATTTGTTTTTAGACATAAAGAATTTTATATTCTCTTATTATTATAAAATCTACATAATATAACTTCATTAAAAATTTCAATACATAAACACAAAATGTAGTTTAAATAAAATTGAAATGAAATTAATACATCTTAAAACATATAAAGAAAATTAAAAAATGAAATAATAGAGATAAACTTTAACGACCAAATAATTTATTGTTTTATTAGTGAATGTTTCCCTTTCCAATATGTCACGAAGAAATTGGGATGAGGCCTTTGAAAACATCTCTTGAAGTATTATATAAATATACTTCAAAACAATTCAGACAAAACAATTTTATTATAAAAAATAAATTGCTCGTGTTCAACACAAAAGCAACCAACTAAATTTATTCTAATGAGCTATGAATTCATGTACAGGTATACGGTAGAAAGATTAAGCATTGTACTTCGGGAAACATAAATAAACTTTGAACAAGGATGGCATAATATTAAAATAGAGAAGTCAGCTTTGAATAATATGCTTGCCAATAGTTTTGGGAAACCCCCTCAAGATTGATACATAGTATTGAAACATAGGACAAGCATAAGGAAAGACTAGTGAAAATACATTTTGTAGCTTGGAGCAACTTGAACTTTCTTGAACGGTGTTTTCTTGGATGGCGTTTACAGTGACGGAGGTAGGGCTTTCATGACTATGGCGGAACCCTAGGAACACGCGTTGAGCAAAGGGCGGTCTGTGGCTGTCAGAATCGCGAGCTAACGACCACTTGGCACAGTTTGTGGCGAGTTTTTCTTACCCCGTTCCGGTCTGGTTGCACAAACCCTGTATGCGTTCACCCTAGGTTGCTATTTACCAGGGTTACTGTGGTATGGTGGTTGGATCGCCTTACTATGGCTACCTATGATGACCGATTGGATTATGCCTATGACCCATCTGATGATGCGGATATTTGGACTCATCAGCCGAGCGCCGGGTGGCGGGTGGGGGTTTCTCCCGGGGCAGATGTGGTGGAGGTTGCATCTACTGTGGAAAACAGTGTTGCTCTAGGTTTCTCACCTTCCGGTTTTCTGGCTATTTCTCCTGGCTCGGGACCGTTTACAGCGCCTATACCCAGTATTCCGCCTCTATCCCCATTAAAGGATGCAGGGTCTCTTTGGACATCGGATCAGGTTTTAACTGCTTTGGAGGGCTCGGCGGGTAGAAACAAGGGTTCTATCCCTGTATCTGACGGTTACCAGGGCACTGTTGGCGGGGTTTATCCTACTTCGGCTCCTGTTACTGTTGCATGCGCGGCGGAGGCTGGGGTAGGCTCGAGGTCGGGACAACTGGAACTTCATGAACATCGGGGTTTTGCCAGTCCCTATGTGGCCTCTGGCACTAGCTCGGACGAATGGGGAGGACATTCTTCGGGGGAGAATACTCAGCAGGGGAAACGGGGGAAGAAACGTTGGCTGAAACTTAGCAGGACGAAATACAATTACACCCTGGGGGAGGATATTGAGTGGGATCAATTGATCACAATGACCAGTATCACGTTGTTGGGCAAAGCTTTGGGCAGATATTTCTCTCTCCGCACCATTGAAGCCTGGGTGGGGGAACATTGGGCTGGGGTTTTGGGATAAACTCCGAAAGTAGTGGAGCTTACACGCAACTGGTTTGCCTTCAATTTCCATGAGGAGGCACATACCAGATGGGTACTGAATTCAAACTGGAGTTGGGATCACTGTCCGGTAATGATAAAACCATGGCACCCAATGTTTGATGCTAGTCAGGAACGACTGGATATTGTTCCACTGTGGGTTCGGCTCCCTGGTTTACCCCATCATTACTGGTCGGAGCGACATTTCAGGGGGATTGGAAACATGATTGGTACATATCTTGATGGTGACTATAGATTTCTTCATACTCGACAGAGGAAGGTTGCCCGTATCCTGGTAAATTTGAATATCAGAGATGGACTCGTACCGGATGTTACCCTCAGTTGGGGACCCTATGTTTATGTGCAGAAATTGGACTATGAAAATGTTCCTTTCAGATGCCGGTGTTGCCATGCTTACGGCCATTCGGTTGATGAATGTAATCTTCCTTTTCGCAGGAAAAATGTGGGTTCGCAAAAAGCCCCAATTGTTGTGGATGTTACCCCTCCTGCAGATAACCCTGTGGCTGAAAACCCTCAAAATGTTGTTTTGAATGAGGATGAAGGACATGTTTCACATGGGGATATGGTGGACACTCGTTCCACAAATTCTGCTCTACTGGTTTCAGGTGCACTTGTGGTTGGGGCTGAAGACATACAGCAGGAGTTGGGAGTGGAGGCGCCACATACAGGGGAAGCGTTTTCGGGGACTTCGGCTATTGTATCCACTCATCCGGCAGCTCTCACGGAACCTGGGTCTTCGTCCGCGGGTATCACTCATTCCATTAAACCTCTCTCCTTTCATTTTTTTTTTTAAGAATTTGTCTTGTGAAAATCCTGACTGGATAGAGGCTTTGAAAAAGTTGAATATCTCTTCGGCAATGGAGGTGGAAATTCCTACTTGTTTAGACCTTGACATCCCTTCTTGCTCATCTGCTTTACCATACCCTGGGGTAATGATGCTTGACCACCCCCCTGAGGTTGATCCTGGGCCTACTGAAGCCCTTTCCCCCTCCTCCCCTACCACCTCATCAGAATATGGATATTTCCTTCGTTCCCTATGGAAAATCTCCCCGGGTGGATTAGGTGCTGGGGTAAACAAAACTGGAAAATCTGGTAGGGGTCGGGGACGGAAATCCCATCTCTCGCTGGCACAAACCAAGGCTAAGATGGATCTTATGGAAGGAAAACAAGTGACTATTGATCGGGCGCTTAGAGCGGTGCGAGCCCAGAAACGGGGACGTTGATGAAGGTGATGTCTTTTAACTGCAGGGGTCTTGCTGGTCCCCATAAAAGATCAACACTTCGCAGAGTGGTATCTATTGAACACCCGGATATCATTCTGCTTCAGGAAACTATGGGTGTTGGTGAGACTATAAAAACTTTACTCGAATGTTGGTTTGGTGGCTGGTCTTTTGCCACTTTGGATGCTCGGGGCAGGTCGGGTGGTCAGGCTATTGGCTGGAATACCCGCTCAGTGCAGTGTCATAATCTTTGGGGAATGGAAGGGGCTCTGGGGATGAACTGCTCATCGCTGGACCTTAGTGATACTTTCACGGTGGTTAATATATACGGACCTTATATAAACCGTATTCCCTTCTGGGACTCTTTTTTCTCTCACCCCTTGTTACAAGAAGGAAATCTTTTACTTGGAGGGGATCTGAATTTCTCTTTTGGGCCGGCTGAAGTGTGGGGCAACAGAGCTCGGCCAGACCCTCTGACTGACTACTTCACACACCAGTTGGTCACCCGAAATCTGCTTGATATTTAGCCAACCCTCCTTAAATCTACTTGGAGAAATAACAGAACTGGAGACTACAGAGTTGAAAAACGTCTGGACCGATTTCTAGTGTCTGATCTTTTTGCTGATAGGAACTATCTAATGAGGCAGTGGGTTGGCTTGGGGGGCTCTTCTGACCATTTCCCTATTTTCATGGAGATGCGGGATTGTCCTTTGAAACCAGCTGGGCCCCTTAAGTTTAATAAGATTTGGTTAAATGATGAGACCTTTAATGACCTTATTGGATCCCTTTGGGTACCCTTCAACCCTAGGGTGGGCCTCTCTCAACAATTCACAGACAATATCAAAAGGATTAAAGGGCCAGTGAAGGCTTGGGCTTATGAAAAGACTCATAGCTATAATAGAGAATTAAAGGCTATTGAACTGGAGCTGCAGTTCATTTATGACTCAGGATCTGGGGGCCTGGGTACACCGGATGAGAAAGTCCATTTGGTTTCTCTGGAGGGTAGGAGAAATAAGCTTCTATTGGAAAAAGAGGAGACTTGGCGTTTGAAGAGCAGGGCTATATGGCTATCGGCTGGGGATGAGAACACAAAGTTTTTCCATGCATATGCAAAGGGAAGGAAGGCGGCAAATACCATATGGAGTTTGGAAGACTCTTTGGGGAATACCCAGAAGTCTTTTGATAGTATGGCGGGGGTTGGGGTTAATCATTTCAAAACACTCTTCAAAGCTCCTGCACCGGCTAGCATATGGGAGGTGGTCAAGATGGCTCATTTTTTTCCTCGGTTTGTGGAAGAGGAAGACAATCACACTCTGATGGCTGTTGTCACCGTCGATGAATTGAAGGGCGTTTTACAGAGCTTCCAAAAAGACAAAAGCCCAGGACCGGATGGATGGACGGTGGAATTTATCCTGGCACTCTTTGATCTTATTGGAAATGACCTGTTACTGATGGTGGATGACACTCGTAGATCGGGGCGAATTCCAGCTGCCATGAACTCCACCTTTATTGCCCTTATACCAAAAACTGACAACTCCTATTCTTTAAATGATTTCAAACCCATCTCTCTGTGCAACTGTGTATATAAGGTGGTGTCAAAGATCATTGCTAGGCGGCTTAAGGGTATTCTGTCCAAACATATTTCGGAGGAACAGTTTGGGTTTCTGGAAGGACGACAAATACATGAGGCCATTGGTGTAGCACAGGAGGGCATTCATAGTATGAAAGCTCGAAAAATCAAAGGGGCCATTATCAATATTGACTTATCCAAAGCATATGATAAGGTGAGTTGGTTGTATATTCATTTACTCCTCACTCATTTGGGTTTTGTTGTGGATTTTATCAGGTGGATTATGAGTTGTATCACTACGGTATCCTTCGCGGTGCTCATTAATGGTGATGCCTCTCCTTTTTTTGGGTCTGAAAGAGGCCTTCGTCAGGGATGTCCTCTATCCCCCTTACTTTTCCTGCTGGTTGCTGAGGGGCTTAGTAAAGCATTGAATAAAGCTTTTAGGGATGGCACTCTCCATGGTATCCAAGTGGCTCCTGATTTATTTATCTCTCATCTACTGTTTGTGGATGATATCCTCATCTTTTGCACTGGTTCAGTAAAGGACATGGAAACCCTACAGGACATTTTTATATTGTTCTCCAATGCAACGGGTATGGAGATCAATGAGCGGAAGTCCACTCTATCGACTCACTTGCTCAAGGAATGTGAGATTGTGGCTTTACGTAGGATATTCCCATATACCTTTCTACACCTTGAATATGGTTTCTGTTACCTTGGGTTTCACTTAAAACCAAATTCCTATACTAAACAGGATTGGCAATGGCTCATTGAAAAAATATACAAGCGGTTGAAGGTTTGGAGTCACAGGTGGTTGTCGTGGGCAGGAAGATTGGTTCTGGTGAAATCGGTATTAGAGGCCATTCCGGTCTATTGGTTGTCCCTCTCATGGATACCAAAAGGGACGCTGGAGAAAGCTCGCAAATTATGCTTTCGTTTCATATGGAGCGGCAAAGGAGACTATGTTTCCCCTTGGGTTCGTTGGCAGAAGATCGCCATTCCAAAAGCTTTAGGGGGATGGGGTCTTAAAAATATACATATGTTCGCAAAGGCTTTGGATGCAAAAGGGGTGTGGAGACTGTTAAAATCTGAGAGCTTGTGGACTAAAGTTGTCTTTCGGAAGTATATTGCCCCTGTATCTATTTTGGAATGGGTGCGGTCGATGGATAAGTCACATGCTGGTTGCTCTGTAATTTGGAAAACTGTCATCAATTCTTTCCCGGTGGTAGGGGATCTACTTGCGTGGAATGTTGGTAATGGACAGGCCCTTTGTGTTGGGGAGGATCCTTGGTTTGGGAGCGCTGGTCGTCACCTCTTATCAAGTGAATTAATCATTTCTCTACGTGATTTGGGTATAACCTATTTATCTCATTTGGTTGTTCCGGATAGGATACATCCGTGGAATCAGTCATGGGTTGATGTGGAATCATTGGCACTTTCTGTGGCTGAACGGGTGGAGCTGAGGTCTTATTTAGATGCACTTATTGGTTCAAATATACATATCCGAGCCAGGGATGACGTTTTGGTTTGGGAAGGTGCCCCTACTGGATTGTACACACCCAAGGATGGATACATCAGCCTAAGTCATTTCATGAATCCACGTGTTTTGGTTGGGTGGTGGCCTAAAATCTGGAAAATAAACTGTCCATTGAAACATCGCCTTTTTATGTGGAATGTCCTCGAAAACACTATACCCACCTGGTATTTTTTACAGAGGAAAAATAGGATTGGGACGGGCTGGTGCATTTTATGCAAAGCCAACATGGAAACCTGTCACTTACTCCTCCAATGTCCATTCACGGTGCACGTTTGGGCGGAATGCTCCAGAATTTACAATTTTTTTTTTAATTGGGCTGGGGATTCGGTACTGTCGGCCTGGACACAGTGGGTTTTGGACCCTATTGGAAAAACCTACATGAATCTCCCCTTATTGGTAGCGTGGGGCATCTGGATAGCTCGGAATGGTATGTTATTCAATGAAAAATACTGTACTCCGGTGGTTACTGCTGTACAGATTTGTGGATATCGTGAGGCTTTCCCACACCATATCAAGGTGGAAAAACAAAGAGAGGTTCTCGCGCTGGACATTGACGAGTCTATGCCTTGGGGCTTTTATGATAAAAATCTTCTTTGGGATTAACATGCGGGGGAGGGGCTGTACTGCATCTTTCTAAAAACCACTCATACCACCTTTTCTGGGGATTGGGGGAGGGTGGGAATAATTATGCTGAATTCATGAGCCTAAAACTTCTTCTCATCTTTGCAAAGGAACAGGGATGTCAACAGATAAATGTGTTTGGTGATTCAATGAATGTCACAAATTGGACTAGTGGCACTCAACAATGCAGGGATCTTAGACTTGAAAACATACTACTAGACGTACTGCAACTAAAACTTTCCTTTTTACATTTTTCTTGCAGACATGTTTACGGGAGAACAACCAGGAGGCGGACGCGTCTTCTAAGATTGGTCGGGACTTGGCAGTGGGGGTGTGGAAAGTGAAGGAATACAGAGATGGAACTTTCTACGAGTACTATCATAGACCCTTCACGGATGGAATAATACTACATGGGCAGGGATTGGAACAGGATCTACTCTAAGAGTCTATGGAAATGAAATTTACTACCTTTTGCTGGCTGTGATGTTATTTCTGGTTTTATGCAAAGCTGTATTACTGAGGACACTTACAAGAGGCTCGGGGAGCCATCTGAGTTTGTTATTTTGTGGTTTTTTGGGATATTTGTGCACCTCTCTATCGTATTTTTCTCTGAGAGAATATGGATCTGTAACTTGTCATTTTGATGGCTGTGAAGTCTTTTTTTGGTCTTATTACAGAGCGGTAATAAAATTACTGGGGACACCTTCTAGAGGCTCGGGGAGCCATCTAATAACTGTTACTATTTCTTATCGGACTATACAGTCAGGCACACTGGATGGATGTACTGAAAATATTAGTTTTTTTTGTGAACTATTTTATGATCCTTCATTGGACAACTGTATGCTTCTACGCATATTCAGAATGTAATTTCTTCACCACTGCTGAAATGAAATTACGCTTTTTTTCGA
Organism: Larix kaempferi; assembly: GCA_027924585.1. Classification (NCBI taxonomy): domain Eukaryota; kingdom Viridiplantae; phylum Streptophyta; class Pinopsida; order Pinales; family Pinaceae; genus Larix; species Larix kaempferi. The sequence goes on along the minus strand of BSBM01000120.1, from coordinate 3,782,870 downwards.
GGAAAAAAAAAATAGTATTGAAACATATAGAAATCAACTTTGAACAATGATGACATAATATAAAAATTGAAAAGTCAACTTTGAATAATGATCACATAGCATAAACAAAACAATTTTGAACAATGATGTTATTTTTGTGATTTTCTCAATGGATAAGACAATGTATAATTTAATGTTTATTAAATATTCACATTCTCGTTTTAATATGAAAAGTTTGTATCAACTATTACTAAATTTTGTCTTAATATAAGATACTTTAAACACTCTAAAATAATGATTAAATGTTCTCACTTTTAAGAATAAACAAGTGAAATTAGCAGCAAAGTTTCTTATTACCTGTCTATTAAGAAGAAAATAAAATAATAATAAAACTAATTTACAAATAAATAAATAAATTTTGCATTTGATAATAAAACAAGTCGTAAAATAAAAAATGTTTTGTTGTATGCTAACAATATATAGCTCAAGATTATAGTTAAAATAAAAAAATGTTGTTATTGTATGCTAAGGATATATAGCTCAAGATTATAGTAATTGTATTATCAATTAATTGTAATTATCTTAAAAAATTATTCTTAATTTTATGATTCATATAAGTTTAATTGAAAAAATTAAAAGATTAAAAAAGATTTTACAATTCAATTAATATATTAACAATATAATTAATAATTTTTTATATATAATATTTTAAATATAAATTATAATTTACTAGCAAACAAAAAACTAGTTAAGAAAATTTTATTTGTATGGTTCGGATTTACATTCTGGTCTGTGTACACTCCGTCGACACATATGTGAGATGAGATATTAGCATTTTGCTGCCTGTTTGATAGTTGATAATGGCTGATAAGTTATTGGATGACATAGCTTGATGTTTGCAAATCCAAATTTTATTTGCAATCTGTTAAATTGTTAAATCTCCCATGGTGGGAAGGAAGATATTGGAGTTACTATATGTATTTGGATAACGCTTATGCAACTTTCATGATGTAATGATCACTGTTTGTGGTCGGCTTTTGTGATTAATATAAAAGGTGATTTTTTCCTATGTGAAAAAAAAACGTTACTCATGATCATGATTAAATCAGGTCAGATCTCATAAATGAATCATAATAATAAGATTATGTGTCAATTAAAAAAAAAAGTTTGTAATTATTTTTATTTTCTGACAATTTCCCATCCCACAGGGGAATATTGTCACTTCTTAATTTTCAACCAATTACAAATTAGAATCATCAAATTTTAAATATTCTAAAAATTAATTTAAATTTTTAAAATATTAAATTTAATACAATAATTTAGAAAACATAGAAAAACACTATTAAAAAGTTGCAATTTTAATTTAAAGTTAACTGCAACCGATTGCTATATTACTCTGCCTGTTGATAGATAATAATAAACTAAATATCTTACATGACTAAATATCCTTCACCTTTAAATAATACTTCCAAGAATATGAAGTCAAGATTTTTTTTTCTGAGAAAAAACAAGCAGTTACTTTATATTATAATTCAACCACATTTTACAAAGACATATAATCTACGATCTGCATTTAGCAATAAAAATAAGGAAAACTTATTTTTTACTGTGTACTTAAAAAAAGAAAAAACAGATCTAATATTCAGTCAATTAAAACTACAATTTGTCTCAAAAAAAAATCGTTGTATTGAAATAGTACATAGTAATTAATCTGAAAAAATGTTCCTCATCCTAAATCATCATCCAATTTTGCTCCTCTGTATATGACTGATTGAATGGAATAGTAATATAGTAAATGGCCATACTGATGAGAATGAGAAGGAAACATGTAGTTGAGACAGAGATATATTTCTTATTGCTTTGAGTAACTGTAAAAGGTTGATAATGAAGAACTCCTATCTAAACATGGAAATAGTAGCAACAAGGAAGATTTTTTTGGACGATGTGATTAAAGCTATATCCATGGATGGTTCACTCCAGGAATGGATAGTCAGTGTAGCCAACAATAGGATCAGGAATGTAGAAAGTGTTTCTATCGTATTTGTTGAGAGGGGCATTTAACTCAAATCTTCTCGGCAAATCTGGGTTCGCCAGAAAAAGTCGACCGTAAACTACAAGATCACCCTTGCAGCTTGCAATTGCTACATTTCCATCCTCTCTATTATAACCCCCTGCAACCAAGAATGAACCCTTGAATGCCTTCCTCATCGGAAGCAGACTCTTGTTTGTTGCAACAAGTTCATATGAAGTTGCCAGTCTGGGCTCTATAGAGTGAACATACAGGATCTTGTATTTATTTAAGGCCTCGGCCATGTAAAGCCCAAGCGCATCAGGATCTGAGTCAATGGATTCTAGATATTGTGCAAATGGAGAGAACCGTATCCCCACTCGCTCTGCTCCAATTTCATTTGCCACTGCTTCAACAAACTCCAGAGGAAACCTGCACCGATTCTCCAGTGTTCCACCATACTGATCGGTCCTCTTATTTACGCCGTCTTTCATAAATTGGTCAAGGAGATATCCATGAGCACCATGAATTTCAACACCATCAAAACCTGCAACAAAACCACTCAAACTATGAATGGAAAAAATGTAGCACTTCCGTATTTAGCTCACGGAAATCTGTGTTGTGATGTAATGGCAATTGAATCAGTTATATCCAGCGCCCTTACAAAGAAAAGCCTTGTGATCTATTGTGAAAAAACAACTCCAGCTATTCCTTGGATAAAAATAGTTCCTGTAGCCTCCTATGTACTATGTACTGTGTGTGCAAGTATTTAAATGACAAATTTAGGATTTCTTTAAGAACAGTCACCTGCTTTGATAGCATTCCTAGCAGCAAGACGAAAGTCAGTAATAATCTGTGGAATCTCCTCAATTTTTAGAGCTCGAGGAGTGGAATAATCTGCAAGATCCTTGCCGTTGGGTAAGACAATCTGTCCCGATATTTTTCGATCTGTTGATGAAACAGGAGCCTGGCCATTGGGTTGATAATCTACATTTCATAGACCCACTCAGCCATGTCTATTCAAAGAAACTTACAGCAAATGTTTTACTGACCTCATATAAGAGACTAAAAGTTATCACTACCCTTTTTGCATTATCAGATACCATGGCCAAATGAAGCCAAACAATTTGAGGCATTGGAGTGGGAATCATGCACTGGAAGCAAATAAAGAGAATCCAATCCACACAGATCTGTCAAGTAGGTATGTGAAAAGGAAGTAATGAATAGCAATGGAATGCAGAGATACTTACCCACATGGGAAGCCCTTCCAGTGTGCCAAATCTGACAGAAAAAAAACGCCTCCTTTTTCGTGGACGCCATTGACAATGGGTTTCCAATCCTCCACCTGCTCCTCCGTCCATATTCCAGGCGTATCCGGGTACCTGTTAGTTGCACACCTTATTATTTGGGTTTCTATTAAAAAGAAAGCCCATAACAAGCACTTGGCTTCTTATAACTATTGATATGGGTATCTGAGAAAAACAAAAGTTACCCTACCCTTGGGCAGAGTCGGAGACGCCAGTAGCTTCTGCAATGAGAAGACCTCCAGGGCTGGTTCTCTGGGAATAGTAAAGGATTGCGTGTGGTTGGGGCACGCAATTGTAGGACCTCTGTCTGGTTAACGGTGCCAAAACCACCCTGCCAAAGCCCTTTCCAGTATTAGCAAACTCTAACTTTGTTGTCAAAATGAGTACAAGAGGAAATGAGAAAAGGGAAAACAGAAGATTGATGAATGACATACCTGTGAGACAAGCTGAAGGGACCCAATTGGTAAGGTGTTATCAATGGGATCTACTGCTTTGATTGGTTTTCTTCTGTGTTTTGTTGTCCTCCCATTGTGATTAGTGTCTTGTTCTTCTTCTTGTACAATTGAAATGAATGAGCTCCACCGATTTGGAAAAACAGGCTGATCGATTCAGACTGTACTGCCTTGATAGATTCAGACTGCAGTACCATGTGGAATTGTAATCCCAGCATTCCATAATATGTAGGCAAAGGAAAAGTGGGAGTCTCTTTGGTGTTAATCCCAGCTGTGTTGGAATTTGGTTTTCATTTTACCAGTTAATTTTAATTTTTTAACGTTTTGGATTTATATATTATTGGCGAAAAGTTTTGTTTAATTTTTTATTCTTTAATTGTTGAAATTTTGCTCAAAAATTTACCTTTCAATAATGAAATTTTGTTTATTTTTTTTTTAAATAATATATTTATGTCCCTAACATTTTTATATTAAAATTAAAATAATCATTATTAATATTTATAATGGTCCATTAACTTGATTCTTATTTATTTTATACATCATTTATATACAAAAAATAATATTATATAAAAATATAGCTTAAAAAGATATAAATATTATTCTTTATATTAAAATATATACATTTTTAAACAATTTTCTTATAAATATTTATAATTAGTTTTATTTTAAAAAAAAATTATATAAATATTTGTAATTCCTAATAAGTATATAAAATATATATCATTGTGTTTGTGTAACACTTGCTTTAGTTTTTGGAAAAAACATTTGCTTTAGAACTATTTAATAATAATCCCAATATATACAAAACTAAAAAAATAAATAATAACCAATAAAATTATATAAAACTAAAAAAATAATAATAACCAATAAAATTAGATGTATATTCTTATCTGAATTAGCATGAATTATCTAAATTGTTATCTGAATTTTATTGGTTATTATTAGTGTTTTTAGGGTTATTAGATAAAACTAAAAAAACTAATAATAACAAATAAAATTAGATATATCATGCTAATTCAGATAACAATTATATAATAATTGGTTGTAGCCTAGGTGGTTGAGAGGAATGTTTGTTACCCTCCCCACCCCGGTTTCAATTCTTGTAAGTGACATATTGCTCTTGTTGAGCCCATATTGTAATGATTGTAATCGGTGCCACCTTGATTCTCTAGAATAGCAGGTGGTGACCATTAGGATTGATCAATAAAAGATTTAAAGGGTTTTTTTGTTTCTTTAAATAAAATACATAATAAAATTTGATTGTAGAGTTAAAATTATAATTATTTAACAGAACCTCTCTTTTATCAAGTTAATAACCATAATGGATTCTTGAATCGATTTGTGATGGCGACTCTTTGATTCATCTAATAGTGTATATTATCCATTGCTCATTCTTGAAATTACATCTATAAATCACTAACTTGCATGTCATTCTGCAAATTTAACAATTAAATCATGGAAATTGATGTTGACTGCTCCAATTCTGCTAGATTTGGCTCTCGAACAGGCTTAGATGCTTATACAGACCACATTTGTATATGGAATTTGTTAACCTAGGTAAATTTAGCTCTAGATCCGGAGTAGACTTTGGTTCTGCAACTAGTTCTTAAACCCTTCCTTCTATTCGTGGTTCCGATGTGAGGTAAATAATTAGATGCTTCAATCTCGCCTAGATCCAATTATTTACCTCACATCATAGGCAGAGCCCGAATTAATTTTAAAACAATCATTCAACCCACCAACCAATGAAGTCATTTTAAATATGCGTCACCTACTTCAAGAGGTAAAAGTCGCAGTACATTTGAATTGAATCAAATATGTCCACTCTAAAGCTATTATATCTATACATGGTTTAAGAAAAATATGTGACAAACAACCATGTAGCAAGCAAAAACGTGTTTTAGCAATCATTACAATGGTAGAAGTCATTGAAATTGAACCATAACAGAAATATATCATTGAAATTGAGCCATAACAAAAATATATGAGATTTTTATTTCAATTTCAATATATGAATCTATATACATTATTGAAATTGAAATTACTCAAAATATGGGAGAAATCATGAAATATCATGTCAACAAAAGTAATTCAGTCTACATATAAATGATGTTATTTTAAAATTATAAAAAAAAAAACACAAAACATAGTTTATAACATTTCTTCAAAGTTGTAGATTTCAAACAAATCTCTAAATTTAAACCAAACACTAAATATAATGTCAAAAAAATCATGCAAGAAGTACCTCTGAAGATGCTTTCCAAGATTATGTGTCCAAACTTAACCTTTGAGTGCACACTCCCAACTTCCAAGTCATTTAGTTGTTATAGCATGCAAATGTAATCAATGAACATTGAGCACTTAAATTTGTAGTATGTAGATGCTCATTGCAATAATAGAAAAATAAAAAAAATAATGGGAAACCATTGAATTAAATGAATTTATTTTTTATTTTTTTATTTTTCTATTAAAAATCAATGCAACTTCCAAAATGAAAAGATATGAAAAAATAGAAATAATACTAATTTAATATATATTTCTATTTATTTAGTGAAAATATGGTTGGAAGTTGAAGTTACATATAAGATAAAATATATTAATAGTACTGTAATATAAAGTTTTCTAAATCTAGATACTGATACTTGAATCAATAGCATCAAGACATTTTATTTTAATGGACACGCTTTTTAATAGCGTGTTTCAAATAAGTGAACATTTTATTTTTTACTAAGGTTTTGATCGGAATTCGGTGAATATTTTTTTAAGAAATTATAATGTTGTATTATTTAAATTGAGATTTTGAATCTAGAAATGAGTTCAACGCTATCTAAAACTTAAGGACACCCATTTTATGAATTAAACACTGTTATTTAAATTTTTAAGAGTTTGTGCAAAATTTCTGCCTAACAACCTTAAAATCGCGTGCCGGAAAAATCTCCAAAAAGTAGTGCCTTTGCTTTTTGAATTAACTATTTGTGTTACACTTACGATGTACGTGCCACCGTACGGCCATCGCGTGACATATGGCTGACGAACACGCAGGTAACATTCTAATTTGAAGAAAAAAATATATTACTTAATATAATTAAGTTATATTATAATTTATTTTAATAAAAAATTAATATGATTTATTTATATTATATTTCATTTTTATTGAATTTTTTATTATGATTATAGTTTTTAATAAGTAGATGTATAAATATCATTGAAAAAAGTAGATGTATAAATACTTTGCTTTAAATATTTTGCTTTAGTAATATATGAGATGAAGATTGCAATCTCTTCCATAATAGGATGTAGAGAGTGCCTCTTGATGCATTCAAGGTGAAGATGTTTTTGAGAGTACTCAACTTGCAAGTTAATGTTTTATTTTTGTGTAGTAGGTCATTACTTTATGAATCCTTCATCTTTATGAAATTTGTATAGGGTGTGAAGTATTATAGTTTTATGGTTATTGTTATGGGTTATATTAATTGTGTAGTGTGTGGAGTTTACATTTTGTACTAGTTATATAATGATGTATGAATCTTCTTAATATAGATATTTATATCATACATTTGCTACTAGGAAAACTACATGAACCCCTACACACTAGCATGAGGATCATAAGTATTGAAGTATTTACCATTGAGTGCTTCTCCTATGGTTTGAATACTTAACTAAGGGTCTTTAACCTAGGTTTACAACTTTATTTGATTGCTTTCTAGTTATTATAAGAGTGTTTCCCATAGTCTGTGTCTTGATCTCATGTCATAGTTGATTAGTGTCAGTGACATGAAACTCATTTGGGTTGGTCCCTATAATAACATCAATTTTGAGTGGGAATGTATTAATCATATTATGTAAATGAAGCAAATATGCTAGTATGGATTCTTAGTGTAGAGCTCAAGGCCAAGGCTCGACTAGTAAATGGCTATGCATGCATAATGTAAATATTTCTATATGGAGCATGTGGTTAGCTTGTCATGCTAAATAAAAAACTATGTAAATATTATGTTGGAAAATTACTAAAGTGGTCCAAGATGGTTGTTTAAAGAGCACTAAAGGGGCTATGATTCCACTAGAGTGGAAGATAAAAGGGGGCATATGGAAGATTAAATCCTCTATTGCCAAACGCCAACCTTAGAACTCATCATTTTGCTTCCATGTGCCTTAATGAGACAATTACTACCTTTTGACTTTTAAATCTAATCATTGAATGCACCTGTGAGGTTGGTGGGAAAAGTTTCATGTAGTTATGGCATCATGGGTTGAATATACTTCTATGATAGTTGTAACTTGTAAGAGTCATTTCTTCTATGGTCAGAAGTTATGCCAATTGTCTTTTCACCATCCTTTCACCTCTTTCGGAGTCTACCACTCATTCTCATGTAGATTTTTACACTATGTAGAGTTTTCATGATGTTCTCTATATTTATCATTTTTTTACTAGACTGTGAAATAACCATAAATTTGAATTGTGAAAGGGAAATCACATACATTGGAGAGAAGATAATGGTTGTAGGTGAGGATAGAGATTGGGCAAGATAGGAACATTTACCCATTGTGTTTTTCTACTCTTGAATGTTTTAGAAGCCATCACTTACTGTTATAGAAGGCTCACCAACAACATACAGCAAGTTGGACTCTTTCTGTGACACATTGGTAAGCACTGTAAGGGTTGGATTTCCTAAGGGAACTGTGGAGCAAAAAGCAAATGCCTTCCTTGTGTTGTGTGGGGCAATAGAAAATAGTGACATGGTTGGGATGTTTGAGTGAGATCCCTTTAGTGGTGAATAGTTTGGCTAAGCATGAGAGAAAATAGGTTTCGAGTTGAGAGAGAGAAGTTTGTAGTTGTTTCCTTCGCCCCAGTGGCCTCATATCCCAACTTGGGGGTGGTATTTGCAGTTGATACCTACAGCTGGGTGGAAAATTGCTCTTACACAACTAGTTGTTTGGATCTTCTTTGTTAAAAGATAAATATTCTCTTTGTATATGAATGTGAAATTGTTTTATTTTCTTCATGTGATGAATATGCTTTCTTATGCATGATGTGTGTGTGAATGGAATTTTACTTCCTCTGTGTTTTACATTCACGAATTTGTTCATGCATTTCTTATTTATGAATTTGTATTATGGTACATGGGGAAAAATTTATAAGCTTGAAATTTGTAAATACTCCCCTCATTTAGTCGAAATGATTGATGGGTACGTGACAGAGTGGCATTAGAGCTCTTGCTTGCAACACTGGGGGAATATGGGCCAGAATCGACTGTTACATGCAGAAATCAGAGTTTGCACAGGAAGTGTTTGACATAATTCTTTTATGAAAATCATGGTTTTAGTTAACAGTTAGTGTTTTAATGGAGCTTAGGTATTAAATCTATGGTGTATCAGTAGGAATGGAAGATTATTCTGAGAAAGTTTTTTTTTTTTTTAATTGGTAGAACTATCAGTGAAAATTGTAGTTATGTCATGTGATAGAGAAAATATCTAGGTTGGGGAAAAAGGGAAGGTATAATTTCATAATAAGCCCCTTATTGTTGAATTAAATTTTTACATATTTATGAAAATTTTGGAAAATTGAAGATGGGCCCCACCCATGCCACATGGAAAAAGATGTAACATGGAGGAGCCACATGGATAGGGGGATTTGACGTGGACCAACCATGTCGGACAAGATGCAAAGGTGCTATGGTCAATGTGTCTTGTTCACACCTAGTTGGATAAATGAAGATTGGGATATGCCACGTACAACTAAGATCAATCCAAGCAATTTTCGATATTTTTGCCTTAGATATTTTCATCTTAGAGAGGCCCGTCCTTAGATATTTTCACCCATAGAAACTTCTAGAATTTTTTGATATGGAATATACAAAAACTTCCAAAATATGTAGGAAAATAAAAAGTGGGAGTCTCTTTGGTGTTAATCCCAGCACTAGATACATTGAACTAGTAGCATCGAGACATTTTATCTTGATGGAGACGCTCTCTAATAGCATGTTTTAAACAAGTGAACATTTTATTTCCAGTGAGTTTTTGTTGAAATTTGGTGATTTTTTTTCAAAAAATATTAATTTTGTGTTGTTCAAATTGTGATTTTGAATCTATAAATGGACTCAACACCCTCTAAAACCCTACAACACTCATATTATGCGAATTAAACACTATTATTTAGATTTTAAAGGATTTCTACCATACAACCTCCAAATCATGCCAAAACAATCCACCCAAAAAGATTGATATCATTGGGCGTTTAAGATTTTTGAATTAACTATTTGTGTAACGGTGGACGTGCGACCATACGCCCATCGCATGACATAAAGCTCACGGACATGCATGTAACATTCTAATTTGAAAAAATAAAATTATTTAATATAATTAAGTTATATTATAATTCATTTTAATAAACAATTAATATGATTTATTTATAATATATTTTATTTTTATTGAATTATTTATTATGATTATAGTTTTCAATAAGTGGATGTATAAATAATTTGTTTTAGTTATATATGAGATGAAGATTACAATCTCTTACATAGTAGGATGTAGAGAGTGCCTCTTGATGCATTCAAGGTGAAGATTCATTGAGAGTACTCAACTTGCAAGTTAATGTTTTATTTTTGTGTAGTAAGTCATTACTTGATGAATCCCTCATCTTTATGAAATTTGTATAGGGTTTGAAGCATTATAGTTTCATAGTTATTGTCATGGGTTATATTAATTGTGTAGTGGCCATACAATGATGTTTGAATCTTCTCAATATAGATCTTTATATCATACATTAGCTACTAGTGTTCACTCTAGGAAACCTACATGAACCCCTACATACTATAATGGGGATCATAAGCATTGAAGTATTTACCATTGGGTGCTTATCCTATGGTTTGAATACTTGACTAAGGATCTTTAACCTAGGTTTACAACCTTATTTGATTGCTTTCTAGTCACTATAAGAGTGTCTTCCATAGTCAGTATTTTCATCTCATGCCATAGTTGATCAGTTCCAGTGACATGAAACTCATTTGGGTTGGTCCCTATAATACCCCCAATTTTGAGTGGGAATGTATTAATCAAATTATGTAAGTGATGTAAATATGCTAGTATAGATTCCTAGTGTAGAGCTCAAGGCCAAGGATCAACTAGTAAATGGGTAAGCATTTATAATCTAAATATTTATATATGGATCATGTGGTTAGCTTGTCAAGCTAACTCAAAAAGCTATGTAAATATTATGTTGGAAAATTAATAAAGTGGTTCAAGATGGATCTGTAAAGAGCACTAAAGGGGTTATGATTCCATTAGAGTGGAAGAGGAAAGGGGGCATATAAGAGATTAAATCCTCTATTTCCAAATGTCAACCTTAGAACTCATCATTTTGCTTCCATTTTCCTTAATGAGACAATTACTACCTTTTGACTTATTACATCCAATCATTGAATGCATGTGTGAGGTTGGTGGGAAAAGTCTCCTCACGTAGATATGGGAGCATGGGATGAATATACTTTAATGGTAGTTGTAAGAGCCATTTCTTCTATGATCAAAAGTTATGTTAGTTGTCTTTTCACCATCCTCTCACCTCTTTTGGAGTCTACCACTCATTCACTTACATATTTTTACACTATGTATAGTTTTCATGATGTTCTCTCCATTTACCATTTTTTTACCAGAATGAGAAATAACCATAAATTTAAATTGTGAAACAAAAATCACATACATTGGAGAAAATACAATGGTTGTAGGTGAGCATAGAGGATGAGCAAGATAGGAAAATTTATCCAATGTGTTTTGCTACTCCTGAATGTTTTAGAATCCATGAATTAATGTTACAGGAGGTTCACCAACAACATATAATAGGTTGAATTCTTTCTACACACATGGATAAGCACTATAAGGGTTGAATTTCCTAAGGTAACTATGGAGCAATGAAAGTAAATGCCTTCCTTTTGTTGTGTGAGGAATTAGAAGAGAGTTCCATGGTTGGGATGGTTGAGTGAGATCCCTTTAATTGCTTGGTAGAGAGTGATTTGGCTAGGCATGATAGAAAATAGGTTTCGCGTTGAGAGAGAGAACTCTATAGTTGTTTCCTTCACCCCGGTGGACTCATAACTCGACTTGGGGGTGGTATTTGCAGCTAATACCTATAGTTGGGTGGAAAATCGCTCTTACACAACTAGTTGCTTGGATCTTCTTTGTTAAAAATATATGTATTATTTTTGTATATGAATGTGAAATTATTTTATTTTCTTCTTATGATCAATGTGCTTGCTTATGCATGATGTGTGTGTGGATGGTGTTTTACTTCCATCTTGTTTTACATTCATGAATTTGTTCATTCATTTCTTATTTATGAATTTGTATTATGCTCCATGGGGCGATAGTTATAAGCTTGAAATTCATAAATACCCTCTCCTTTAGTCAGAATGTTGGATGGGGACATTACATAGTGGTATCAGAGCTCTTGGTTGCAACACGATAGGAAGAAATCAGACTTTGCACACGAAGTGTTTGATATAATGCTTTTACGAAAATTGCGGTTTTAGTTAACAACTAGTGTTTTAGTGGAGCCTAGGTATTAAATCTATGGTATATCGTAGGAATGGAGGATTAATATAAGAAAGTTGTGGAAAATTTTCAAAATTGGTAAAACCGTCAATTAAAATTGTAGTTATGTTATTTGATAGATAAATTTTCTAGGTTGGGGCAAGAGGGAAAGGATAATTTCGTAATAAGCGCCTTTGTTGTTGAATTAAAATTTTACATATTTATGAAAATTTGATAATCTGGGAATAATTAAGATGGGACCCACCCGTTCCACATGGACAAAGGTGTGACATGGAGGAACGACATGGATAGAAGGATTTGGCGTGGAACATCCATGTTGGCCAAGATGCACAGGTGGCATGGTCAAGGTGTCTAGTTGACACCCAGTTGGATACAAGAAGATCGGGGTCTGCCACAAATGTCTAAGATAAACTCAAGCAAGTTTTGAGGGAAGATCGTCACCATTCACACAAAGGGAACAAGATCGAAGGTTAGACAGGTGCATGGTGCACAGATGGTTTGGATATATCAAGCAAGTGGGAATGGCATGATCAACACCATTCACACTAATGGAAAAGATCGAAGGATAACCAGAGGTACATGTGTGTGGATGGCTCAGATTCATCGAGCATGTGTGGGCAGTGTGATTAACACCATTTGCACAAAGGGAAGTTGCATGAGCCTTATCCCAAGGTACTTGTCATGAATGTCTAGGATTGAATCATGCAAGTACTGACATATGATACTAACCATTCACGCAAGGTAAAGTGATCGAAAGATGGCACATGCTAAAGGGAAAAAACGGTGTTGAAAAAAGGATAAAGGTAGGGTCATGATGACATGGGAGGATTAGAAAATGGAGATATGAAATGGCCACACCAGGTGATGACACATAGGATCTAATTGCCACATGGGAATCCATGTGTCATGCCATGTCAGCAGTACGAAAAAAGCTTAAAAAATTATGGAGCCTGGAAATTGTTTTAGCCGTAACAGGAGCGGGTTAGCTAAGAATTTGATGAGACCTACGACATTCTGATGCAATTGAGGAAGGATACATAATTCCAAAGATATACATGGGCCCATTCTACTCTAGTTTTAGAGAGATATTGAATTAGTGTTTTTTGAAGGTGTGTGATCACTGACTAGATGGGGGCTCTGTTGGGGATTTGTTGTGGTGTGGTCATGGTCCAGGCACACATATAAATCTAGCATATTATGGACAAAATCCAAAACGTGTGAAAATGTGAATCCTAGGTGCAAAAGAAGGCCAAAATCAACTATTTGGGCGCGTGAACGTGCAACTTTTGAAAACTTAGAGGAGGTAAAAGTGACCTTAGATGTTGAAACCATAAACATATATGACTCGACATTTTTCGTACTCATCAAAATGAACAAATTTGGTTCGACGAAGTTTTTCCAGAAATACTCCATTTGGGAGATTGCATTTTTTGGAAAATAAACGAAGTCTAGAGCCTAAGATGCAAAATTTAAAAGTAGAAAATTACATAAAATTATAGAAATTGACTAGAGCATCAAATCAAGGATTCGAAAGTTGTTGAGTAATCCTTGTCATGATTATTATCATCACTCGATAGAAAAAAAATTGTAGTTCTCCTCATATTTTCTTCTACATGTGGATAAAGTTGGTCTCTGAAGCTAAATGCACCTGTAGGAAAAGTACATAATTGGGCGAAATTGACAATTTTGAAAGGCTATAAATTTTTGCCCCCCCCAAAAAAAATGGGCATAGTTATAGTCATTAGAAAGATTATCCATAGGGGAACAAATGTGCATAATCATATTTTGAAAGGGTGATTTAAATGTTTCTTAAAATTGAATAGAAAACTTCATGTAGCCATAATTTGACAAAAAATGTCAATATGGGTAGTTCCCATAATGCATGCAAATTAATTTTATGAATTTCTATGAATGTATTGAAGCTAACAAGTGTTCTTGTATGAAGATGTTTGCGGATACAATATTATATCGGGGACAATTAAGGATCAACATTCAGTATAGTGCAATTTGAAAATCCTTGGTCTTGGTTGGGCCAAGAAAACCATCATCATGGATGATGCACATGATCCTTGTGTAGCTAAAACAAATGCAATGGGAAAAAATATACATGTTAAGAATGTAAAGAAAAAATTGTTAATTTTAGCCTAATTTGACTAGCAAGATCACTGAAAGAAACACAATCACAAGATAGACAAAGATTTACCCTGGGAAACCCTCATGGGGTAGAAAACCCGGCAAAGCGTTCCTCAATATAGATAATCAACCAAATACAAGATGTAGTCCAAGACTAGAGCTCCTTCCCCTCCTATGCAAACCTCTCTCTCACTTGTGCACTACTCCCAAATGGATGAATGAGTGAGATAAGTGAGGAACATCCTCCTCTACTTATACTCATCTCCGATTGACCTTTTACCCTAATGGGGCCAACCTCTCACAGGAGAGTCTAATAACCCCCAAATAGTAAACTCAGGGCCGACCTCACATGGGAGATCTAATAACCCTAGTTACCACATTCTCTCGGAGGAATAAACATCTCCAGATATACAATAAGGTCACCAAGGAGGAATGTACCATCTCCGGAATAATAAAATACAAATATAATATTCTTGGAAGTTACAATATTTCAACACTCCCCCTTAACGAGAAGGATATTATAACAACATCTGCAGGAGCAAGGAGTCATCAACTACATGGTACATGATACATCTATAAATCATTGGAAGCTTTCTTAATACATCAGTAACTCATATAGTTACTGGAACATAATCAATACTGGAATGTCAACATCATCAGTATTGAATCTTCATCTTCTGCAGCACTTGATTAGCTACAACATCATCATCATCTGGATCCTCATGATCAACAGCATTGTCGTCACATGATCATCGTCATCACACGATCATCAGCATCATCATCACACGATCATCAACATCGCCATCATACAATCATCAGCATCGTCATCACATGATCATCAGCATCGTCATCTAGATCATCTGGATCATCTCGATCTACAGCATCTTGATCATCTCGATCTACAGCATTTGGATCATCTCGATCTACAGCATCGTCATAGAAGCATATTCTGCAATACACAAGATCCTATTACGGGATGATCAATCCCTCTCACTTTAGGACAGAGGTCCATGGATGATACAATCCAGATCAAATTCCCAAGATGATCAATCCTTATCAATTTAAGACGAGTCCCATGTCTATGGATGATACAATCCAAACACATCATTTTGAACTAAATGTTCAGGGACGATGCAGTCCTATCATCAATTTTCAGAGATAGATGTCTACGGATCAATTCAGGGGACCGAAGTCCAGGGATGATGCAATCCCTCTCGTCCACTAGGGACCACTTCTCGGAGACATCTGTCTACGGATCAATTCAGGGGACTGAAGTCCAAGGATGATGCAATCCCTCTCGTCCACTACGGACCACTTCTCGGAGACATCTGTCTACGGATCAATTCAGGGGACCAAAGTCTAGGGATGATGCAATCCCTCTCATCCACTAGGGACCACTTCTCGGAGACATCTGTCTATGGATCAATTCAGGGGACCAAAGTCCAGGGATGATGCAATCCCTCTCGTCCACTAGGGACCACTTCTTAGAGGCATCTGTCTACGGATCAATTCAGGGGACCAAAGTCTAGGGATGATGCAATCCCTCTCGTCCACTGGGGACAACTTCTTGGATACATCTATCTACGGATCAATTCAGGGGACCAAAGTCTAGGGATGATGCAATCCCTACATTCTTGGAGACATTTGTCTACGGATCAATTCAGGGGACCAAAGTCCAGGGATGATGCAATCCCTACATTCTCGGAGACATCTGTCTAGGAATCAATTCAGGGGACTGAAGTCCAGGGATGATGCAATCCCTCTTGTCAACTTAGACCCAGTCTAAGAACCATTCATCGACCTCATTGTCGGTATCACCAATACAGGTATCCACATCATCGACCTCACTGTCGATGTGGGCAATCTCATCATCAGTTACCATATCACTCCCCCTTTCGAGGAGGGTCCTTCTGAACTACACCAAGCTTGTCTCAGAAATACTCAAACTTTACTCGAGACAGAGGTTTAGTCAATATATCAACAACTTGTTCATTAGTGCTTACATACTCGAGCTTGATAGCTCCTTTCTGCACCATATCCCGTATATAGAAATATCGGATCTCTATGTGCTTTGACTTATCATGGAACACTGGATTCTCTGTCATCTTGATACAACTCTAATTGTCACAAAGGATCACAGTGGGGTCCATATCTAAGTCAAATAGTACTGACAATAGTTTTCGAATCCAAACTGCTTCACAACTAGCAGAGCAAGCAGCTATGTATTCTGCTTCAGCTGTACTGAGAGCCACACTAGACTGCTTCTTGCTAAACCACGAGATCATGGTAGATCCCAGACAATAGCATCCTCCCAATGTACTCTTCTTGTCTGATACACTTCATGCCCAATCAACATCTGTGTAGCCATGCAATCTGAAGTCATGATCTCTAAGATAATATAGACCAAAATCTATTGTACCCTTTAGGTACCTCATCACATGCTTTGTGACTATCAGGTGAACTCGTCTAGGTTCCACTAGATACTGACTCAGGGTATTCACAACAAAGCATATATATGGTCTAGTATTTATCAAATACATTAATGACCCAATTATCTGTCTGTACAGAGTCATATCCACTAACTCTGATGAGTCATTAGCTAGTAGCTTTAAGTTGGAATCCATGGGAGTGGTCATGGCTTTACATTCCAACATGTCAAATCTTTTCAAGATCTCCACTGCATACTTTCCCTGATTAAGAAAGATTCCTTTTGAACCTTGCCACACTTCCAGACCTAGGAAGTAGTGCATCAATCCGAGATCTTTCATCTCAAATTCTGAAGAGAGCTTCTTCTTGCACTCGATAATCTGTTTCTCATTTCCAGTCAGGAATAGATCATCTACATATAACAACAATATGACAGGTTCATCACCCATAACTTTGAGATAAAGGTTAGGATCAACTTTACTGTTGGTAAAGCCCAAGATAGTCAAGAAACTGCCAATTCTGCCATACCAAGCTCTGGGAGCTTTCTTCAACCCATATAAGGCCTTCTTCAGTTTGCACACATGGGTTCTTCCATCTTCCACCTCAAATCCTTGTGGTTGTTCTATGTACACTTCCTCTTCAATCACACCATTCAGGAAGGTTGTCTTTACATCCATGTGGTGTAACTCCCACTTCATCATGGATGCAAGTGCCATGATGGTCCTAATGGAAGTGTACCTTGCCACTGGTGCAAATGTTTCTTCATAGTCAATTCCCTCTTTCTGAGAGAATCCTCTGGCCACAAACCTTGCCTTATATTTTTCAATACTGCCATCCGCAGTATGCTTTATCTTGTATATCCATTTGGAGGATACCACGCTCTTGTCCTTTGGTTTGGGGACTATATCCCAAACATCATTCTTTATTATTGACTGGTATTCCTCCATCATTTCCTCCACCCACTCTTTCTTTGAGATGCTTCTTCATAACTAGTGGGTTCTTGATCTACAAGATCACACATCAAGGCCACATAGTTGGAGAATGTCTTTGGTTTCTTGCTCACCCTAGTGGAGCCTTCAGGAGCTCCATACTTTTCTGCTCCTAGTATAATGTCTCTTTCCCATGCTGGTTTTCTCTTCCTTGATCTGTTCATGACAGGGGGTTCTTGTGGTTCCAACATGTCATGATCTTCAGGGGTTGTCTCTTCAGGAGTGGGTGCAGCTTTTGCAATTCTGGAAGGTGCCTCTTCCTCATATACTTCTTCATACTGGCACTTCCTAGATCTATTGAGAGCTGCCTCTTCATCAAATTTCACATCCCTACTTATTTCCATATGATGGAATCCTGGGATGTATATTCTGAATGCTTTGGATGCTTCACAATATCCAACAAATATTCCTTTCTTCCCAGAAGGATCTAGCTTGGTGCTCTTTTCTTTTGGAATGTGAATGTATACTGGGCATCCAAATATCTTGAGGTGACTTACCTCGGGCTTCTTCCCTGTGAACACTTCTTCTGGGGTCTTGAAATCAAGAGCACTATGAGATAGTCTATTCTGCACATAGACTGTTGTCCTGGCTGCTTCAGGTCTTGATCATGTATCATTGTCTTTACTGCCTCCATAATGGTTCTATTCTTTCTTTCCGCAACACCATTCTGTTGGGGATTGTAGGGAGTGGTTAGTTCCCTCTTGATTCCATCTTCCTTACAAAAGAATTCAAAATATTTTGAGGTATATTCTCCACCATTGTCTGTCCTGAGTATCTTAATATTCTTTTCTGAATGGTTTTCTATCAAGGCCTTGAATTCCTTGAACTTTCCAAAAACTTCATCTTTTCCCTTCAGAAAATAGATCCAAGCCTTCCTTGAGTAGTCATCAATGAATGTAACGTAGTATTCATATCCACTCAAGGATGTGGTTGGAATTGGTCCACATACATCTGAGTGAATCAATTCCAATGTACTCTTATTCTTTATATCACTCTTTGGAAAAGGGTTCTTGGCATTCTTCCCTTTTGCACATCCTTTGCAAGTGCCATCATGATCAATCTTTAAGTCTGGTAGTCCTATGACTAC
Organism: Larix kaempferi; assembly: GCA_027924585.1. Taxonomy (NCBI): domain Eukaryota; kingdom Viridiplantae; phylum Streptophyta; class Pinopsida; order Pinales; family Pinaceae; genus Larix; species Larix kaempferi. The sequence goes on along the minus strand of BSBM01000120.1, from coordinate 3,763,941 downwards.
TTTGCTCACATGAGGTAGTGCTTTGTAGTTAATGTGAGCAAGCCTTCTGTGCCATAGCTCACTTGGGCTAGTGGCTTCATGAACAAGGGCAGCTTCTGGATGGCCCTTGAGTTTGTATAGACCTCCTTCCTCTTCACCAATAACAATTGCATCCTCAATTGATTTTCCTTTGGGCCACATTAGTACTTGCCCATCTATGAATGCAACCCTATAGCCTTTCTTATCCAAAGCAGAGATAGAGAGTAAGTTCTTCTTCAAACCTGGTACATATAATATTTCTTTCATCTTCAATGGGGTTCCAGAATCAAGCTTGTAGCTTGCTTCACCAATTCCCTTGATGGGATATTGATAGTCATCTCCTAAAGATACCTTCTGTGGAGAGGTCTTCTCCTCAAGACTTGACAGAGTTTTCTTTTGTCCTGTCATGTGCTTTGAAGCACCACTATCAATGAGCCATGTATCTTCTCCAGGTTCCACAGACCCAGAGAGAGCAGAGAATAACACATATTCTTATGCATCTTCTTTTTCTATTTTAGATCTTTTCTTTTGAGGCCTCTCATCTTCTTCTTCACTATCATCTTCTGCTATATATGTGCTTGATGTCTTGTGTAATGAGTGTTCTTCTTCTTTTTCTTTAAAGGACAATTCCTAGCAAGGTGTCCCAATTTGTCACAACAAAAGCACTGGATTGATGAGAGGTCTCCTCCTGAACTTGGTCTTCTTTTCTTTTGAAATCTGTGTGGAGTTTGAGACTCCTTGTGACCATTCTTCTTGGAGTTGAAGTGACTCCACCTTCTTCTTTTGGTGTGAGTAGCCAAAGCTTGGTCATATTCTTTGAGAAGGTATTCTCTATTGGCTAGCCTAGCTTCTTCTTGAATGCAATCCTCCCATACCACATCAAACTTCATACTTTCCTTCCTGGCACACATAGTTTGGATGAATGACTCCCAAGGTCTAGTGAGACCATTTCGAGCAGTCATGACTAGTTCATATTCATCAAGGGTATCTCCAATGGCATCTAGTTGTTCCTTGAACTAGGAAACCCTTGAGAAATAGTCTTGAATAGATTCTCCTTTATTCATCTTGGTGCTCTTCAATTGAGCTCTCAAATTCATCTTCCTATTGATGTTCTTTCCCTCATACATTCTGGAAAGGGCATCATACATTTCCTTTGGAGTCTTCTTGGATGCCACTTGGGGAATGAAGTGGTCTTTGATAGAATTAGCAATGATTCTCTTTGCCCTAATCAAATCCTTCCTATGCTTCTCTTTGGCTTCACCTTCTTCAGGTTTTGCAACCTCATCCTTGATATATTGGGCAAGATCATTCTCTTCAAGAATGAGATCAATACTGTATTTCCATGCTCGAAAATTTTCTATACCCTCTAGCTTGTCTTCAATCTTAGTGCTTGGAGCCATCTTATCCAGGGGTCAAGGAGATTGAAGTTTCTCAAGAGATAGAATAACACTTACCAGGAGATGTGCTTGATTGATTTGAAAGTTCTGGTGTGTTCTGTTTCTGGAAACTTCAACTTTTCACCTTCTGGATCTGCAACATAATTTTTGGTTTTCTGGTGCACAAGTTCGCAGCTTTTCTGGTTCACTGGTGCACAGGTGGGAATCTTTTCTGGTTCTCTGGTGCACAGGTGCGCAGCTTTTCTGGTTCTCTGGTTTTTTAATTTTCTGCACTTTATGTCAAACTAGGGTTTGACTTTCCTGGAGTTCTACCCAACCAAAAATCTTGATCCAGGGCTCAAAACTTTGATTTTGAGGAGGGCTATCCACCCATGCAATCAGAATCCAAAAATTCCAACTTTTGCAGAAACCCTAATTTTCATCGGAGGAGGAGAGAGAGGTATTTTCACCTTATGAAAGATGTCCTATTCAGCCTAGCTCTAATACCATGTTAAGTTTAACCTAATTTGACTAGCAAGATCACTGAAAGAAACACAATCACAAGATAGACAAATATTTACCCTGGGAAACCCTCATGGGGTAGAAAACCCAGCCAAGCTTTCCTCAATATAGATAATCAACCAAATACAAGATGTAGTCCAAGACTTGAGCTCCTTCCCCTCCTATGCAGACCTCTCTCTCACTTGTGCGCTACTCCCAAGTGGATGAATGAGTGAGATAAGTGAGGAACATCCTCCTCTACTTATACTCATCTCCGACTAACCTTTTACCCTAATGGGGCCAACCTCTCCCAGGAGAGTCTAATAACCCCCAAATAGTAAACTCAGGGCCGACCTCACATGGGAGATCTAATAACCCTAGTTACCACATTCTCTCAGAGGAATAAACATCTCCGGATATACAATAAGGTCACCACAGAGGAATGTACCATCTCCGGAATAATAAAATACAAATATAATATTCTTGGAAGTTACAATATTTCAACAAAAATCAAATGGTTGAAGAAATCAAGTAACTCCCTCAGATATTGTAGAAACCATGAGAAGTCGAAGAGTGGAATTACAAAGTTGCAAAGCAGATAATGAGAGGTTGATCAGAGCTCAAGAAGAATAGAACCAGTTGAATGAAGCCATGCTCCAAATATTAATAAACATTCAGAGGAATATTCACCATGGGAAGCACTTAGAAAATGAGGAAAAAGTGGGAGTAGCTCAAGGATACATTCTCACGAGAGGTCCCATAACTCAAGAAGGGTTTCTAGAGATATGACATATACTCCAGAATTATCTTATAGTGAGTCATATGCCTATAGAGACTCCACTGGAGATTCAAGATCTCCATATGATAGGAATATAAGAAAGAGGCATTTCAAGAACAACTCACATGGGGAATTTTGAAAGGCCAAACCTCCCACTTTTGATGGTGAAGTAAAATATGGTCAAGAAGTTGAGGCTTAGCTTCTTGGGATGAGGAAGTATTTCAAGTCCATGGCTACTATGGGAACATGAAGGAAAGGGTGAATATATTTAATTTTAATGGAAGAGCATCTATATGGTGGGATCACCTTAGACAAGTCAAGAGGATAAATGAAAGAAAGTTAGTGTGAAAGCAATTCAAGAAGTACTTCAAGCAAAAGTACCTCTTAGATAGGTATTATGATGACAAAATTAAAGAGTTCCATGAGATGAAATCAGGACAAATGACCATCGATGAGTATGCTAATAAATTCTTGGAGTTGCTAAGGTATGTTAAGTATATCAGAGATGATAAGTTCAAAATTAAGCGTTTTCTAAGTGAATTACCTTAGTCATACAATGATACATTCAACAGTTGGCATTGTCATCAACAGCGACAAGTCATCGAATGACCATGGATGAGTATGCCAATAAATTCTTGGAGCTGCTAAGGTATGTTAAGTATATAAGAGATGATAAGTTCAAAATTAAGCGTTTTCTAAGTGAATTACCTTAGTCATACAATGATACAATGATACATTCAACAGTCTGATGCTAACATCAACTGCGACAAGTCATTGAATTCGACACAACTTCGACAAGTTCGGAACTCGACATGACTTCGACAATCTCCACGGCTTCGACAAGTTCATCGACCTCAACAGTCTCGCGACGTCGACATACAGCATCGACTTGCGACTGTCGAACTTTGACAAATTGTCTCTCTGTCTTCCAGTCGACTGTAACGGTTGAACTTCCAAAACCGTTCTAACTTCTCTTGTAATTGAACGTAACGGGAAGGCACCCAAGTGTCTCGGCATTCTATATAAGCATGTATAATATTGTAACATACATCTTATCGATACTGTTTCCAGTAATAAAGAAGAATAGTTCGCATTCTTGCATATTGTCTGTGTGTATGTGTTTATCTGTGTAGTGTATTCTTGCTTTGCTTGTTCTCTTTCTTATGCTTCCACCATAACAGAGGATACCCATTCGGTCGAACTGTTGTCCCCCCCGTGCTTCTTGGGCACGTGCGTATCATTGGTATCAGAGCGAACCTCCAGAGATGGCAGAAGAAACAGGCGATAGACATGCAATCGACAAGACACATCAGCTCATAGAGCAAGTGCTGGATCGACAACGAACTGAAATGTTCGCCCAGTTCAATGAGATTCTCACGCTATTTGATTCGACTTCAGGAGCATTTCCGACGAGAACTAACTCCGACAAAATCAACCCCTTCAAAGTGCAAATGAATTTGGATATACCGAATATAGAAGGCAAGATTGACGCGGAATCCGTCGACAATTGGGTACAACAATTGGAATCCTATTACTCTATGAATCAACTCTCAGAAGTCGACAATATCACCATTGCATCCTTAAAGATGTCAAAATATGTTCACTGCTAGTTGGAGAACCTCTGGACAAAGATGGATAAAAGCGGAGACCCCATCGACACATGGGAGAAATTTGTCGAATACATCCGAAAGGAGTTTTACCCGCCCCTGTAACATACCCATATCTCCACTTTGTCGTTGTAAGGAACGAGGTGTAAAAATTTTCCTCGACATCAATAATCAAGTTATTAGTCATCATATATACAAGGTCATATATGTACTTCCGTCGCAATTAACATTGCATAAGAACACTTGTTCAATCATCACTTGTTTTCATAAAACTTATACATTACACATGATTACCATCCCACCAATTGCTTATTCCATTCGAACAATTGTATACTTGTACACATTAAACACAATAATGTAAACCCCAAATAAGCCTTATGATCATTACACCATTAAGCATCCAACAAGTATCATTTCACATGTAAACTTATGAACTCAACTTTTAGCATTCTTCGATGAGTTTCACTTACCATTTAGATCATACTCAACCAATGGAAAACACATAAGGTACACATAAACAAGGGACCAGTATACGTGGTTCACCCATATCTATGGGGCTACGTCCACAAAGAAATGTCACATCTTGTATTTATCAAAATAGAGGAGTACAATCTACAACACAGTATGTGCCATATTTCTACTTTCTCAAACCTCTCAAAGAGAGCACATTTTCCAAAACAAAAAACCATCTTTCTCAGAGGCAACACAGGGATTCTCTCCCCGAATTATTACGACCAGATCATGTAAAATGAGATACCCTTCCATCCCCAAGGGATTCTATGACACAAGACATATGCATAAGGTTTCCCTACCCAGACTAGCATAAATTTATACACACCAATAATTACATTTTATGTGCAAAGGGTTTATTATGCCCCAACCGACATATATTCATCCGCAGAAGAAGGTGGATTGGGATCGGCTCTCTCAGCTGTCCAATCCTCACAACAGTTAATACATAACCCGAGCTCAACATATTAGACCTTAAAATATAACTTAAGAAAAAGATATAGATAGATTTCCCAAAAGATCTATGCTTGGAAGAGCACATAGATTCTGGGTTTGGCTTCATGCCATCTACCCAAGGCTCAACGCAGTCGGCATAGAATGTACAACATTGATTCGTTAAGCTATCCAAGAAATGTATACGGGGTTCCTTCCCCGAGCATCTGTGCAATCCACAATTGGAAACATGCATGCAAATAAATTAAAAGAACAACGTAGAGGGACTTTCCCCAATCTCTGCACCATAAATAATTCATATATGTTTTTCATACAGGGAGCAAACTCCCAATGTCTGCGCAACCAGACAATTAATGCATATTTACTGGTAAAATATGAAATACCTGCACAACTGCGCATCAAACAATAAGCACATTTAGTTAATATATATCCTAGTGAAATGTATACATATGTATTCCATTTAATGGAATGTAAGTAGGGTTCCTTTTCCCCAAGCATCTACGCATTAAAATAGATAACATACAACATTCAAACATATCATATAGTAATCAGAAGATACAGAAGGATCTTTTCCCAACTAGGGATCCTTCCCCAAACGCCTTTGTGCATTAACCAGCAGATGCAACGCAATATATATATATATATATATATCGAATGAGATACCGGGTCCAAATTCCCCAAACTCTGCGCAAATAGAGACAGTGCATAAATGTAATAAGTAAAACGAAATAGCATGCAATTAAATGAAAACCCCAACCTACAGGTATCAACCCACCCCCCACACACATTTGCAAAGATCCAACATATGTGTTCTATCAATAGGAAAAGTACCCTGGGATCCTATCCCCCCCCAGCTCTGTGCAAAAAGCCACAGGGGAAATAATAATAAAATATAGGGTGACAACTGACATACATAAATATTCCGTTCAATGGAATGAAAATAGGGATATGGCTAATCGGCCTATGATAAAAGAAATACATGAATTGTTTACCTCGCCTCACCACAAGTTGGAGATCGCAGGATCTCTCAAACGCAGAAGCATGAAACCATCTTAACTTATACAGCTATGCGCAGCACACACTATCCCCCAACACAACATGGATAAGAGGTATAGAATGCAGGTAATAACTCCATACCAAAATACCGCATTAGTTTAAAAAATAGTGCAATAAACATGGATATTGGATCCGGTATCAATATCATTAAAATAACCAAAAGAAAATGCACTCAGGGATCTTGTTCTACGCAATCAACAAAGGAATATGCAAATACGTATAATATATTTTAAAAGGCAGTATAAGGTGATATTCCTAGCTCTACGCAATGGGAAAAAATACTTAACAGGAAGCATGCACATATAAAAATACACATTGAGTGAAACCCTAGTGTACCGGGAATCCTAGGTTTGGCTTCATGCCAACTTCCCACGCTCAAGATGTATTAGCATATAAATAAAACACATAAATGGATTCCACTCATACTGATTTCTAGCACCCGTCGAAATCTGTTAAGCAATGTCTGGAACACGGTTCAGACTGTCCCTTCTCAACGTTTGCAAGCGAGGGAAGACGTTTGCCTTCCCCACTCTTGCACACAAACCTCTACGTAATGTAGCAATAACAACATAAAATATAAAGACTAATGTTGGATAGGGAAATTCATCTCCCCACACCATATGAGATGTAAAGACAGCAATCTTCCCAATGATCAATGCAATATGCCAACGCCTCTGCGCAGCACATCTCAGCTCCTAAGAAAATACATAAAAAAATATAATAAAAATCTAAAAATCCATCATTCACTGCCCTAGCAAAAGAACACATCCACAGAAACTCAATGTGGTGTATGCCAAAGAAAAAACGCCCCTCCAACATCTGCGCAGACGATCAAATAGCCATCCCCCTTCCACGTAGTCCCCCAATCAATTCCATGGTCTGTCCCTCTGCGTAGCTCCCAGCAGAAAGTGGAATGAAAGGCATGTTGTGGGATGATCCACGTAATACTTCTAAAGCCCAGCTAATCAAAGATTGTGGGGGTGAGGGTACTAAGCCATTAGTGCTGAGTTTCAAAGGAAACGTGGCATTGGAGTGGTTAATATAACCATAAGTAATATAATAATAAAAGGTAATATGTATTTCAATAATGCAATATCATTATAATGCATTGCAAAATATTTCAATATATATAGCTTAGGTCAATTACAAAACATTATTATACTAATAATATTTTATAGATATATATATTGCTTACAAAATACTAAATAACTATTCGTAGCTTTATATTTATAAAAAAAATGTATATTTCCTTAATGCACAATAAATAATATAATTGATAGCCGACCATTTTTGGTCTTTTCATTGTATTAATAATATTTACAAAATCTCTCTTTTATCTTAAAACCTTATTAAACTTCAATTTTAAATACCTTTCTCCTTTGCATAAGGCCCTTATAAAAGTACTAACCACTTAATGATAATTGCCAAAGCATATAGGTACTTCTATTCAATTATATGGCACTATCAATTTAAATACATTTACACTGTATTGTATTATACATAATTACAACATATTAGTGTAGCTAATAATATTTCACTACCTTACATTTATAAAGTGTACCTCTCTTATCATGTTAATTGTAGGTACAATTACAAATAATGTAATCAGTAAAATGATGACCACTCTTGGTATTGTATTTAACAATATTTAAAAATAAGAGATGGTACCTATATAAATATCTATTTATCTCTTTTAATCTTTTAAGGTACTTAATAGTATATCTAGGGGTTTAATTAATTGAGCCCACGATAGTCCTAACCATCACTTAGATAAATAGCTTAGCTTGCAATAATTACTAGATGGTGGTTCTAAAGAAGAGAACGCATGACGTCCACTGCCGGGACTAGGTTGTCAAGGACATCACTAGGAGTTTCTTAGTTTTACTTAACAGCTTTTAAAATAGATTAACCTAGTGCAAAACTTTAGGTCTTAGGAGGCACCTACTGCCCTTCGATAGTTAAGGGTAACTTCGACATCCCTCTCAGGGACTAACCGATAACCTAAAAACAACTTAGTAACCTTTGGTGAACTTAAATGTTCACTAAAGTGCTTGTGACACAACATTAGTCATCAAGGCATGACTTCCAATCCATTCACCTCTTCCTCATGAGAGGATTCGTGCCCTCAATGTTAGGTTGCATTGCGACCTCAATCTCCTAACTAGAAATCTAATTATCAACTTAGAATTTAAAACCACATCACTTACAATGTCTACTAATGTGGCCTTCGCCTTGGGCTCCTCACCAGAAAACAAGTACAAATTAAATTTACAATTATAAAATAAATAGAGCGTACAAGAGGGATATTACAGCCCAAGTACCTTGAGCAGCAGTATAAGAAGTGGCAGCAGCTAAGGAAATGGAAATACCAGTCCGTAAAGAGTTACACCGATGAGTTCTATCGACTCATGGATAGACTTGGCATTCAAGAAGAAGAAAAATTGTTTGTTCTGAAGTACGTCGGCGGATTATCCCAGTCCATTTAGTAGGAGATGGAGTTTGTGACTGTCAATGCGCCCGCGGATGCATTCCACTATGCCAACAAACTCGAAACCAAGCAAAAAATAAAAGCACGTTTCACAACAAAGCCGACATAAGGAAGACCACCTGACAAGAAGGCACCAGCCGACTTCGACAAGTCGAAATCTTCTCAGCCAACTCCGCCAAATCCAGATCACGAAAAAAATCCTTTTCACAAAAGGGAACGTAGAAAGCAACCTACCGGGAAATGGTGTGATTACCACCACTCATCTTGGCATGATACATCTGAATGCAAAGCTCAGAAGACCTTTTTGGAAAATGTGTCGACATCCGACGCGTTCGACAAGACTGTGGTAGAATCTGACCTAGAAGCAATGACTCTTTTGACATCGACATCGACAAATCCAGCAGCTTCGACTATCGTCGACGAGGAGGAACGAGATTTCCTATTCCATACATAGATATGGGTTCAAAACAATCCATTGCATCTGATTGTGGACAACAGAAGCCAGAAGACTACGACAGCGCAGCAAAACGATCAACTCTTCTTCACACATGTTTGGAAACACTATGGTTTAGAAACAACCATCACTTCCGACCGAGATGCCAGATTCGTCAACATCTTTTGGAAGAATATTTGGCAGCAACTCGACATAAGAATATCATTATCAACAACTTTCCATCCTCAGACAGACGGGCATACGGAAGTTGTGAATCGCTTGGTAGTACAACTGCTTCGCATGTACAACAACAAGCATCGACGAACATGGGATGAAAGTCTTCCATATATACAACGCAACTACAATCGTGCTCAACATAGCTCTACGAGAAATATTCCATTTGAGATCTATTACGGATTTCAACCCTCAGCGCCTATTGACTTGATCAGGTCCTCGACACAGTCGAACAATACCGACCATAACCAGCGAGAAGTTGGCAAAGCCTCGAAGTTTTGAGAACAGGATTTCGATATCCAGTGACAAGCACAAGAAATGTTGCAACAATCAAATGCGAAAGCTAAGTCCCGACACGATAAGCATCATATCCCTCATTCATTCCAAATTAGGGATAAGGTCTGGTTACATCTCAAGAAGGAACTCTTCACTGACCCATACAAGAAACTCAAGCCTTTGTGATATGGTCCATACAGTATTCTTCAGCAGATTGGCAAAAACGTTTTCCAGCTTGACATTCCTTCATGCCTGGGTCTACATCCGGTATTCAACATGGATCTACTTCAACCATACCATGCACCACTGTTGAAACAAAACGACATGCAAACAGTCGAACCCGATGACATCCATCCAGATGTTCAGGAGCCTCTTCCTTGCGACACCATTGTGGGACGACGAGTACGCCATACAAGGACGAACACAATTCCCTTGTTTCAGGTTTCTAAAGTCGGACAGGTCCCAACAAAAGGAAAATGGTACTCTACTACTGAACTGACCAGCAAGTTTCCTCACCTTCGTGAGCAAATAATGGGGACCATTTTTTCTTAAGGAAGGAGGTCTAATCCATTTAGCATTTGGCATTGTTTTCGGATGTTAACATCAACTACGACAAGTCATCGACTTCGACACAACTTCGAAAAGTTTTGAACTCGACACGACTTCGACAAGTTCAACAACCTCAACAGTCTCGCGACGTCGACATGCAGCATCGACTTGCGACTTGTAACTGTTGAACTTGAACAGATTGTCTCTCTATCTTCTAGTCGACTGTAACGGTTGAAATTCCGAAACCGTTCTAACTTATCTTGCAACTGAGCGTAACAGGTAGTCACCCAAGCATCTCAACATTCTATATAAGCATGTATAATATTGTAACATACATCTTATCGATCTTGTTTCCAGTAATAGAGAAGAACAGTTGGCATTCATGCATATTGTTTGTGTGTATGTGTTTATCTGTGCAGTGTATTCCTGCTTTGCTTATTCTCTTTCTTATGCTTCCTCCATAACAGATCCGACCCATTCAGTCGAACTGTTGTCCCCCTCGTGCTTCCTAGTCACGTGCGGATCATACAAAGACATAGTTGAGTTTGATGAACCTCAAACTATTAATGAAACCATAAGGAAGGCCAAGTATTATTATGATCAAAACAAAAGTAGGAAAAAATTCCATAAGGCATGGAAGGACAAGATAAGCGAGACATTTAACCAAAGAAAGATGGGATTCAAGTTTCCTTATTTCAAAAATCAGCAAAGGAAACTACCACAGGGTGTGACTAATCCAAGATAGCCACTTAAATGTTGGGCATGTGGAAAAGATCATTTAATTAGAAATTGTCCACATCGGAGTGGGAGTACCAATCATGTTCACAACATCCAAGAGGTTGAAATTGTGGGTGAGGTGGCAAGGACCGCCCCTAGAATCTATGTTGCACTAGAGGACCACTAAGCAGATCATCAATCAATTATGGTTGAGTTTAAAGGTAAGATTGATAAGCAATCTATTTCTATTTTAATTTACTATGGATCTACTCACAATTATATCACTCCTAAAATTGTTGAGACTTGTTCTTTTGAGAAAACAAAGCATAGTAAGTCGTGGCTGGTCCAACTAGCCACTTGAACCAAGAGGAAAGTTAGTGAAGTGGTAAATAAATTTCCATTAGAAATGGATGGACTCTTCACATGGAAAAATTTGAATAATTTTCCACTTGGTTCCTATGATGTCCTCATTGGAATGGATTGGTTGAAAGCACATAAATTTAAACTTGATTGCTACAACAAGACCTTCGAATGCATTGATGAAAAAGGAATCCCAAGGATAGTAAAGGGAATTTCCAAGGTGGTTTCTATTAGGAAAATTTTATCCTTGCAACTGAATAAGTATTGTAGAAAAGGTTTCTAATTGTATGTAGCCCATGTATTGGGTATAATAGAAAATGAAGTTCCCAAGTTGGAGGACTATGATATGTTGTAAGAATTCAAGGATGTGTTTCCTCATGAAATGTTAGGACTTTCACCAAAGAGGGATATTTATTTCGCAATTGATATTGTGGAAAGAGTTGCACCAATGTCCAAGACACCTTATACAATGAGTACTCCAAAATTGTTAAAGCTGAAAATGCAATTGAAATAGTTGTTGGAAAAGAAATACATTTGACCGAGTGTGTCTCCATGGAGAGAACATGTGTTATTTGTGAAAAAGAAAGATAGAACTCTTAGGTTATGTATTGATTACATACAACTAAATAAAGTCACAGTGAAGAACAAGTACCCATTACCTCGAATTGATTATTTCTTTAATAAAATGAGAGGGGCAAAGTTATTTTCAAAGGTTGATTTGAGGTCTAGTTACCATCAATCCATAATAAAGGAATAAAACATTCATAAGACAACCTTAAGAACAAGGTATAGACACTATGATTTCGTGGTGGTGCCATTTGGTATCACTAACGCACCAACTACATTCACGTGTCTCATTAATAGTGTTTTCAACGAGTATTTGGACAAGTTTGTTCTTGTTTTTCTAGATGACATTCTTATTTATTCCAAGAATGAAGAGGAGCATGGAGAACATCTGAGAATGGATTTGCAAGTGCCAAGGGATAATAAGTTGTATGCAAAGCTAAGAAAATGATATTTCTATCAAAAGATAATTCATTATTTGAGCCACATTATTTTAGAAGAATGAATATTCATGGATCCATAAAAGATTGAGGCCACTATGAATTGGCCAACTCCAAAGAATATGACAGAGGTGATATATTTTATGGGTCTTGTTGGTTATTATGGAAGGTCCATTTAATCATTTTCCAATATTACACACCCCGTCATTTCTTTGCAAAACAAGGGACTAACATTCAAGCTAACACAAAAATGTGAAGAAAGCTTCTAGCTATTGAAGAAGCTTCTTGCAAGTGCTCCAGTTTTGAAAATTGCAAATCCAAAAAAATAATTTGTGGTGTGTACCAATTTATATAAACAAAGAATTGGAGGAGTTCTCCTTTAAGACAATCATGTGGTATGTTATGAGTCAAGAAATCTAAAGGAACACACAAATAATTATGTTACCCATGATTTAGAGCTTGCTTCCATAGTGCATGCTTTGAAAATGTGGAGGAGCCATTTGATGGAAAGAAAATTTTAGCTTAGAATAGACCATTGTCGTCTGAAATATTTGTTTGAGAAACCAACACTAAATGCAATGCAAGCTAGATGGCTATAAATTTTATGTGAGTTTGATTTTGAGATCAAACACATAAAGGCGAAATAAAATAAAGTGGATAATGCACTCAATAGAAAAATGAATGTAATGCATGTGGAATCCATTATCATTTACCAATTAGATTTGAGGAAATATATTGTTGACTCTCTTGCTAAAGATGAACATTATCTGCAAATAAAAGACAATTTACAACAATAGATTTTGGAAAAGAGGTATGAACATTATCATTTAGAGGAAGACGTGTTTTTTTTTGTAAGATCCATAGAGAAATTATATTAATATACAAAAAATAGTACATGCACAAGAGCTTCATGAGGTCTGCGATCCCACAATGGATTCTCACAGAGCCAACACATCAAACTAGAAGTCTTTATCAATCTTCCCATATATGGGATAGCAAAACAGACTTGCCAAAGAGGGTTGACCATGCATGGGAGTACAAAAAACCAGCTAAAGAGGTCAAATTCTAATAGCATAACAAAAATTGTAGGCCTCAATTGGAAGCTAGTGTGAAAATTTAAACCATAATAAGAAGCGCTGACAGTCACGTAGACAGAGTTCCAATTCACTATATCCATGCAACTAACAATAAAAAAATGAAGAGAGAGAAGACCACATGGTTACTTAGGGTTGCATATTATGTCTGCATATTTAGGCTTTTCCTCCATAATAGGGAAACGATAGTCCTCTGAGATGGAAGTGTTGTTAGGAGCAGATTTTGCCGGCAGTGCTTTCGTTTTCCTGAAAGAGGAGGGATTCAAGGGGGTTTTTATCTCCACGTGATTTCGTTTGTGACCACTTGTAGAAGCAATATTGGTTTTATCACTAGGAAATAAAGGGTCCTTGTCTAATTGATTATCCTTGTGCTCCATTGGCTTGGAGACATAGGGTGTAACCAAGGAGGAGGGAGAATGAAGAGATGGAGTAGGGGAAGGAGAAGGAGAGGGATTGCTCCCCCGTGAGAAATTCTAAGAATCCATGAGGAATTGAGCGAGCGAATTTTTCACCAACCAGTAATGCCTACGTCTGAATCGAACACTCTGACTAACCATTTGTTGTATTACCATTTCTTCTTTCCAATCATCCAGCATGGTTCTCAAATGACCAGGAATGGAGCTATCATAACCATTGGCGGGGGAGCCTCTGCACCCTCAATTTCCATAATTTTTGTGGCCTTTGTTTCCTCGTCAAGGGGTGGCTCGAAGTCACCTGGACATGATTCCTTTCAAAGAAAGAAGCCACGAACCTCTGTTATCCATACACTGAAACTAATGATGGACATAACTAACCCAGAGAAGAGCCATGTCCCCGAGGTAAGGAATCTGCACCATGCATAGAGCAGGAGACCGTGCGTATGCAAAGGGAAAGCACTACCTAGATTGTAGCCACTCAACACCATAACTCAGAAATAATCCCTTTCAAATAACCTTCCATCGGCATCCCAGAAGGCCAAAAATTAACTAGGGAGGGAATAATTTCCATAGTACTGCAAAAAACTCGAATGAACAACCTCATTAAGGCCGCAAACATCGTAAAAGGGAGTGAGTTAATATGCATGGAGGGTAGGATGAGGGGTGGCAACGTGGTGGGAGGTGGTGGCTCGCGTGGTCATATCCTCACATACCATAAGATCATGAGGATCACCCACGTCTGGGGCTTGGAAATATTGCTAATCCAGAGTGAGGCAATCAGTTCTGAGATTTGTATCAAGTAACATGGACATATCCAAGTCAATAAGGGAGGAGACACATGAGACACCTTCATTTTCCAATCGATCTATGACAGCATTAGTGTTTCTTCTAACATGCTGAAACGTAGTGGCTCCCAAAGTGGGTAGGTAGTCACCCAACCGGGAGAGACCAAAATTGACCCTCCAACTAGGAGAGAGTTTATTGATCTGAGCCCCGCATTGAATTTTCTTGCCGAGAGATACTATTATCTAAGATTCCCCTTCCATCACCGTAGGAAGAAGGGACCATTTTATAAAAATTTGAATCCCTTGGAGGAGCGCTTCTAATTCCACAATGGTGTTTCTATCATAGCTGAGATTCCCAAAGTATATGTGAATGATATTTCCTGAACTATCTCTGAATACTCCACCGAAACCAGCTAGTCCTGGATTTCCTTTTGATGAGCCATTGAAATTGAATTTGAAAAAACAAATGGGAGGATGATGCCATCTATTCGGACTCATTGGGACGCTGGATATAGTAGTTTTTAGGCCTTTCAGTGCTTGGGGAGTGATGCAACAATTTTTCATTATAATGGCTTCAGAATGATTTTCTTTGAAGTCATGTTCTACCCAATTGCCGAGGAAAAGAGTTTCGAGGATGTGGTTTTTACACATAGCCCACTCTATGTCCTCATTCCTGGCCTTATCTTCGAAGAGTATTTGATGGTGTTCCTTCCAAATTTCCTAGACAACAAAACCCGGAGTTAAATTCCATAGACGAATGAGAATATTGTTTTGAAAGGGCTTGTCATATCAATTTTTGATAGTCTGGGATGGATTACCTTGAACTCGATTGATTCTTCTACAAAGGAGTGTTATTTTGTCCCATAGACCACTGGAGAAAGCACAAGAATCCAACAACTGTTCCATAGTCTCTTTCTGATTGTGGCAAAGCATGCATCTAGAGGAGCCACAGAGTACACGCTTGATAAGATTGTCCCAAGAGAGGAGATGTTTGTGGATGACAAGCCATAGATAGGTCTTAACCTTTGGCCATGTTTTCATATTCCATATTTTCGACCAAATGGGATTTCTCAAATTAGTATTGTGTTGAGTGTGGAACTAATATGCCTATTTGACCATAAATGTGCCTACTGGATTGTACCCCCATATTATAATATCAGGTTCTTACTGACACCGAATCTTACATTTTTGTAGCTCTTGCCAAATTCTAACTGTGTCTTTATTATTAATAGATATCCCCTAGTCCCTAGGATGATTCCAAGTATGGAAATATTGCGGAGTGATATCGGTCCAATAGTATTTGATAAGGAGCTTTCCAGAGGCCTAGATGGAGTCAAGTATTGAAGGCAATTGAAGGAGGCGATATAAGCAAGGCAATTGTTTCTAGGAGTCCATCCAAATGTGGGCAGAGGCCCCAGTTATTATTTCCCAAAAACTGTGCTGCTGAACTAAATACCTCTGAGAGTTTGCAACATTCCATTTGAGAGAGCCATGGGTGAGGAGATTGAATCGGATAATGTCTTGTGGGTCCCAGCTAGGGGCATATTTTATGTTCCAAAATTGGGCCCAAGGAATCGAATTTTTTGTTACCCAATTCCACCAAATGTTGGCACTCGGAACTTCATTACTTTTGGAAGGATCTCTTAGACCCAGCCCACCCTCCGATTTAGGCATGCAGACTGTGTCCCACTTGACAAGAGACCATTTGAGGTGGTTTTTGTCTCCTCCCCATAGAAAGGTGCGTTGTAGACTTCTGATAGCTTTTAGAACCCATTTTGGAGCTGCAAGAACGAAAAAAGAGATAAAGGGGCATAGCTTGTAGAATTTTGTTTATAAGGACAAGGCACCCAACTAGGTTGAGGGATCTGAAATTCCAAGAAGGGATCTTCTATTCCAATTTGTCAAGAATTTCTCGCCAAGAAGAGTGCTTGATGGTTGTATCCGTTAGTGGGGATCCCAAATTTTTTGAGGGTAGGGAAGCGATATTGAAACCTATAATTCTGACAATATTCCTCTAAGTGATAACCAGAGTGTTAAGAAAGAAGATGTGGGATTTTTCTAGATTGATGGTGGTTCTCGAGGCATTATAGAAGACCTAAAGAATACGATTCAGGATTCGTGCTTGTTGTATAGAGGGGTGACCCAGAAGGAGATTGTCATCAACAAATTGCTGGAGCATAAGAGGAGGGATGTCATGCATATTAAGACCCTTAAGGAGGCCCAGAGAACAATTAGACTTGAGCAAACGTCCCAGTCCTTTTTCCATAGGGATGAAGAGAAAGGGGGATAGGGGGTATCCTTCACGGATTCCCCTAGAGGGGGAAAGGTATTCGAGGGTGTGTCATTGACAAGAATGGATAAAAAGGGGGTTGATATTAGGGAGAGAACCCATTTGGTCCAAGAAGGAGAAAAACCGAAGGCAAGGAGGATCCTTTTCGATATAGTCCCATCTTAACTTGTCAAAATATTTAGAGAAATAAAGCTTGAGAAGCATGCCATGTCTTTTGGTGGTTTTTAGGGAGTGAATGACCTCATGTACCATGATGATTCCATCTAGGATTTGTCTTCCTTCCACATAGCTAGTTTGCTCTGTGAATATGAGGAGGGGTAGAAGGGGTTTAAGGCGATTAGCAATGAATTTTGAAATGATTTTGTAAATAACATTGCAGAGAGATATGGGTCTATACTTACTAGGGGAAGCAGTGTTTTCCTCCTTTGGGATGAGAGTGAGGAAGGTGGCATTGAGAGCTGGAAGGACCCATTGTTTTTTTCGCGATTCTTCCTCTATCTCCCAGACTTCTTCCTTTAGAAGATCCCATCAATGGTTAAAAAATTCAATAGTGAAGCCATCGAGACCTAGAGCCTTTCCTTCAACCATTTGTTGAACAATCGTTTCAACATCCAGAGCGGTAATGGGTCGCATGAGAGTTTCATTTTGCTCGTTCGTTATGATTGAAGGGATGTGAGCGATGACTTGATCTATGGCATTGCTTCTGTTTGGAGTATCTTCAGATAGAATATCCTTGTAGAAGGTGACCAGCTATTGCTCAATATCCTCGTGTGTTTCCACCTTGGAGCCATCTGTTTTCTTGAGAGTGTTGATTTTATTATGCATTATGTGTTGTATGGTAGAGTAATGAAGAAAAGAAGTATTGCGCTCTCCCTCCTTCAGCCAATTGATTCTGGATTTTTGTCTCCAAAGAGTCTCGTCCTACTTGCAAAATTAATCTATTTGAGCTTGAATCTCTTTCTTCCTTTTTCTTCTTTCCTCTATGCGGCCTTCATTGATCATTAATTGTTGAAGGGAGTCCATTTCCTGATCCAGGGATGATTTGGCTGTGAAAATATTGCCAAATGTATTCGTGTTCCAAGTTTTCAAGTTCCACTTAAGACATTTGAGTTTCTGTTGAAGCCTATACATCCTCGAGGAACCCAAAATTTGGAATCCCATCCACCAATTTTTAACTGCAACGGATTGGCCAACTCCCATTGGACCAATTTAAATTATTTTTAAATTTAAACTAATTTTCTTGTTACAATGGCCCAATTCCCTGCGGACGTGTTCTCTCATTTTTACTAGAGCAATAATTGGTTAAAACAAATATGTATTTGTGCATTGACACCTGAGAAAGGATTTTTATGTTATAAAGTAATAAAAAAATCTTATCAATCATAAGAGGCAATAAACATTATCATCATCATTTGAATATTAAAAATAAGTATACACATTTTTATTATTCTAATTACTTGAAAATATAAAATCAAAATGAATATATACTATAATTTTATGACATAAATGTTAAGTGAAAATAAGAAATGGAAGTATTTTGAAATATGTTTGAAAACGAATCGAGAACATTGGAAAACTTAATTAATGAGCAATTGGATTAGTCATCTCAAATACATAACTTATTTAAGAGATTTTTTTTTTAATTTTAAGAATTTATAATAGAATTAAGTTTTAAAAAAATTGAAATATTATTATTTTAAAAATAAAACATTAAAATCTTATATTATTATTTTAAAATAAATTAGGGGATACCTTAATGTCCTTTAACCATTTCCTTAGTTCACGCATAGTATTGAAAACAATATGCAGTAGAGTATGGTAGGATGTACATGATATAGTCAACACGTTGAGGTGAAATATAAATAATTACTATATAGTTGATGTAGTTGGTAGCCTCTTTAGCCTTGGCGATTGACTCGAGTCTCAAGAAGGCTCCCCAAGATTTAAGTGTATATTTTCTGGAGTTGCCAACGCTTAAAGCATGTACTTTTACAAAGAACACGTGTTAGAATTTAAGAGATGATTATAGTTTATGAGTATAATCAGTAATAATCAAAGATATAAATAAGAAATAAGTGGCATTTTGTAATAATTTTTTAAAATTTGAATTTTTAAAATTAATTTTATTTCTGACAGTTCTATTTTAAACCAGGTAAAAATAGTCCCTTCATACTTATACACCAATTATAAAATAGATTTTTAATTTTTTAAAAATATAAAATTAATTTTAAATATTTATAAAATTTAATTTAATATATAATTTCTAAACAACTTTAAAAAACTTTATATAAATATTTTTAAAAAATTGAAAGTAATAAAAATCCAAATCCAAATCAATTATTATATAACTGCTTTCCGCATATATAATAAGGAAAATTTATTTTTTACTGTGTTCTTAAAAAAACAAAACAGATCTAATATTCAGTCAATTAAAACTACAATTTGTCTCAAAAAAATCCTTGAATTAGTACATAGTAATTAATCTGGAAAATTGTTCCTCATCCTAAATCGCCATCAAATTTTGCTCCCTGTATATATGACTGACTGAAAGAGCTTCTGCTGAATGGAATAGTAATATAGTAAATGGCCATATTTATGAGAATAAGTATGAGAATAAGAAGGAAACATGTAGTTGAAACAGAGATTTCTTTGGAAACATAGATTTCTTTCTTATTGATTTGAGTAACTGTAAAAGGTTGATAATGAAGAACCCCTATCTAACCATGGAAATAGTAGCAACAAGGAAGATTTTTTTGGACGATGTGATTAAAGCTATATCCATGGATTGTTCACTCCAGGAATGGATAGTCCGTGTAGCCAACTACAGGATCAGGAAAGTAGAAAGTGTTTCTGTCGTATTTGTTGAGAGGGGCATTTAACTCAAATCTTCTCGGCAAATCTGGGTTCGCCAGAAAAAGTCGACCGTAAACTACTAGATCACCCTTGCCGCTTGCAATTGCTACATTTCCATCCTCTCTATTATAACCCCCTGCAACCAAGAATGAACCCTTGAATGCCTTCCTCATCGGAAGCAGACTCTTGTTTGTTGCAACAGGGTCAAATGAAGTTACCAGTCTGGGCTCCACATAGTGGGCATACAGGATCTTGTATTTATTTAAGACTTCGGCCATGTAAAGCCCAAGCGCCTCCGGATCTGAGTCACTGGATTCATTAAATTCTGTAAATGGAGAGAGCCGTATCCCCACTCGCTCTGCTCCAATTTCATTTGCCACTGCTTCAACAACCTCCAGAGGAAACCTGCACCGATTCTCGAGTGTTCCACCATACTGATCGGTCCTGTTATTTACGCCGTCTTTCATAAATTGGTCAAGGAGATATCCATGAGCACCATGAATTTCAACACCATCAAAACCTGCAACAAAACCACTCAAACTATGAATGGAAAAAATGTAGCACTTCCCTATTTAGCTCACGGAAATCTGTGTTGTGATGTAATGGCAATTGAATCGGTTATATGCAGCGCCCTTACAAAGAAAAGCCTTGTGATCTATTGTGAAAAAACAACTCCAGCTATTCCTTGGATAAAAATAGTTCCTGTAGCCTCCTATGTACTATGTACTGTGTGTGCAAGTATTTAAATGACAAATATACGATTTCTTTAACAGTCACCTGCTTTGATAGCATTCCTAGCAGCAAGACGAAAGTCAGTAATAATCTGCGGAATCTCCTCAATTTTTAGAGCTCGAGGAGTGGAATAATCTGCAAGATCCTTGCCGTTGGGTAAGACAATCTGTCCCGATAATTTTCGATCTGTTGATGAAACAGGAGCCTGGCCATTGGGTTGATAATCTGCATTTCATATACCCACTCAGCCATGTCTATTCAAAGAAACTTACAGCATATGTTTTACTGACCTCATATAAGAGACTAAAAGTTATCACTACCCTTTTTGCATTATCAGATACCATGGCCAAATGAAGCCAAACAATTTGAGGCATTGGAGTGGGAATCATGCATTGGAAGCAAATAAAGAGAATCCAATCCACACAGATCTGTCAAGTAGGTATGTGAAAAGGAATTAATGTATAGCAATGGAATGCAGAGATACACACCCACATGGGAAGTCCTTCCAGTGTGCCAAATCTGACAGAAAAAAACGCCTCCTTTCTCGTGGACGCCATTGACAATGGGTTTCCATGCCTCCACCTGCTCCTCCGTCCATATTCCAGGCGTATCCGGGTACCTGTTAGTTGTACACCTCATTATTTGGGTTTCTATTAAAAAGAAAGCCCATAACAAGCACTTGGCTTCTTATAACTATTGATATGGGTATCTGAGAAAAACAAAAGTTACCCTACCCTTGGGCAGAGTCGGAGACGCCAGTAGCTTCTGCAATGAGAAGACCTCCAGGGCTGGTTCTCTGGGAATAGTAAAGGATTGCGTGTGGTTGGGGCACGCAATTGTAGGACCTCTGTCTGGTTAACGGTGCCAAAACCACCCTGCCAAACCCCTTTCCAATATTAGCAAACCCTAACATTGTTGTCAAAATGAGTACAAGAGGAAATGAGA
The DNA here is from genome assembly GCA_027924585.1 of Larix kaempferi. NCBI lineage: Eukaryota > Viridiplantae > Streptophyta > Pinopsida > Pinales > Pinaceae > Larix > Larix kaempferi. The sequence goes on along the minus strand of BSBM01000120.1, from coordinate 3,742,466 downwards.
AAAGGGAAAACAGAAGATTGATGAATGAAATACCTGTGAGACAAGCTGAAGGTACCCAATTGGTAAGGTGTTATCAATGGGATCTGCTGCTTTGATTGGTTTTCTTCTGTGTTTTGTTGTCCTCCCATTGTGATTAGTGTCTTGTTCTTCTTCTTGTACAATTGAAATGAATGAGCTCCACCGATTTGGAAAAACAGGCTGATCGATTCAGACTATACTGCCTTGATAGATTCAGACTGTAGTGCCTTATCGGTTTATATAGAATTCCAATGTATGTCGGATTCGGTCTGACTAACGTCATGGGTGATGAACGAATTTTAAAAGAGCGTCACGGATGATGAACATTCATTCAGCAATCATTCGGTCTGCACCTTAATTCTATCCGGGCTGCGCTCAGAGATTGGAAGCGGCAGGTGTGTGTAAGGGGTCCATGTTGAATTGTAAGAAATTTTGAGTTAGGTGTGAACATCCAATTCAAGAAAGAGTTGTAAAAGGCCCCATTTTCAAAGCAATTTAAAGTCGCAGACCATCATTTTACAGGTTGGGGTCGTGTCCAGCTCAGAGGTTGGGTTTATATTTTCGCCCACGGAAACTTCCAGAATATGTATGCAAAGCAAAAGTGGGAGTCTCTTTGGTGTTAATCCCAGGACTAGATACGTTGAACCAGTAGCATCAACACATTTTATTTTAATGGAGACGCTCTTCAATAGCGTGTTCTAAACAACCGACCATTTTATTTATGCATGGAAATTGTAAAAAAAAAACCATTCAATTAAAAAAGTATTTGTGTGAGTAACATTCTAATTTTAGAAAAAAAATTATATTATTTAATATAATTCAGTTATATTATAATTCATTTTAATAAAATGCATGGAAATTGTAAAAAAAAAACCATTCAATTAAAAAAGTATTTGTGTGAGTAACATTCTAATTTTAGAAAACAAAATTATATTATTTAATATAATTCAGTTATATTATAATTCATTTTAATAAAAAAATTAATATGATTTTTTATATTACATTTCATTTTTATTAAATTATTTATTATGATTATAGTTTTTAATGAGTATATAAATACTTTATTTTAGTTACATACGAGATGAAGATTAATGTTTTATTTTTGTCTAGGAGATCATTACTCGATGAATCCCTCATCTCTATGCGATTTGAAGCATTATAGTTTCATGGTTATGGTCATGAGTTATATTAATTATGTAGTATAGGGACTTTATACTTTGTGTTATTTATATAATGAAGTTAGAATCTTTTCAATACAATCTATAATTCATACAATGATGTTAGAATCTTTTCAATATAATATGTTTTTACACAACTAGTATGAAGAATTCACAAGGATTGAAGTATTTACTATTGAATGTTTCATTTATGGTTTGAATACTTGATTAAGGATCTTTAACCTAGGTTTAAGGATCTCTAACCTAGGTTTAGGGTCTTATTTGATTGCTTTCTAGTAATTATAAGAGTGTCTTCCATAGTCTGCTTCTTGCTCTCATGCTCTAGTTAATTAATTCCAGTGACATGAAACTCATTTGGGTTAGTCCCTATAGTACCTTCAATTTTTAGTGGAAATGTATTAATCAAATAATGTAAATGAAGTAAATATGCTAGTACAGATTCCTAGTGTAGAGCTCAAGGCCAAGGCTCGACTAGTAAATGGCTATGCATGTATAATGTAAATATTTCTATATGGACCATGTAGTTAGCTTGTCATGCTAACTCAAAAAGCTATGTAAATATCATGTTGGAAAATTAATAAAGTGGTCCAAGATGGTTGTTTAAAGAGCACTAAAGGGGCTATGATTCCACTAGAGTGGAAGATAAAAGGGGGCATATGGAAGATTAAACCCTCTATTGCCAAACGTCAACCTTAGAACTCATCATTTTGCTTCCATGTGCCTTAATGAGACAATTACTACCTTTTGACTTTTAAATCTAATCATTGAATGCACTTGTGAGGTTGGTGGGAAAAGTCTCATTTAGTTATGGCATCATGGGTTGAATATACTTCTATGATAGTTGTAACTTGTAAGAGTCATTTCTTCCATGGTCAGAAGTTATGCCAATTGTCTTTTCACCATCCTCTCACCTCTTTAGGAGTCTACCACTCATTCTCATGTAGATTTTTACACTATGTAGAGTTTTCATGATGTTCTCTATATTTATCTTTTTTTTTACTAGACTATGAAATAACCATAAATTTGAATTGTGAAAGGGAAATCACAGACATTGGAGAGAAGATAATGGTTGTAGGTGAGGATAGAGATTGGGAAAGATAGGAACATTTACCCATTGTGTTTTTCTACTCTTGAATGTTTTAGAAGCCATCACTTAGTGTTATAGGAGGCTCACCGACAACATACAACAGGTTGGACTCTTTCTACAAACATTGGTAAGCATTCTAGGGTTGGATTTCCTAAGGGAACTGTGGAGCAAAAAGTAAATGCCTTCCTTGTGTTGTGTGGGGAAATAGAAAATAGTGCCATGGTTGGGATGGTTGAGTGAGATCCATGTAATTCCTTAGTGGTGAATAGTTTGGCTAAGCATGAGAGAAAATAGGTTTCGAGTTGAGACTTATTTTCTTCCTTTGATGAATATGCTTTCTTATGCATGATGTGTGTGTGAATGGAATTTTACTTCCTCTGTGTTTTATATTCACGAATTTGTTCATGCATTTCTTATTTATGAATTTGTATTATGGTACATGGGGCAAAATTTATAAGCTTGAAATTTGTAAATACTCCCCTCATTTAGTCGAAACGATTGATGGGTACGTGACAGAGTGGCATTAGAGCTCTTGGTTGCAACACCAGGGGAGTATGGGCCGGAATCGACTGTTACATGCAGAAATCAAAGTTTGCATAGGAAGTGTTTGACATAATTATTTTATGAAAATCATGGTTTTAGTTAACATTTAGTGTTTTAATGGATCCTAGGTATTAAATCTATGGTGTATCAGTAGGAATGGAAGAATATTATGAGAATGTTGGTTTTTTTTAAATTGGTAGAACTATCAGTGAAAATTGTAGTTATGTCATGTGATAGAGAAAATATCTAGGTTGGGGAAAAAGGGAAGGTATAATTTCGTAATAAACCCCTTGTTGTTGAATTATTTTTTTACATATTTGTGGAGATTTGGGAAAATTGAAGATGGGCCCCACCCATGCCACATGGAAAAAGGTGTAACATGGAGGAGCCACATGGATAGGGGGATTTGATGTGGACCAACCATGTCGGACAAGATGCAAAGGTGCTATGGTCAATGTGTCTTGTTGACACCTAGGGTGATACATGAAGATTGGGATCTGCTACGTACAACTAAGATCAACCCGAGCAATTTTCGATATTTTTTCCTTAGATATTTTCATCTTAGAGCGGCCTGTCCTTAGATATTTTTGCCCATAGAAACTTCTAGAATTTTTTGATCTGGAATATGCAAAATCTTCCAGAATATGTAGGAAAATAAAAAGTGGGAGTCTCTTTGGTGTTAATCCCAGGACTAGATACATTGAACTAGTAGCATCAAGGCATTTTATCTTGATGGAGACACTCTTCAATAGCATGTTCTAAACAAGTGAACATTTTATTTTTCAATGAGTTTTTGTCCAAATCTAGTGAATTTTTTTCAAAAAATATTAATTTTGTGTTGTTTAAATTGTGATTTTGAATCTATAAATGGATTCAACACCCTCTAAAATCCTACAACACTCATATTATGCGAATTAAACACTATTATTTAGATTTTAAAGGATTTCTACCATACAACCTCAAAATCATGCCAAAACAATCCACCCAAAAAGATTGAAATCGTTGGGAGTTTAAGATTTTTGAATTAACTATTTGTATAACGGTGGACGTGCGACTGCACGCCCATCGCGTGACATAAGGCTCACGGACATGCATGTAACATTCTAATTTGAAAAAATAAAAATTATTTAATACAATTAAGTTATATTATAATTCATTTTAATAAACAATTAATATGATTTATTTATAATATATTTTATTTTTATTGAATTATTCATTATGATTATAGTTTTCAATAAGTGGATGTATAAATACTTTGTTTTAGTTATATATGAGATGAAGATTACAATCTCTTACGTAGTAGGATGTAGAGAGTGCGTCTTGATGCATTCAAGGTGAAGATTCATCGAGACTACTCAACTTGCAAGTTAATGTTTTATTTTTGTGTAGTAAGTCATTACTTGATGAATCCCTCATCTTTATGAAATTTGTATAGGGTTTGAAGCATTATAGTTTCATGGTTATTGTCATGGGTTATATTAATTGTGCAATGGCCATATAATGATGTTTGAACATTCTCAATATAGATCTTTATATCATACATTAGCTACGAGTGTTCACTCTAGGAAACCTACATGAACCCCTACACACTATAATGGGGATCATAAGCATTGAAGTATTTACCATTGGGTGCTTCTCCTATGGTTTGAATACTTGAATACGGATCTTTAACCTAGGTTTACAACCTTATTTGATTGCTTTCTATTCATTATAAGAGTGTCTTCCATAGTCAGTCTCTTGATCTCATGCCATAGTTGATCAGTTCCAGTGACATGCAACTCATTTGGGTTGGCCCTATAATACCCCCAATTTTGAGTGGGAATGTATTAATCAAATTATGTAAATGATGTAAATATGCTAGTATGGATTCCTAGTGTAGAGATCAAGGATAAGGATCGACTAGTAAATGGCTAAGAATTTATAATCTAAATATTTCTATATGGACCATGTGGTTAGCTTATCATGCTAACTCAAAAAGCTATGTAAATATTATGTTGGAAAATTAATAAAGTGGTTCAAGATGGCTCTGTAAAGAGCACTATAGGGGCTATGATTCCATTAGAGTGGAAGAGGAAAGGGGGCATATAGGAGATTAAATCCTCTATTGCCAAATGTCAACCTTAGAACTTTCCATGTGCCTTAATGTGACAATTACTACCTTTTGACTTATTACATCCAATCATTGAATGCATGTGTGAGGTTGGTGGGAAAAGTCTCCTCGTGTAGATATGGGAGCATGGGATGAATATACTTTAATGGTAGTTTTAAGAGTCATTTCTTATATGATCAAAAGTTATGTTAGTTGTCTTTTCACCATACTCTCACCTCTTTTGGAGTCTACCACTCATTCACTTACATATTTTTACACTATGTATAGTTTTCATGATGTCCTCTCCATTTACCTTTTTTAACCAGACTAAGAAATAACCAAAAAATTAAATTGTGAAACAAAAATCAAAAAATTAAATTGTGAAACAAAAATCACATACGTTGGAGAAAATACAATGGTTGTAGGTGAGCATAGAGGATGGGAAAGATGGGAACCTTTATCCATTGTGTTTTGCTACTCCTAAATGTTTTAGAATCCATGAATTAGTGTTACAGGAGGTTCACCAACAAGATATAATAGGTTGGATTCTTTCTACACACACGGATAAGCACTGTAAGGGTTAAATTTCCTAAGGGAATTGTGGAGCAATGAAAGTAAATGCCTTCCTTATGTTGTGTGAGGAATTAGAAGAGAGTGCCATGGTTGTGATGGTTGAGTGAGATCCCTTTAATTGCTTGGTAGTGAGTGATTTGGCTAGGCATGATAGAAAATAGGTTTCAAGCCAAGAGAGAGAAGTCTATAGTTGTTTCCTTCACCCCGGTGGCCTCATAGCTTGACTTGGGGGTGGTATTTGCAGCAAATACCTGCAGTTGGGTGGAAAATCGCTCTTACACAACTAGTTGCTTGGATCTTCTTTGTTAAAAGATATATATTCTTTTTGTATATGAATGTGAAATTATTTTATTTTATTCTTATGATCAATATACTTGCTTATGCATGATGTGTGTGTGGATGGTGTTTTACTTCCATCTTGTTTTACATTCATGAATTTGTTCATGCATTTCTTATTTATGAATTTGTATTATGCTCCATGGGGCGATAGTTATAAGCTTGAAATTCATAAATACCCTCTCCTTTAGTCGGAATGATGGATGGGGACATTACAGAGTGGTATCAGAGCTCTTGGTTGCAACACCGAGGCTGTATGGGTTGGAATCCACACGATAGGAAGAAACCAGACTTTGCACATGAAATGTTTGATATAATGCTTTTATGAAAATTGTGGTTTTAGTTAACAACTAGTGTTTTAGTGGAGCCTAGGTATTAAATCTATGGTATATCGTAGCAATGGAGGATTGATATAAGAAAGTTGTGAAAAAAATTCAAAATTGGTAAAACCATCAATTAAAATTGTAGTTATGTTATTTGATAGATAAAATTTCTAGGTTGGGGCAAAAGGGAAAGGATAATTTCGTAATAAGCCTCTTTGTTGTTGAATTAAAATTTTACATATTTATGAAAATTTGATAATCTGGGAATAATTAAGATGGGACCCACCCGTTCCACATGGACAAAGGTGTGACATGGAGGAACGACATGGATAGAGGGATTTGGCGTTGACCATCCATGTTGGCCAAGATGCACATGTGGCATGGTCAAGGTGTCTAATTGACACCCAGTTGGATACAAGAAGATCGGGGTCTGCCACAAATGTCTAAGATAAACTTGAGCAAGTTTTGAGGGAAGATTGTCACCATTCACACAAAGGGAACAAGATCGAAGGTTAGACGGGTGCATGGTGCACGAATGGTTTGGATCTATCAAGCAAGTGGGAATGGCATGATCAACACCATTCACACTAATGGAAAAGATCGAAGGATAACCAAAGGTACATGTGTGTGGATGGCTCAGATTCATCGAGCATGTGTGGGCAATGTGATTTACACCATTTGCACAAAGGGAAGTTGCATGAGACTTATCCCAAGGTACTTGTCATGAATGTATAGGATTGAATAATGCAAGTACTGACATATGATACTAACCATTCATGCAAGGTAAGGTGATTGAAAGATGGCACATGAAAAAGGGAAAAACGGTGTTGAAAAAGGATAAAGGTAGGGTCACAATGACATGGGAGGATTAGAAAATGGAGATATGACATGGCCACACCTGGTGATGACACATAGGATCTAATTGCCACATGGGAATCCATGTGTCATGCCATGTCAGCAGTACGAAAAAAGCTTTAAAAAGTCTGTAGCCCGAAAATTGTTTTAGCCATAACAGGAGCGGGTTAGCTAAGAATTTGATGAGACCTACAACATTCTGACGCAATTGAGGAAGGATACATAATTTCCAAAGATATGCATGGGCCCATTCTACTCCAGTTTTAGAGATATGTTGAATTACTGTTTTTTGAAGGTGTGTGATCACTGACTAGATGGGGGCTTTGTTGGGGCCGAATTTGTTGTGGTGTGGTCATGGTCCAGGAACACATATAAATCTAGTATATTATGGAAAAAATCCAAAAGGTGTGAAATTGTGAATCCTAGGTGCAAAAGAAGGCCAAAATCAACTATTTGGGCGCGTGAACGTGCAATTTTTGAAAACTTGGAGGAGGTAAAAGTGACCTTAGATGTTGAAACCATAAAAATATATGACTCGACCTTTTTCATACTCATCAAAATGAACAAATTTGGTTCGACGAATTTTTTCCAGAAATACTCCATTTGGGAGATTGCAATTTTTGGAAAATAAACGAAGTTTAGAGCCTAAGATACAAAATTTAAAAGTAGACAATTCCATAAAATTATAGAAATTGACTAGAGCATCAAATCAGGGATCCGAAGGTTGTTGAGTAATCCTTGTCATGATTATTATCATCACTCGATAGAAAAGTTTTTGTAGTTCTCCTCATATTTTCTTCTACATGTGGCTAAAGTTGGTCTTTGAAGCTAATTGCACCTGTAGGAAAAGTACATAATTGGGCGAAATTGACAATTTTGAAAGGCTATAACTTTTTGGCCAAAATTTAAAAAAAAAGGGCATAGTTATAGTCATTGGAAAGATTATCCATAGGGGAACAAATGTGCATAATCATATTTTGAAAGGGTGATTTAAATGTTTCTAAAAATTGAATAGAAAACTTCATGTAGCCATAATTTGACAAAAAATGTCAATATGGGTAGTTCCCATAATGCATGCAAATTAATTTTATGAATTTCTAACAATGTATTGAAGCTAACAAGTGTTCTTGTATGAATACATTTGCGGATACAATATTATATCAGGGACAATTAAGGATCAACATTCAGTATAGTGCAATTTGAAAATACTTGGTCTTGGTTGGGCCAAGAAAACCATCATCATGGATGATGCACCTGATCCTTGTGTAACTAAAACAAATGCGATGGGAAAAAATGGGAAAAAATATACATGTTAAGAATGTAAAGAAAAAATCAAATGGTTGAAGAAATCAAGTAACTCCCTCAGATATTGTAGAAACCATGAGAAGTCGAAGAGTGGAATTACAAAGTGGCAAAGCAGATAATGAGAGGTTGATCAAAACTTAGGAAGAATAGAACCAGTTGAATGAAGCCATGCTCCAAATATTGATAAACATTCAGAGTAATATTCACCATGGGAAGCACTTAGAAAATGAAGAAAGAGTGGGAGTAGCTCAAGGATACATTCTCACAAGAGGTCCCATAGCTCAAGAAGGGTTTCTAGAGATATGACATATACTCCAGAATTATCTTATAGTGAGTCATATGCCTATAGAGACTCCACTGGAGATTCAAGATCTCCATATCATATAAGAAAGAGGCATTTCAAGAACAACTCACATGGAGAATTTTGAGAGTCCAAACCTCCCACTTTTGATGGTGAAGTAAAATATGGTCAAGAAGTTGAGGCTTTGCTTCTTGGGGTGAGGAAGTATTTCAAGTCCATGACTACTACGGGAACATGAAGGAAAGGGTGAATATTTAATTTTAATGGAAGAGCATCTATATGGTGGGATCACCTTAGACAAGTCAAGAGGATAAATGAAAGAAAGTTTGTGTGGAAGCAATTCAAGAAGTACTTCAAGAAAAAGTACCTCTCAGATAGGTATTATGATGAAAAAATTAAAGAGTTCCATGAGATGAAATCAGGACAAATGACCATGGATGAGTATGTCAATAAATTCTTGGAGTTGCTAAGGTGTGTTAAGTATATCAGAGATGATAAGTTCAAAATTAAGTGTTTTCAGCCAACTCCGCCAAATCCAGATCACAGAAAAAATCCTTTTCACAAAAGGGAATGGATCAAGCAACCTAACGGGAAATGGTGCGATTACCACCACTCATCTTGGCATGATATGCCTGAATGCAAAGCTCGGAAGACCTTTTTGGAAAAAGTGTCGACATCTGACGCGTTCGACAATACTGTGGTAGAATTTGACCTAGAAGCAATGACTCTTTTGACATCAACATCGACAACTCCAGTAGCCTTGACTATCATCGACGAGGAGGAACAAGAGCGCATTTTCCATACATAGATATGGGTTCAAAACAATCCATTGCATCTGATTGTGGACAACATAATCCAGAAGAAATTTGTTTCTAAAGAACTTGTGAAGAAACTATGTCTTGTTACCACTCTGCATCCTCATCCTTACAATATTGGTTGGATGAAGGATCGACAAGAGCTAAGGATCACTCGACAATGCAAGCTCGTCTACTTCATAAATCATTTTGAAGATGAAGTACTTTGCGACGTGACACCACTCTGCGTAGCCGATACCCTATTTGGGAAGCCTTACCTATGGGATCGCCATGGAAGCTACCAATCACGACCGTAGAAGGTGATTGTCAGAATTAAGAATGAACGGTACAACATACCAGAGCAACGACCTACACTAACAATTGCAATGATATCTGCTAAAAAAACGAAGAAGCTCATTAATCATGCTCATAATTTTTCATTGATTATGATAAAGCCACAACATTCTAGGAAGACTGTAGCAACTAGTCGAGTCACCGACCAGTGCAGATCCCAATAGAAGTAGCAGATCGACTACGTTCTTGATGAGTACTAGAAACTATTCCAAGTTCCAGGCGAAGTATCTCTACATTTCCAGGTAAAACACTCTATTGAACTTGCTCGTGGTTCTTCTTTTCCTAACGCATCTATCTATAGAAGATCCATCCTAAAAAATGAAGAGATTTGCAGACAAATCCAAGATTTGATCGACAAAGGTCATATCCGACCTAGCTCCTCCCTCCGTGGAAGTCCAGTCATCCTCGTACCAAATAAATACGGGACTTGGCGCATGTGCATCGACTACAGGTCACTCAACAAAATTTCAGTGAAGAATAGGTACCCTCTACCGCGGATAGACGAGATCATCGACTGTCTGAAAGGTGCTAAATTCTTTACTAATCTCGACCTCAAGTCGAGATATCATCAGATTCCAATCGAGCCCTCAGATGTATGGAAAACTACTTTCAAGACCAAGGAAGGATTTTTTGAATGGTTAGTCATTCCTTTTAGCTTAACCAGTGCACCTGCGACCTTCATGCGATACATGGATAACATTCTTTGACCTTTCATCGGCAAATGGGTCATTTTCTATCTTGACGACATACTAATTTTTAGTCGATCATGGGAAGAACATGTCATACAACTTCAACAAGTCCTCGACACTCTCCAACAACATCGACTCTGCTTGAACATGGACAAATGTTCCTTTGCGATGAACAACATCAAATATTTGGGGTTTGTAATTGACTCTGCAGGCATTCATGTCGACCTAGACAAAGTACAAATTCTCAAAGATTGGCCTATTCCTCACAGCATTCAAGAACTAAGAAGTTTTCTTGGTTTGGTGAATTTCTATCGACGATTCATACTCGGCGTCAGTCACATAGCCCGACCCTTGAATCAGTTGAAAAAGGGAAGTGGGAAAATTGTCTTCAAATGGACATCGACACAACAAGCAGCTTTCGAGCAGCTCAAACACAAGCTCTGCACCGCACCAGTACTTGTGTTACCTGATTTTCATCAGCCCTTTGAGATTGAGAAGGACGCATAATACTATGCCTTGAGCGAATTCATCACTCATTCTGGTCACCCAGTCGCTTTTCATTCCGAAAATTTTAAAGACACCATTAGAAGATATTCGACGTACGAAAAATATATGTACTCCATTATGCAAGATATCTAGCAATGGAGGAATTACATCCTTGGCAAGGAAACGGTCATCCTCAATGACCATAAGCCTCTACAGTTCACTCTGACCCAGTCAAAACTACAAACAACTCGACAACTCAAGTGGAATAATTACCTACAACAATTCCAGTTGGTAATTAAGTATCGGAAAGGTAAAGCTAACGTCGTCGCCGATTGTCTAAGTCGACCACCCATTAATCTCCTTTTTACAGTGATGAGTATGCAGGGATATGACACCACTACTTGGCCTCAGTTGTATCAGGAAGACATCGAATTTTCACCAGTATACCGACAACTTCAGACTGACAAGTCATCGACCACCGACTATTTCCTGAAAGATACCTTGCTATACAAACTTGGACAACTTTGTGTACCGACAAGTGAGCATCGACAACAACTCATTTCGGACACGCACTACAACAAGACTGCAAGACACTTTGGAGTAGCAAATATCCTTTTATTCTCCATAAGTATTTCTTTTGGCCTTCACTCAAAACCGACGTCAACAAGTACATTCGATCATGCGTGGTTTGTGCCATTGCTAAACTGCCTAATCGACGATAGGGATTGTACACACCTTTTCCAGTTTCTAGTCGACCATGGGAATCTATTTCTATGGACTACTTGAAAGGATATCCTACTACCAAACATCAGCATGACGCAATATTAGTAGTAGTTGATAGATTTTCCAATATGTCCATTCTCATTCCATGCAAGAAGACTACAACAGCACAACAAAACGCTCAGCTCTTCTTCACACATGTTTGGAAACACTATGGTTTACCAACAACCATCATTTTCGATCGAGATGCCAAATTCGTCACCATATTTTGGAAGAATATTTGGCAGCAACTCGACATAAGAATATCATTGTCGACAGCTTTCCATCCTTAGATAGACGGGCATACGGAAGTTGTGAATCGCTTGGTAGTACAACTGCTTCGCATGTACAACCACAAGCATCGACGAACATGGGATGAAATTCTTCCATATATACAACACAACTACAATCATGCTCAGCATAGCTCTACGGGAAATAGTCCATTTTAGATCTGTTACGGATTTCAACCCTCAACACCTATCAAATTGATCATCTCCTCAACACAGTCGAATGATACCAACCATAACCAACGGGAAGTTGACAAAGCCTCGAAGTTTTGAGAACAGATTTTCGACATCCAACGATAAGCACAGGAAATGTTGCAACGATCAAATGCAAAAGGTAAGGTCTGACAAGATAAGCATCGTATCCCTCATTCATTCCAAATTGGGGATAAGGTTTGGTTACATCTCAAGAAGGAACGCTTCACTGGCCCATACAAGAAACTCAAGCCTTTGCGATATGGTCCGTACAGTATTCTTCAGCAGTTTGGAGAAAAAACTTTCCAGCTTGACATTCCTTCATGCCTGGGTCTACATCCAGTATTCAACGTGGATCTACTTCGACCATACCATGCACCACTGTTGGAACAGAACGGCTTGCAAACAACAGAGCCCGACGACATCCATCCATATGTTTAGGAGTCTCTTCCTTGTGACACCATTGTGGGACGACGAATATGCCATACAAGGATGAACACGATTCCCTTGTTTCAGGTTGCTAAAGTCAAATAGGTCCCAACACAAGGAAAATGGTACTCTGCTACTGAATAAACCGACAAGTTTCCTCACCTTCACGAGCAAACAATGGGGACCATTGTTTCTTAAGGAAGGAGGTATGATCCATTCAACATTTGGCATTGTTTCCAGATGCTAACATCAACTGCGACAAGTCATCGACTTCGACAAGTTCCGAACTCGACATGACTTCGCAAAGCTCCGTGAATTCGACAAGTTCAACAACCTCAACAATCTCGCGACGTTGACATGCAGCATCGACTTGCATGTGATGAACCTGCAACAATTAAGTAATGAGAATACGTGAGATAATAGAAATAACAGAACTTAGAATCACTTTTATTGATTGCAGGCCACTTTGAGGGGGCAACCTCCTTTGAGCAAGCTCAATACAAATAACTTAACGGTACCTTCATTGGTCTCAACACAAACTTACATACTAAGTCTAGGCACCAATACCATGGGTTAATGCCATGTGTCAATACAAACCATGGGCCAATACAAACTATGGATCAACAATTACTACAGGATGACTTACAAAGCATATGCGTCCAACAACAATAATATAAACTATGGATAAAAAATAATATGGGATGACTTACAAAGCATATGAGTCCAACAAAAACATACTAACAAAGTAAATAGAAGGGTTGACATGGGTTCCTAACATCCCCTCTCCCTTAGAAAAAGTTGTGTCCCTCAAAGATTTAGATGTGGAAATTGATGCAAAATCTGAAGGAGTGGTTCCCCTGTAGCATCCTCAGGTTGCATTCTGGGCCACTTACGTCTTTTGAGTTTCAGGGAGAGTTGCATGGACGGCTGTAGATGAAGAAGAACCATATCAGCTCCATGAAAATTGCGCTCATAATGGTGCTAATCGGCTTGTTGTTTCAATCGAAGTCTTTCCATGTGAAGATTGTCCTACAGAATGAGAAGAATCTGATCGCGGTTTCGAAGAATCGAGTCAATTTCCTGAACTGCGGAGTTGCTGAGGGTGTATGGAAGAAGAACTGGCGGTGCCTGTCTATAGACTGCTTCATATGGTGTCGTTTTAGATGTGGTATTGTACCACTGGAGCGCTTCTAGGAAATCCAGAGAAATAATTGTCCAAATCTGTGTAGGGATGGGCGAGGGTTCGAGCAATCCCGAAAGGAGTGTCGTTTCACCCTTGTTGACCTGGAAAGTATCACAGTCAACCACCATCAGTTGAATTGTCATTCTCAAGCCTTGCCAAAAGAAGTTACATTGTTCCCGGTCATATGTTTTGAGGAACCCAGAGTGCCCTGCCGATGAAGAATCATGGAGTTCATAGAAGAGATAGCCCTGTTGAACAGATGGCAACCAATTTGGAACAAGTAGGGAAATAGTTGTAAGAGGAACTGGGTCATCAAATGTGTGATAAGGAGCATCTGCCACCATATTGTCCTTACCCTTCTTGTAAGTGATTGCATAGGCATAACCCATGAGTTGGATAACCCATCTAAGGTGTGCTAGGGAGGAGACCAGTTGTTCCAGGAAATTTTCCAGACTTTGGAGATCCGTCCTAATGCATAAATAAATCCCTAATAGGTATGCCTGCCACTTCTATACTGCATGCAAAATAGCCAACATTTCCTGCTGAGCGGATAAAGTCTTACCGGAAAGGTCTCTTGAAGGCGACAAGCCCACTGGTTCAGTAAAGACACCTGCATATCTATCCAAGGAAGTAGGGGAGACCGTTGATGATTGCATCTGAATGGAATGGAGTTGAGCGATGACACCATGTGAATTCTTCTTAAGGATCTTTTCTAAGCGATGTGAACTGATGATGCGGAGAGACCCTTGTTGTAAGCCCGTAAATTTGTGTTGTTTCCCATTGACTGAAAACTGCATCTAAAGTTCAGCAAAATCCCATAAGATGGGGCCAAGTGTGCGTAACCATTGAACGCCCAAAAACACATCACATCCGCCTAGGGACAAGGAAAGCATGTCAGAGCGCAGGTTATAATATTCCAGAGAGATACGCACATGTGACACTTCCCTTTGCAAGGTAAGGTTCCCCCATTGGCAACCATGACTTCAAAGTTGGAGCAAGTATTGACAAAACAATCAGCCTATTTGGCGATCCGAGGGTCAATGAAGTTATGAGTGCTACCAGAATCAATGAGTATTGTAAGAGGAAGCTTCTTGAAGTAACCCCTGACCCGCATTGTTTGGGGGGTGGTGACGCCGGATAAAGCATGGAGAGATATCTTTGGTTGGTCGTCCTGAGATGGGGGGTCAATAGGCGACTCCTGAATGTCGACCTGATTATCCATTGTATCTGGAGCTTCTTCACCAATTTTAGAGGCAGGTGAAGAATCCATATCCAAAAGATAGAGCTTTTGCTGAACACATCTATGTCCCCGAGTGAATTTCTCATCACAATTATAACAAAGCCATTTTTCTCTGCGTGCCTGCATATCTGTTTCAGACAAATGCTTGATAGAAGTTGGTCGAGGAGCTGACAGAATGGGAGGTCGTTGAGAATCCATATTTCGGAAGGGAACAAAAGTGGGTTTGGAGCATTGTTGGGTTGCGATCTTGTCTTCTTCCAACTTAGCCAACCCCAGGGCTTCCATCATTGTGTTGGGACAAAAATTTTGACCTCTGAGCGGATTTCATCCATAAGACCACTGATAAAACAACTCTTGTAGAAATCATCATACAATCCTTCTATGTGATTGGCTAGTTTCTCAAATTCTATCTGATACTATCTCACAGTGCCAATTTGACGAAGTTTAGTGAGTGCTCCAGTGAAGTCATCAAAAGCACTAGGACCAAATCGTTGCAAAAGGAGTTGGCAAAAATCTATCCATTTTGGCTCGTCATGAGCCTTGATGTACCAACGGTACCATTGAAGGGCATCCTGTTCCAAATGAAAGGATGCAAGTGGAAATTTTTGGACATCAAAAGTATTATGCAGACTGAAATATTGTTCTGCACGATAGATCCATCCAGTAGGATCAGTACCATGGAAGCGAGGAAATTCAAGCTTCAGACCACGGAATTTGTTAGAAGAAGAGAACCCATTGTCTGATGAAGACTCGGACTATCGTTTGTTGTTCATGGCTGAATGCTCAAGATGGAGGCCGATAAATTTTTCATCCAGATCCTGGAGTTTGGTTTGGATGGCTGCAAGTGCTTCCTCCATTGTTTTTGCTCCTGCGTGAGTAACAACCATAACCAGGAGGTTTTTTTTTTTTTTTTTAAGATGACAGTTTTCTCCCACAAAGGAATACAAGGAACTGGGCACGACCCTCTCTTGCATAGCTAGTATGGATAGGGACTACATAAAATTAATTTGAGTAGGATTTGGTGCTCCTGGGGAGACTGTTCTTCATCCATATATGAAGAATCACAAGTAATTAACTAAGGAATAAAAGTTGGGGAGTCATGAGGATCATACCTGTTTAAGAGAGATCGTCCTCCCTTTTTTCATAATGCAGAAAATACATAGGTAAGGGTGATGCATCTTACTCGAGGGAGGTCATTCTCCAAACAATACTTAGTGCAGGAATGTCACAATACTTAGTATAGGAATGTCAGTAAAATTAAAATACCAAATAACGATTAAAAAGTGTAATGCGATCCTCACATAAAAAACTATTTTTTTAACAGTGAAGTTCCAAGATTTTTATCGGAATTTGGAGATCATTTACCCAAGGGAAGCTTTCCTTATTTACCCAACAAATACCTACCAATAAGGATTTAGTGCATCAATAACAAACTGGGTACATACCTATAACACAGTAATGGTTTTACTTTTGCGTAATTTTGGCAACTAGTCCAACCCCTGTAGAGAAATATCTCCTTTATTCGATAGAGGCAAGGAGGGGTCGCCGCTCTTCTTTATCAACTACAGAAGCTTCACTCTTCATTCAACAGAGACATGGATGAATCGTGGTATTCAACAAAGACAAGGAGGAGGACTAGTTCCTCCTTTAATCAAGAAGAGCAAAGGTAGATGAGATCACTGGTCGGGTTCTCTTCTCATTGAGGCCGCCCTCTTTCTGAATATGCTACAGAAGTTTTTCTTGTCAAGGGAAATCCTCACTACTCTCCCCAACCGTATTTTTTTTAACTTCTCTAACTCTTGTCCTTTTACCATTATGTATGATCCTCCTCTTTCAAAGTGTTCAATGTGTTCTTCTCCATAGAGTGGATTTCTCTCTGTTGAGACAAACCCTAACTAGTTCCATTAACTACCATTACTAACAATCAAATTTCTTCTTTTTTTTAAATATATTAACACTCATTCTCCTTAAAGAGATCACTTTTATAGAATGATGACCTCTACATTAAATGTAAAATTTTAACCATATATAATTACTTATATATATATATATATATGTAAATGTTTTATAACATGTTTAATTATCATTCAACAATTATATTATTATAATTATATTAAAATAATAATTCTTTTAACTATTAGTACATTAATTTTATTATATATTTATTATAAAAAGAAAACTCACATTTGTGTAATAATCTATAATGCCCTTTCCTTTTTCTCATAATCAAAGTGTTATAATCAAAGTGTTAAAACCTTAGATTCTTTCCATTTAGGAGCATTAGTGATATAATATTAATAATTAGGATAATCATTTAGTCTAACTTAGGATCTTTAATAATACTTATATTTACGCTAATAGCTAGGTCATAAAATCCCATTAAATGCTCACGAGTGAATGATAACTTATTCTTTGTCTCTTTATTCACGAGTGATCTTACTTAAAAACAAACCTATAAACTTTTAAGTGAGCATCAAAAAGCAAATAATACCTATCTGAGAGCCTCGAGCTCGAAATAACAATCTCAGAAGATCCCCTGCCCCACAAGGAAGACTTAGAGAGCCAAGAAACCCTGACAATCAACCAATCATACCACCTTTTGTTGAGAATTTCATAGATGAAGAAGAAGAGGATAGACAGGCTGAGGACCAAATCCATCTCTTTGATCATATCCAACCCCAGTTCTATTTGACTAAAGATGAGCATGACTAGTCTTCCCTGCAATCAGATGATTCCCCAGGTGAATCAGAATCTGACCAGTACCAAAGAGGGCTCCACAATGCCATCTGTGAGTTCGAGAGGCAGCATAATTGGAGAAGTAGAAAGGTAACAACTGACCGAGGAAAGGCTGCTATTGATCCATCCCCTTCTCAACCACAAAGGAAGGAAATCCCTAAGAGAAAGGACCCAAAAGCTGCAATCTCTAAGGAGACTCTTGGGAAGGGGGCATAACCTCCTAAGAAGGTTTCAGAAGGGAGAGATGACGGTGATACTAAGATAACAGAGAAGGTCCATACTTCTTTTAGCTTGGAAAATGAAATATCTAAGATCAAGATCTCCATCCCCTTAAATGAATTGGTCAAAAACTCAGAATACAAAGACCAGATCCTGAAGGTAGTGAATGGTGGAGAATAAAAGCAGCCTGATACTCTCAATCTGCAAGATGACAAGCCCACCCTTCTGTTTGGCCCCCATGTAGAAAATGCCCCAGAAATTGAGGTCCCTCCTTTCTATATCAGCCTCAACATACATGACCATATCTTGCATAATGCCATGTTTTATTCAGGAGCTTCCCATAACCTCATGCCCAGTTCGGTGGTGGAGAATCTTGGGTTAGAAATAACCAGGCCCTATAAATACTTGTTCTCCTTTGATTCTAAAAGAGTCCCATGTGTAGGGATGATTAAAGACATGGTGGTCTCACTGACTCAGATACCTCAGAAGAATATGATCATGGATGTGGTAGTGGCTGATATTCCACCTAAGTTTGGGATGTTGTTGTCTAGGTCATGGACTGTAAAGTTGAAGGGAACCATGCAAATGGACATGTCTTATGCCACCATCCCTGTCTTTGGAGAAAGCAGAAGATTGTACAGCGAGCATAAGTTGTCATATGTAGTGAGAGACATAGATAGGCCTAATAACCATCCCATATTTTCCATAGACACAGATGTAGGTTCCTAAATTCTTTGTTATGACCCAGGTTCAGAAGGAGAAGATGTGAAAGCTACCAAGTTACCTGAACCAGATGGTGATGCCAACGATGGAAATGGGGTACAATGCCTTGACAGCTTGGCTAACACAAAAAATGATGGGCATCGGGTATAAGGGGCAATAATGAGAAGTCAGAGTTGGGAACAAAAGCCACAACCACCCTCCATAACGAATATCACTGGATCATAAGGTTCGATGGGGCTGTGAACAAAGAAGGAGGTGGAGCAAGGATATGGATCATCCCTCCCGATGAAAGAAATGCATGTGTCGGGTTTCATACTTTCAAATTAATGTTTGACTACTCAAATAATGTGGCTGAATATGAATCCATGCTATTAGGCTTGAATGTACTCAAAGGTATGAAAGCTAAGAAGATCCAGGTCTATGGAGATGCAGAGCTAATAATTCAGCAGGTGAAAGGCAACTATAAGTCCAAGCATCCCAGACTGAAGACTTATAGGAATGCTGCATGGGACATGTTTGGCAATTTCTTCACAAAACACGATATATTTTTCATCCCTAGAGAACAGAACATAGTGGCAGACACTTTAGCCAGTTCTGCTAGCAGATTTCAGCTCCTTGCTTACCCTGCCAGAACTCACATGATTAATGTAAGGAATAGGCCATCTGTCCCAGATAACGCTAAGCACTCACAGATATTTGAAGATGACCAGTAGATAAAGAAGTTTCTGGAAATGATTGGGGAGTTTTCCAGTATCCATATTGATCAGGAGGACTGTGAAGGGGAAGAATGGGAATCAGATCCACCAGAGCTCAAAACCACCTTGGGAGGCAAAGAAATTTTGCATTTAAAGAGCAATTACATACCCAAAGGGTTGTTCCCACTAGAAATATTGTTTGATGAGAATGATGTGGCCTGAGACTACAAGGTGGCTCCAAACCCGAAGGAGGTAGAAGACTGTAACATTGGGAGTAATGAAGAACCCAAAATTGTCAAGTTGTCAAAGTCTTTGGCCCCAGGCATAAAAAAGGATTATATGGATTTAATGAGAAATTTTTATGATGTGTTCGCGTGGTGCTATGAAGACCTAAAATAATATGACACATCTATCGTTGAGCATACCATACCAGTCAAGACAGGGGAGAAGCCATTCAGGCAGAAACTGAGAAGGATGAACCCTATGTTGCTCCCACTAATAGAAAAAGAAGTAAAAAGGTTGTATGAAGCCAAAATCATAGTCTCCTTGAGGTTTTCACAGTGGGTGGCCAACATAGTCCTAGTAAGGAAAAATAATGGTGAAATCATACTATGCATTGACTTCAGAAATCTCAACAAGGTGTCCCTGAAGGACAACTACCCCTTGCCCAAAATGGACCACATTTTGTAGAGGGTGGTAGGAGCAGTAAGGATTTCCATGATGGATGGATTTTCAGGATACAATCAGATTAAAGTGCTGCCAGAAGATCAGAGCAAGACAACCTTTACCACACCTTGGGGAACTTTCATGTATGCTAAGATGCCCTTCGGTCTGTTGAATGCATGAGCCACCTTCCAAAGAGCCATGGACATAGCTTTTGCAGAAGAGAAAGACAGGTATGTGGTGGTTTACGTGGATGACATCACTGTATAATCCAAGTCTGATGTAGAGCACCTGAAGCATTTGCGCCAAGTTTTCACCAAGTGCAGAAAATTTGGAATCCCTTTGAACCCTAAAAAGTCTAACTTTGCCATGCAAGAGGGTAAGTTGTCGGGCCACATAATATCTAAAGACGGGATCACAATTGACCCAGACAAAGTAGATGCAATACAAAAAATTGAGCTCCCCAGGAGCAAAAAGGAAATCCAATCCTTTCTAGGAACAGAGAATTTCATAAGGAGATTCATCCCAAATTTTGCAGAAATCATGAGGAAAATCACCTGTATGCTTAAGAAAGATGCTCAAGTCAGGTGGACTGCTGAGGCTAGGCAAGCATTTGAAGATATAAAAAGAGCTATTGTTGAAGCACCTGTACTAATCAACCCAGATTTTGACAAGGATGTTTTTGTGTTTTCTTTTGCCTCTGAGCATTCCATAGCAGGTGTACTTTTACAGAGAAATCAACAAGGAGATGAGCAGCCCATAACTTTCTTCAGCAGGTCCCTCAGAGATGTTGATCTCAAGTACAACATTATGGAAAAACAAGCCTATGCCATGGTCAAAACTCTGAAGGATTTCAGGGTTTATCACTAGTACAAAATGAGAGATACGTGACTAGGTGACTAAAAAATTTAGTCACCGTAGTTTTTACAAGGGATAAACGACTAAAATTGAGCAATTTTAAGTGAGGAAACGAAAAATGACTAAGATAAATGACTAATTTAGTCATAGGATAAAATATATGACTAGATAACAAGTGACTAAACTAAAAATGACTAATTTAGTTACATATTGTTGCTTGGTTTTTTAACCAAGCATGTGCAATGATGCACCTATTAACTTGTAATAGCAGTTTCAATATAAAACAAAAACAACTATGAATAAACTAATATAATCTGATCTAACATAAGCATGTGCAAATAAATAAAAAACTAGATTTCAAAACATAAGCAATAAGATCTATGGAAGAACAATAACTTGAAAAATATTTGATTTTGTATTACCTCTAATGGTGAGGATGACAGGTGTTGAGCAAATCCAAGGTTGAGAAGCTCCAATATCCAATGGTCTCTTATTCTCCAAAGCTTCAATGGGGATCTTCAAACTCAAAATGGGAGGCAATGGCTCTCAAAGAGATTTTGGCAGCATAAGGATAGGATGAAATGTGGATGAAAAGTGAGGAGCCCCTATCACCTTTTTATAGTTTTTGGTGATGGGGAATACCATTATGGTTTTGAGGAAACCAATGGTATTAACCAACATGGTTTAGGTCTCTTTTTCCCTCCTTTTCCTTTTTTGAATATTTTTTATATTTTTATTCCCTTTTAATATTTTTGGGGAATTTTGGACCCTTTTTTAGGGTTTTTTGTGATTTTTGAGGAAAAATACATATTTTGAGGGGGAAAATGTGTAGTATGGTATTTTTGGTGACCTTTTAATGGTTTTAGAGGCTCTAATGGTGGAAAAAGTGGACAAATGGGTCATGTGAATAAGGGAATGAGCTAGTGAGCACTTTTTGGGTGTTAACATATTGCCCTTTGATGTGTGAGGGTAGGAGCTCAGCGTATGGCCGATAGACATCATATTTCTTTTGTCTTTGTCCTAGGGTTTGGAGAAGAGAAGAGACTGATTGGAGACTGGAAGAACGGCCCCTTGGAAGCTACAAATACTGAAAAAATACATGGCCTCAAAATGAATGAAGAATAATCTCTGATTATGGACGAGGCAGGCATACCCATGCTCATATCAAGACATATACATAACAATTAGGCCCAAGAAGGGGGACCTGAATAATACATAAAGACTGTTGGTACATCGTAATGGTCCAGAGGGGACACCATGCTGGGATGTACTCATGATCATGCCATGGTTGATCTCAATAACTGATACATTGGAAAAAGTAACAATCGTTCTGAATAAGGTATCAGAAGGGTTGATGAACTGCTGAATCTGAAGGTGTCCAACGTCTGTAGGGACTCAATGACTATGAGTCAATTTCTGAGGAGTATTTGTAACAGTATACTCGAGGGAGTATAAAACTGGGGTACATCTGAATAGTGTCGCCCAGTGCAACTCGGATATCCATAGGAATGTGTAATTGGTTGTTTCCTCAATTAAACTCTCAAATGTGGTAGAGTCAGGTGATATCCAGTGTTTTCAACAAAAAACTGAAAGGATCGATACCCTGTACGAGTCTCAACGATGCAATCAAGGTGTTGAAGTTGAGCATGTGAGAAACAGTCATTTGGAGAGGCACTGAGGACTCCTTTCAAAATGATCCGTAGGCACTCATCACTAATGGTGATGAGTCCAAGGCACAGGGACCTTTGGGTCTATCCTCTGGAATAGATTTGGTTGGCGTCGATAGAGGGAGACCGGCCACTACCAAGGCGATGATGTTTCCTTGACAGGAGCGCGAGGTGTACAACTGAAGTGTGATAGTACTGACGGTAGGAATGACATACTGTGGGGATGGGGAATAACTGGGGACATAGAGTGGGTGGACTCAAACTTCCTTTGTTTAGAGCATGATGACATGGTTGACCTGATAGCATAGGAAACTGATTATTAGGTGTGGGGATCATAGCTTAGGGTTATGTATTGTAGACTGGAGTGACTCTAGGGGGACAAGCCGATGGATGCTATTGGGAGACTCTCAAGGTGACATACTGCAGAATACTCTGAACAAAGGCGACCAGAATGGGGAAGATGCCATATGAGTAGACATGATATGTTGTGGCGCCGAAAAGCACCATTGGGTCCTTCTTCGTGGTTTTAATGAGCTCCAAGAAGGGATTAAAGTTTGCTCTAAAATGGTACTGTCCTGTGGATTTATGCGAGCCCATGACTGTTCATGCTCATGAGTGCTTTCATTTTTAAGGAGTCTGAAAACGATCAGAAGACTCTGAATTGGTGGAGGGGTACCGTCCTGTGGATTTGTACGAACCTAAGACGGTGATTGCTGGTGGTTAGTTTCATGTTTAGAGAGTCTGAAAGCGATAAGTAGACTCCATTGGTGTTCTTTTTCGTATGTTAGTCTCCAAGGCCCGAAAAAGTATAAAATGATTCAGATGGAGAACTCTTCTAGCCAATGTGACTAGAGTGTTCCTTTTTCGTAATTAGTCTACAAGGTCCGGAAAAGGGGTAAACTTATACTAGGTAGACGCCCTTTTAGATACTTTTAGCGAGCATGAAAGGAAGCAAGATTGCTCGGCGATCTTTTCATTGTTTTAGGAGTCAGGAAAGAGATTAACAAAAACTCCCTAAGTGCCTTTTTCGTAAAAGAATTGCTTGGCCCGAAAAAGGGATAAAATTATATCGAACAAGAAGGTATTGGAGAGAGCGAGAAATGATCTCGAGCATCGTCATGAGCATGGGAAACTGAATCCGACGACATAAAGATCGTAAAAAATGGGCAACGGTCGATGTGGCACATAGATCGAGGCGATGAGTGGCATTTTGAGGAAATGCCTGAAAATTATGGGGGTGAGAGCGAGAAATGATCTCAAGCTTCATCACGAGCGCGGAAAACTAAATCCGGCGATGTAAAACTTGTAAAAAATGGACCACGATCGATGTGGCACGCAAATCGAGGTGATGAGGGGCATGGAAAAAATGCCCAAAAAATCTGGTGGTGAGAGCGAGAAATGATCTCAAGATCGTCACGAGCGCGGAAAACTAATTCCGGCGATATAAAACTCGTCAAAAACAGACCACGACCTATGTGGCACGCAGACCGAGGCGATGAGTGGCATTTTGAGGAAATGCCCAAAAATTATGGGGGTGCGAGCGAGAAATGATCTCAAGCCTTATCACGAGCGCATAAAACTGAATCCGGCGATGTAAAACTCATTAAAAACAAACCATGGTCAATGTGGCACACAGACCGAGGCAATTAGTGGCATTTTGAGGAAATGCTCGAAAATTATGGGGATGAGAGCGAGAAATGATCTCAAGCGTCATCACGAGCGCGGAAAACTAAATCCGGCGATGTAAAACGCGTAAAAAATGGACCACGACCGATGTGGCACGCAAATCGAGGCAACGAGGGGCATGGAAAAAATGCCCAAAAAATATGGTGGTGAGAGTGAGAAATGATCTCAAGCATCGTCATGAGTGCGGAAAACTGAATCTGGCGATATAAAACTCGTTAAAAATGGACCACGACCGATGTGGCATGCAAATCGAGGCGACGATGGGCATGGAAAAAATGCCCGAAAAAGGGACCTAGTGGAATCAGGAAAAGGAGTGGACTATCATGAAGTTCTCGCTGCGTTGATTCCAACAGTACCAACGGTTTGAAAAATGGACGTCGTATGATGCCGAAATGGTTGTTTGAAAATGGTCAAATTTCTATAAATAGCAAGTGGGCCCAATGTGACAAGTGTCATTTTCACCGTTGAGTTTCACAGAGTAACTGAGGTGGTCAGAGCATTTTATCGATTTGTGGGAGATTTGACCGTTGGTTTTTCATTCTGCGAGTTTTAGGTAAGCCTATGTGCCTTAGCCTTTCAAATTATTTCATTTCTGGTTAGCGTCGGGGCCCCGGAGGTTGCGTAATTCCACGTTGGCTTCCCAACGTGGAATATCGCGGGTTTCGGCTCATTTTATGTGATGCACATCACGGGTATGGGCTTGATAGCCGCGATGTGCATCGCGACTGTGGGTTCGACAGTTGCGATGTTCATCGCGGTTGTGGGGACTGACAGTCGCAATGTTCATCGCGGCTGTGGGTCTTACAACTGCGATGCACATCGCGACTGTGGGGCTGATACCCGCGATGTTCATCGCGGCTGTGAGGTTGAAAGTCGCGATGTTCATCGCGGCTAAGAGCTCGAAATTTGTGATGGGGATTTTGGGGAAAAAAAAAATTCTAAAAAATTTTCCTTTGTTTTTTGGCAGGATGTTGAGGAGGCCGTTGGTGTCGTGGAGGGAGAGGGAGATTGATGTGGAGTTGATGGGCAGGATTTGGGATGACCTGAATGTGCGGGCGTCCTTGGCTTTGGGAGGACTACTAAAGTTTGCTCAGATTCCTATTATGCATTCAGTCAGAGATCTGCTGAACAAGTTGGTTGACTTCTGGGTACCGGAGGAGGTGGCTTTCATGGTGCAAGGTGAGCGACTGGAGATCACCTTGATCGATGTGTACTTTCTTACTAGCTTGCCCCGTTTGGGGGAGATAAGGGAGCTGCAGCCGAGGATTCCGGCTGGCATGGATATTGAGGATCTAATGGAGAGATTTTGCATTCCGGGGGCATGTATACAGAACAACGCATTGAGTGTCTCTGATCTGCGGGAGCCGGAGATGCAGGCGGTGGCGGCCTGTGTTTTGTGGGTTCTTGGTGCACATGTGCCCCATCGTTTGTCTGGGGGGGAAATGATGACGGTAGACAATGTCTTGAGGGGGACCTATTTTGCTTGGGGGCAGATGTTTTTGGCCTGTGTTCGGCAAGAGTTGAACAAGGTTAGTCAGGAGGGAGGAGAGTTCAACTATGCTTCTTTCCTCTGTTGTTTCTTTTTTGAGTGGGTACCTACCTTGCAGCCACGTGTGCCGGTCTGGGAGGGGCTGAGGAGTGAGCTGCAGATGGTGCAATGGGGGGAGATGATGCCCCGGGGTGGTGGTGGCATCCGGCGGTTGTTCTCGTCAGAGATGTATGACCAGTGGGAGCAGATGCCCGTTGTTATTGATGACTATCCATATGCGGGTATGGACTTTCGGGGAGACCCTGAGATGCCTCAAACTCAAGGACAGGCTTGGGGGTTGGACGGTATGTCTTTGTTTTTGTTTCTCTATTATATCATGTTTAGATGTTTTTGTTATGAGTGTAGCTAGAGATGTTTTATATGATACTGACTTGATTCACTGTGGGTTTTTTGTAGATGTTGGTCCGAGGCCACCAGTGGAACATATAGGACGTCGGGGATGGATGGTGGTGGTGGTACCTTCGCCAATAGCAGCACCACCACCTCGTGCACGAGGAGTTGTGCGTTCGCGAGATGACGCCCTAGAGGACGTACGTGATACCTTAGAGGGGATTCTAGTGGGTGCACCAGAGGAGGGTTGGAGGGATCTAGATCGGCCTACTATCGAGCGTTGTTTTGATGCTCCCCATGAGTGGCGATCGATCCTGCTGAGAGTAGCTGTGGTGGTGGCTGAGAGGAGGGCTCGGGATCAGTATGATCCGGAGGAGCCAGAGGATCCCGGTGATCATGATGATTAGGTGATCTTATACCTGCCCCCAAATGCTGATGAGCATATGGGGATGTATTTTATTGATACACATTTTTGTACGGCTAGTGTAATTTTTGTATATTTGGGTGCTGAGAGCACTGTGACATTATGACTCTTATGATGATATATATATATGTTTTGGTGTATAGTCATGTATGCACATGGATGCACATCTTGTCTTTTCGTTTAAGTTTTGTTGCACGTGGATGCAATTGTAAATTTTTTTTTGTTTGCCCGTGGAGGCATGTTTGATGCTCGTGGATGCAAAGTTATGATTTTGTAGCTCGTGGAGGCATATGTTATGCACGTGGATGCAATGTTTTGATTTTTTGTACGCCCATGGAGGCATATCTTATGCACGTGGATGCAATGTTTTGATGATTTTATAATGCCTATGTGATGCATGTCGTGATGTCCTACATGTTTTGGTTGACATGCCAATCTAGAATGTTGTTAGCCATTTGGTCTGCTACAGTGTTATGATTTCTTGGGACATGAGTGAAAGAGATGGATTCAAAATGTTGAATCATTTGTTTTGTGCGCATGAATTTTCTAAATAGACAGGGATCGCGTACCTAGTAATAGTTGTTGAGCTGGGAAACAAGGAGCTGGGAGTCCAGGAAAACACGAAGGTGACTTATGCCCATTTGGAGAGCGGCAGCGAAGAGACCGGTCATGGCATTGTACTCAGCTTGGTTGTTTGTGGCAACACCTATGCACACTCCGTCGAGGTGGATCAACTCATGTGAAGGGGAATAAATTACCCAAGCTGTTGACGCGAGATTTGGAGACCAACGACTTGCGCCATCGGCAAAGCCGATGTGGTAGAGTGGAACAGAATCCATCTGTGTTCATGTAGGAAAGAATGGAAATGTAAGGTTTTGAAAATTTACAATGAAAAAATCAATTTAAAAAAAAAAAAACTGTACAATATGGACTATGGTGTCCAGGAGTTTTTTATGGGTAGAATCTTTTGAGGTACAACCCGTTACGGGGGTTGCGCATGGGATTGCCTTCTGAATCGGTCAAAATGTATGCTCCATGTTCAAGGAAAGTGTGTATGAAATATGGGCCTTGCCACATAGATTAGAACTTTCCTTTGCCTGTTTTGTCATGGGCTTGATCGTAAACAAGGACCAGGTCTCCTTCACTAAATGCTCGTGGGTGAACATGTTTATCGTAATGGAGTTTAGATCTGTTCTTTGCGGCTTCGATTGTTTGGAGAGCTGCGCGACGATCTTCGTCGGCCTGTTCTAAAAGAAGTAACCGTTCTTCAATTAGTGAAGTATCGGAGAGAAGCTCTACGAAAATTTGTAATGTTGGTATCTGGCACTCAATGGGGAGAACATATTCCACGCCATGAACTAAATGGAATGGAGTAAAGCCGGTGGCGGTTTTGGTTGACGTGCGATAAGCCCATAATGCGGGAAAAATCATATGATGCCAATTGGATTTATGTTTGTCGACAGTGTGCTGGAGGATAGTCTTCAAAATTTTGTTAACAGCTTCGACTTGGTTGTTCCCATGGGGGTAGTAGGCGGAGGAGAAATGATGTTCAAACTTAAGGAGTATTGACAATTCTCTCCAAACAGAGTCCTCGAAGTGAGAGCCATGGTCTGAGATGAGTTGCTTTAGTACTCCGAAACGAGCAATAACATGGTTGAGGAAAAAACGGGATGCAGTGTCGGCTTTGCAATAGTAAGTAGGCATGGCTTCTACCCATTTAGTAAAGTAATCGACAACCACTATAATGTGTTTATGGCTGCCTGCGGATGGGGGATTTCAATCCATGAAGTCAATGACCCATTTGCAAAATGGCCCAACGGTGACGACTGGATGAAGGGGGGCAGGGGGGGTTCTTGCCTTGGAGGCAAAAAGCTGGCAATTTTGGCAATGTTTGACTGCTGTGATACAATCAGTGAATAATGATGGCAAAAAATAACCTGCGCAGATTACCTTTTGGGCGGTGGCCATTTCGGATAAATGGCCGCTGCAAGCACTCGCTCAACTCATTACGGACTTACCATCCTCGTCATCATCACCAGCTATCCACACTGAAATAATCGACGAACATTTGTTCATCATCTCGTCTGACGACCCTTGGTACGACGACATTTTGGTATACCTCCGCACACAGAAGTTTTGACCCAACATCGACCGTGAATGGTTTTAGAGGCTCAAATGGTGGAAAAAGTGGACAAATGGGTCATGTGAATAAGGGAATGAGCTAGTGAGCACTTTTTGGGTGTTAACACATATACAAATCAAAATAGCTAACAATGACTAATAACATGGATTAGTCATTATGTTAATCATTTTTAGTTGTATCACCCCAACAATGGAAATTGCAATTTCGATAATGAATTTGTACAATTTACTAAATTTTAACACTGCAGATGGATTCGGAGAACCCCTTTAAAGGGGGTGTCTCAATCCATATGCAATGTTAAAATTTAATAAATTGTAACAATATAAATGTATTTAGAGACTCAAGAGACATTAATTGTGTCACTCGATAATGAGAAATTACAATTTTGACAATGAATTGTTACGTTTCATTAAATTTTAACACTGCAGATGGATTCTGAGACTCCTTTCTAGGGCATCTATGAATCCATCTGCAATGTTACAATTTAATAAATAGTAACACTGTAGATGGATTCATGAGAGACCCCCTGTGTCACTCGACATCATTTTCTTCTTTCAAGACATCTAGTGAGGTCCCTACAACTCCAAATGTTGGTGGATGTGTTCGCTGGCCTCAAGCCTCTTGTGTAAGTGCAATATTGTTGTCATCATATGCACTCAAAATTCTAGACTCAATTCACATAAACTCAATCCTTACCATGCTACACCAACCAATATCCTCAATATAGCTATTTTGTTTGATCATTAAAATATGTTAAAAACTTATATTATAGAAATTTATATTATATAATTTTTATATAATTACAAAACATATATTATAATATTACATAATACATATTAAAAACATACAATATAATAACACAACATTATACCATATAATAAGCTATCCATATTACCATATAATATTACAAAACATACAATATATTAAATACTAACCCAACATATAATATATAACAATATATTTGCACAAACATATTAACAAAAATATATATATATATATATATATATATATATATATATAAACCAATACACATATATACCTAAAACATTATAATGTATTGTTAACAAAATTATATCAAACATGATATAATTCGTATACAAGCCAATTAAAAAAACTAGAACCCATTGAATGGTGGATCCATCGAATAAACATGTTAATCTTGCCTTATTCGAATTCCTTTGTGTATTATTGTTGTGGGTTATTAATTATGGGTGAGTGTTTTGTGTCCATCTTTAGAGGTGAGGCTCAAAGATACTCACCTCTAATCTAATCCATATCATCATCCCTATAAAAGTGTGTCTGACCAAGGAGGGTGCTCTTATCCCTAAAATCGAGGAGTAAGGGCTTAAGTGCACACGTATGACTTAGCAAAATAATTAATATAAGAATTGTACACCAACAATTATTTCATTATATTTTTTCTTAATTAAGAATTGGTTTTGGGATACAAGTACCTAGGTTGTTGTGATAACATTTTCCTTCCCTACTAACTTTAAAAAGTGCTTGCACATATTCACGCCATTTTTTTATGATTTTCTTTATAATTTCTTCTAATTTCAAGCAAACTAAAAAATGAAGAGACATGACTATCACATGCATACAATTGCTAACATCACTTAGAGGTGTCTATATGTTTTGCAGGTCTCCTTGTAACTATTAATGCAAACTTATTAATTCACAAGGGCATATCCCAACAATTTTTTTGTTACAATTCAATATGAATCCTACATTTTTCATTTGGGATAATTGAAGTATTGGGTTTTAACTATTCAACTCCTTAGGGGTAGATTCTTTGGAGAATGCTTTAGGTCATTGTGATTGCTATCACCAAAACGCAAATGAGTAAACAATGTTAAAAACAAATTTGTAAGTGGTGAATACAAACCTTAAAGACATGATTTAAAGAAGGAAAAGAGTATTAATGTGGAATGAAATCACAATATAAGAATATTCCACTATAGCAAAATAGCCTACATATGTAACAACCACAAGCTAAATATGACCCATAAGGCATGGCAATGAAACTATTGATGATGTTAATATTTAGAGTGTGGAAGATGATCTCACATCCAACTAGGTACTTGCACCTAAAGTGAATCTCATGAATGACAAATATTTTGGTGTAGGTAATCCCATATAAACCACATTTGCCTTGTAATTGTTGTGCATGTGAGATTAGTCACAAAACATATAGCCAATGACAATGTTTGCATACACACACAATTTAGAAAGGGTGTATTAATGTGGAAAAAAATACCAATATAAAGATATGTCATCATAACAAGAGCATGCAATTATGCATAATAACAATCCCAAGTAAAAAATAACCCATGAGGCATGACACCAATATTGCTAGTGATGTATTTTTTTATTTTTTTTTATATAGTAACACCCCATTTTTTATTAGATTTGGGGAGTTATTTCTTTTAGACCCTACTACCAAACTTTATTTATCTATCAAAATAAGGTTTAAAGTTAAAAATCAACGCTCCTTAAGTATGTTGTTGCAATGACTCCTAACTAAAATGAGTAAAAAATGATGAAATCAAATCAACCAAATAACCTACACCCAAACACTTACTTCAAGATTTACAATGCTTTTGACTTGGGAATTTGATATAAAATAGAATCCACCCTCCTGCGATATCACTTAAAATTAGTTTGTAAATATCCACTCCATATTGTTGCTTTCCTTTTTTAAGCATCCTTAAAATGCTACCAATAGTCGCACCCTCCTTCTGAAGCCTGCCTTCGTAAATGCAATGTCATCGATCTCACATCTAGCATCACATTTCGTATTTCTTTCCAAAATAATATGCCCATTCTCCATGAAGGGACGACAAAATTTAAGCCCCCTTTCCATATGACCATATGGTCATTTTCTTAATACATTTTTAAAGCTCAATTCCTTTAATTATTTAATTGCTCATTTGTATTTCTTTGTTTTAAGATCCATGATCTTCTCCCTGTATCATACGCGCCATTTGCACGAGAAGGGCAGAGAAAATTGATTGAATTGGAACAAGTGAACGGCCGATGATAATGTTGAGCAAATGATACCAACCAGCATGAAGTTTCAGGATCCTCTCCTTCCGCGGTACCCCGTCAAAACCTTGGAATCCTTGTAAGTACACCATCCCTTTTTGTTAGTGTGTCATTTCTCAAATTTACTACCCACCAATCTGTGATTCCATGTTCATAATGCAAATTTAAATATCTAAAACCAACATCTAAAACACGGACATCTAACACTCTTAAATCTAGAAAATTACCGGTACCCTTGAATTGGAAAATTAAAAGAAAAATAACACAAAACCCTAATAATTGATTGCGGGTTCTACTTTTTTCCATATTTCTTCATCCCATTTGATCAATGGGGTTGTTAAGGTTCCTTAACGGTGGACCAGATTATAGTCTTGATTATCACAAGAAGCAACATTGTAGTAGCCTCGCATGAGGTGACTCCATGGAAATTTTACCAATTACCGTGTGAGGTGAGCCTGCTACTGCTTCAAAATTCTGCTATCAAATTGCTTTGCCAATTTTAAAGTCTGGAAAGGCTAGGAATCAAACTGAGGACCTGCCCATTGCTTTGCTGGTCGGTTGCTCCTACCATTGAGCTATATGCTGGTTTCATGAGGAGTAAGCTTGTTTAGTGTGTGTATTCTTATATCTAACAACAAGGATTTAAAACTAAGTTATGGTCTGTATATTTATTTAATTAAAGAATATCCTTGGTGCATTCTTCTACTACAGAGGTTTCCTTGGTACATTTTAAACACTAAAATCCACTTACAGAGTTTGAACTCCTAATTGTAGCTATAATGACTGCTGGAAAGGGTCCACTCTGTTTTTTAAAATACAATTCCTATAGTTTCCTTATCACAACTTCAACCACCAAAGAAAAATATCACGACAATACAAATAGGATTTTTTTGAAGCACATGAATGACCCAATTCAGCAAAATGTACTACATCGTTACCTAGATATAGGTATTATTTAACTCAATCCATCAAATCCATAGATATTAGCTTATTTAAACATATATCAGATATGGAATCTACTGCCTTACAAGTAAAAATCCATCCACTTAACAACTCAGAAAAGGGATAACCCGTGGTGTGTATCCACTTACATGAACAATCGTGTCAATGCATTTTGGTAGCAACTGATCTTTATTCAAGATATCAAGGAGACTAAAGGAGAATGGGAGATATAGCTCAATCTAATGTCAAAGGATTGGTAAAGAAGGAATCAAATTTGGGTAAATAGTGTCATAACAATACAAAACAATTTAGAGAAATAATTCAGCAGTAAGTAGGTACTGAGGATGAAAAAGTTTCCAAAAATTAAAAATTCCCTGGGCTTCAGACCACTCTCTGTGTATTGATCTGTCTCCAACAACTTTATTCTTGAGATTTTAACATTTTACAATTATGTAGGTACTTCCCTATATTGTTAAGATTCAGTAAGTGGATCCTAAATGGTTTTGTAGGACAAAACCAGAAACCAAAGGAGGATACAATATTTAAGAATTCACCAACTCATAGCATGGTTTGATGAAAAATATGAGGCTTTGTAACTTTATTATTCAATTGGCATATTCCTTTTCACATTAATAGATTGCAGTATAGATTAGCTATGACAGCTTGAATATGGAGCAACTGGACAAGGGTCCAAGGGGGACAATGAATCCATATATTGCTTATGTGAAATGTATCAACCTCTTTATAATAGCTCTACCAGCATTGGTTGCTTGAAAGAGAATCCAAAAATGGCTTGTGTAACTCTAACAAAGCTCGATACTTGTTCCAAGTTCACAAATTTAACAAAGAGAAATCATATTTGCAAAGTTGTAGACTAGAACATATGCCTTAAAAAATTGGTAAGTACTGATCATGGAGTCTTCAAATTAAAATTTCCCTTTTAGGTAAGATACAATACTTTTTTCTCTCCTAATCTACAATGTTTTCTCCTCAAACCAATGAGTCAAGTAAATGATGAGCAAACCACCTCTTAATGCATGGATATTGAACATGATAATGATCTTGAGATGCCTTAATTGCTGCCATGGTTATAATGTTGCTCAAAGGTCGCTTGTTTCCTGGAAGTTTTCCTTAGTACCTCAGATTTGTCTCATTCCGAACTAATTTAACTATAAAAAATTTCTTAAATTGCTGATTTATGGGATGTTGATTGTGGTTGAGGTTATCATGCAATAATCAGTCCTCTTTTTCCATAGAATATTTCTAAAATTTTCAGACTTTAAAACCATCTTAGATTTGTGGCAAAAACTGATGATCTCCTGACTGTTTAGAATGGAATTAATTATTGGTCGAAAATTCATAAGCAGGTCAAAACTAAGCTCATAACCTTCCCCTTGTTGTTCTTCATGTCACTCTTGGACAACTTTGACTTGACTGCCTGGAAATATTGATTCAGATCTATCCCAGACTTCAGTGTGTGACTAGTTCGTTGATTGTAAGACTGTTATGTGCCCAGAATTACAAACCATGTCCCCTATCCCCTCTACAAGACTACACCTAAATGGGTCTTCAATCTGCTCATGGAAAAGGTAATAAGATCATACCAAGATTCATCCAACCGGTGCTAGAATCAAACACATTTCTCAAGCCCAAAAATATCAACTTAAGGTCCTTCTAACTGGTCTAGGTACAACACTTTCCCGAGTTGGATATCTGAGTGTGGTGTTTGTTGATATGAAACAAGACCCAATGCTTATCTCCAAGGTATATGCATTAGTCCTGATTTTGGTATGGTTTAAACCCATACAACTACCACATGTTGGGTGTATGCCTATGGATTTTTAGGTATGTTGATTTCTCATATTACTAGCTCTCAAGGGGACAAAGCTTACCCACACTTCATTAGGTTTTCAAAACAAATTTGGATAATAAGAGAGGGAAATAATATCATTGAATCCTCTGTTTTGTAGGTATGGGTTTAATAGCCATGATGTGAATGAATTTCCCATCTTGTAGCATCGTATATAGTTTTCAAGAACGGTTAGAAAACTTATTCCAAATCAAATGATATATTTAGTGGTTATAAGATGTTTTCAAATTGTTTGATTAAATGCTTGAACAAGAAATTGTCAGTTTTCATGCTTTTGTGTTATGTAATTTTTTGGAAGAGATTTTTTTTTTTTGAATACTTCTTTGCTCAATAATTTCACATAAAAAAAAACAATTACCCTCATGGTTAATCCAATCATATTTTTGAGTGCATGCTGTAAATTTTTAAGTTGTTGATGCAAAATTTGCAAAACTGAAATCTTGGAGAAAACCCTATGGCCAACTAGTCATGGATTTTTTAGAGACATGGGAATGCCCATCGAAATCCCTGGTGACATCCATGGATTACACCTTGGAAATCATGAACCTTGAAGGGAGAAGGGCCTCCCTTTTGCAATGACGCACTCTCCATATCACCTTTTTTTTCTTTACATATTTCTTAAACCTTTAATGTCATGCTCTCATATAAATTATTTGGTTTGGTAGTGGAAATTTCTTTTATTTTACAATTTATTGGGGAATTAGTTTTGCAATGATAAAAATAATTTTCCAATGATGGGCATTTCCTTCATGTCAAAATATTGTTGGAAAATCAAGTTTGGAAAGGCATAATATTTGGTTCATTGTGGAAATCAACTACAAGTTTTAATTTTATTGTGAAGTTGATTTCTATAAAGGAAAGATCGTAGTGTTTTGTGGCATTAAATTTTAAGTTCCCATGTATGGTTTTTCTTTGATTTGTAAATGGACTTTTGACTCTTCTATGTAACTTGCAACAACTATGCCTATAGAAACTATGCATGTTGATATAATGCTAGGGCCAAATGATCCAGCAAATTTCTCTTTGTTGTAAAGGTGCTTATGCTCATTTTTACCTACACTGAATGATTAGTTATTATGTAGAATATCATTCTTAGAAACCTTGTAAAGATGGCATGTAATTGTTATATGCTTAGGTGGAAAATTGATATATATATATGTGTGTGTGTGTGATTCATTGACCAGCCTTTGCATTAATGTCTGTTCTCTAGAGCATCATCATACAGTACATTTGTTTTTGCCACAAATCCTCATCATTTTGATCTTCATGGAGTTTGGTAAGATTATGAGTAAAATATACATGTAGGGAATTCATTTGGGTATTGACATTTATTCAAAATATCTTTCCTAGTTTGAGTCATTGAGTTGGTGATATCATTTGCATATTTCTTGGAATTTCTGGTCAGAATATAGACGACCTGGGAAATATTTTGGTGTGAAGGAAAAGCTGGATTGCATGGAAAGGACACCAAAATGGAGAAATTTAGCAGCTACGGATCCAGATACTCTTGGTAAGGATTAGCCTACATTAGAGGTGAACTTATCTGGAATACAATTTTTTCTTTGTTCTCTCTCAATATTTGCAGTTGGAGTGAGGTAATAGAGGTTTTATTAGTGGCTATATAGTATAAATATTAGTTGGGGGAACGTACTGTACAGTGGCAACTTTTACTTGTTCTGTAAAATACATTTTTATATTCTAATTGAGATGCATAATGATCCTTGGTGTAACTTTACAGGATGTTATCCATTTATAGATAGGGATCCTTTTTTGTCGAGGATTTTCTGCATGTTTATTTTTGTGGGAATCAGAAAAAATATGCGTCCCATTTACTTGAAGGTGGTATTCTTTTCCCAATGGTTATTCCTTATTCTCTCTATTTTCTAGCTAATCGGTTGTATGATGTTTTATTTATTCTATTGATATTGCACAGGTTATGAGGGTCATGTGGTAAGGTTTGTATGTAAGGAGGTACCATTAGATGCCAAACACTACCATTCATTACCATCTTTAGTTTAAGTTCAAGTGAAACTTGATTTCTTTTGAAACATGTAGTGCCAACAAAGGAAATATTAGGTCTATTGAGTCAATTAAATAAGACTCCCAACAAGTTGCTTGTACATAATAGCATTGACCTTTGGAGATT
Source organism: Larix kaempferi (assembly GCA_027924585.1). Taxonomy (NCBI): domain Eukaryota; kingdom Viridiplantae; phylum Streptophyta; class Pinopsida; order Pinales; family Pinaceae; genus Larix; species Larix kaempferi. The sequence continues at coordinate 3,705,749 of BSBM01000120.1, read as the reverse complement.
TCACACTTCTTAATTAATTTTATTCTTGATTCATATGGAGTAGAGCAATGCTTGCAGTCTTTCATTTTAAATATCTTTAAGAGATCAAGCGCATAATTGCATACTTAGGCTGTGAGATGAAGATACCATCATCCAATTGCATAACTTGGATGCTAAGAGATAATTGAAGCAAGCCCTAGTAACCAAATAGGGAAAATCGATAGTAAAGAAGGCATTTATCTATTCTTGTCTTTATTTAATGTAAAATACAAGGGGATCTTTAAGAGAATCTACTTTTGTGTTGGAAACTTCTACATACATAGAGTGATTTACCTCTTATAGTATGGCAGTCTTTCCTCCAACAATTTCTACTATAGTTGGTCAAGACAAACATTCTCCCCCTTTCCTCTGCTTTGGCAGAATGGCGAGTTCTCTAGTAGCCGGCTGTTGGGATAATTTTTTTAAAAATGATTAAACTAGTCTGGAAGATGTTGACTTACACAAAATATCATAGTTTTAGGGTAGAGAAAAAGATGACTTGCTCGAAAAGCAAATTTAAGTGATAAATATGAAATTTTTTATTTTTATAGTGAGTCCTTGAACAATTTTTGGGATATAATGGGGACGGAGAACTAAATGAGCAATAACTGAAGACTCTGAGGAAAGATTCAAATATTGAAGAAAAAAGTTGTTGTGGCAGAGAGGTACAAGCGATCATTATAATATCTGACATGATATAATTACATTTTGAAAAATATAGAAGGTATCTAACATCACCATGAAAGAGACAGTGATGGTCTGTGATTGCAAAAATGGATTTTTGAGTATCAAGAGCAGGAAGCGAAAGAAGGATCCTGCTGAAGTCAAGGATGAAGTACTATCAAGGAATAGATGCCAGTTATTTATTGCAAATGGTGAACTTGTTTTCTGTAATTTAGAAGCTGATATAATGAGCTTTATAAAAGATAAAGGGCATACCCCTATCTATATGTTGCCTGAAATTACCAGATGGAGTTGACATATTATCTGTCAATTGGATGTCATCCAGACATATACCAGTTTTATGTATCTCCTCCAGGACTCCCCTTTTATGATCTCGTCCCCAGTTAAGTATGTTTCTTTCTCATAAATATAAGGAGTTAAGAGATAGATTCAGATAACTTCATGTAAATTATCACACATGAAGTGTTGGAAAATCTTGGAATGTACTGATCCTTTGGGCAGATACTAGATTTGTCTTCAACCATTCAGAACTGGCATTAGACTGATAATTGCTTTTCTAATAATTGTTTCAACATGTTTGTTTAAAACTGAAGTTCCTTGCACAATAAAGCTTACACGAACAGTAAAATTCATATCAGTCTGACTTTACTCAGATACTGAGAAACTCCTGTATTCTATGTGACAATATTTGAACAATGAATACCTTTATTGCCTGTTCTTATCTTTGTATTTTACCATACCTATACTATCGAAGATGATTTTTTTATCTTAGAATGATGTAGGTTGCACTCATGCATGGATCTAGTAGACTATTTCATTTGAGATTATGCAATGTTAAAAGGGGATGAGGGTCGGGTGCAAGTCCCAGGAAAATTCGGCAGAAAAGATCAACTAAGCAAAAATACGTATGTGCTATGTGGTGCAGCCCCTTGGGGCATATATCTGGAAGCAATTACCAACAATAGAAAGTACTTCCTACCTCACAATAGAAACCCAGGGTCTACTTTGACCAATTTGTTTGCCATGTTTTCTCATTGAATATTCTGTAATGCATTGATTGATTGAAGGAGTTGACTTTTGAAATATTCTTCATCTTTTGGAGAAATGCTCCAGTTTTTGGTTCTATTTAAATGTTTTGTGTTGCTTGAGAAAGAGAAACATGACATTTTATTGCTTATTTATGCAGTGGCCAAAAGAATATTAGTGTTTGATGATCCAACTGTAGAGATCCAAGAGCTTATAGCTATTATCAAGCAGGATATTACTGCATTAAATTCTGCAGTTGCAGAGCTGCAAATCCTCTGCAATTCTCAAAATGAAAGTGGGAATACCTCAAAACACACAACAGAACATTAAACTACAGTTGTGGATAACTTAGAAACTCGATTGATGAGCACTACCAAAGAGTTCAAGGAGGTGTTGACTATGTGAACTGAGGTAACCAGAAATTCCTTTGTATTTACAAATACATCCTGAACAATTCAAGGGTCCATATCAAATCAATTCATCGATGGTGTATGGATTCTTGGTCAACTTTATGGTTATTGTAAATCTTATTGGTCAAAGGATGTAGTGTAAGAGCTTCATCAGAAGTGTAGAATCGTAGATGATTGTCTTACTCTTTTAATGAAGTGCTTGATATCATTGCTTAAATTTTTCGACATGGACTCATTCACATGAGGTTGAATTGTATACCCTGTAGAATTTGAAGGTACATGAGAATAGAAGACAATTGTTTTCTGCTAGTGTGCTTCAAAAGATTCTACAAATCCTTTTGTCCGACAACGCCCTCTTGCAAGTACTAGTCACTCTAGTGTTTCCCCTCCTCCTTGGGCCAATGGATCAACATCTTCATCACAGATTTTCAACCCACGGTATGGTAGTAGTGACAGTACTAATATTCATTTTAGTTGAGAAAATGTTATCGTATAATCATCAGTAATTTTTGTTTATCCATATCAATTCAATTTCTCAACATAATTAAAATGATTGCAAAATAGCACTTAATATTGCTTGTGGTTAAAGTTCATTGTCTTAACAAATAGAGTATGCATAGTTACAAGGTACACCATATCTTGGGCTTGGTGCACAAATTATTCATGTACCTGCCCTATGCAATAGTACGTGCAAATTTGTTTGGCACATCTTATCGTACTTATCCGTACATTTTTGGACCATGTAACTCCCTCCCCAGCTCCAGAAACTTAAGAGTATGGGATTATGTCCTTCAGAAAATAATTGAGGGTATGTTGTTGCAGGGTTTGGGGAGGGGTGTTAGTTTTTGGGGAAACACCTATAGAAAGAATAAAGAGGCAAGTTATATTAATTTCTATAATTGACCTATAACACACAGTGGGAACTTACAATTGTAAGTCAATTTAAAGCAACAACAAGGGAATATATCTAACTGTGACATCTCCAACCAGAATGTAGGAGTGGTAATGGTAAATTGGTAATATTGACAAAACTAATTGTCACACAGAGTACAAAGTAAAACCAGCTGATAGTGTGGTAAAGCTGGTTTTGTTGCTATGGGTGGAGATCAAGTGCGCGGCTTTTTCTGTTACCATTAGCATTCCCTGTCATAGCATCGAGCTCTTCTCTGTGAAGCCCTAAGCATTTGTAAGCATCAATTCTTTTAATCTAATCTGGGGCTGGACTTGCAGTTGTCTGACTGTTGGCTTATGGGAGTTTTGATAAATATCTGTTGAAGTGGCAGTATCACTCTTTTGAGGTAAGCATCCGAGTGATGCTTTCTTTTTCCTTGGCAATAACTCCCAGGAAACTCCTGGGCAGGATGGTACCCAGTGTGAAGCGGGTGGTGTAGAATTAGTGCAGCTGATCCTGTCGGAATTGAACTGGGGACCTGCACAGTGTGTTTGATTATCGACAAAGTCCTGGAAAAGGTGGCACTAACCAATTGAGCTAACCCGTGGGGCTCTTCTGAGTCCTGGTGATATAGAGTAATGCAAAATTCTTGTTTAATAGAAGAGAACTCCCTGAAATGTGATTGCATGCACTTTGGAATGGAAGGGTCTTATTGTATGTTAAGATGCTTGTTGGAGTCAAGCAGGAAATTCTATGGTAATTAGTAATGTTGGTTACATAGTTGCATACAGTTATGTAGCATGTTGAATAAGGTGGCTGTTTGGCATGAATTGTCTTTTCAATTTTGTTTTTCAAATAACATAGGTGCTTGTAAGAGAGCATTGAAATTTCAATCCATTTGCTTCCGACCTTGCCATTCTGCATTTCTCTGAACTGCCACTTGAGATCAACAACTCCATCATCTGCTTAAATGCGATTACTTCTATGTTAATTATAGGAGGAAATATCTAATCTCTTTGGATCTGGAAAGCTTGTTATTTGTTAAAGGCAATATTGATGTTGATTTTGAAACAATTAAGCCATAAACTGAAGAATATCACAGTTAAGATGCACTAGGAGCAATAGATCTGTACCAACCTCGGTTTGAAAGATTGTGAAGTTCTGGATTTCTTCTACCTTACAATACATGTTATGTTCAAATTGCACTCATTCTAATCTTACAGGCTTGCGGCATGGTTAAGCTCTTTATTTCTATTTGTTGTGTTTGGAGCTAAAATTTATTGGTTCATGATACTAGGTGGCCTCCCGCATCTCCCAGTACGCAAACATAGCTTCAACAACAAATGGTTCCTTTACAAGATAGCTATATGCAAAGCAGAGCTGAAGCTCTCCAAAATGTAGAATCAACTATTTTGGAGCTCAGTAACATCTTCACACAGCTGGCTACCATGGTTTCTCAACAAGGGGAGTTGGCAATCAGGTGCTCCGTTTACCTTATTTAACTTCTTTGGTACTCTAGACAATATTCTAGGATAATATTGATCATAGTGTAGATTTACCTACCTGCGGGATTGATGAGAATATGGATGATACTCTGGAAAATTTACCTACCTTACATGGTACATACATGAGTAGACTTTGCATATTTTGTCTCTAATAGTTTGGAATCTTTAAAATAAAATTTCCCTTGAAAATTTGAATATTTTATGTATTTTTTTTTAAACTGAGTAATTGAAATCAAACCGGTCCAAGTCATTTCCGAGTCCGAGTTCAAGCCGAGTTGACCCTCAGCCGGTTTCTAGTCTGAGTCCGAGTTTTAAAACATTGGGTCAAACCCACTCATGGGATCCTCTTATCACTAAGTGTGCCTACTTTTAATTGAGAGTAATAAGTTGATGAAAACCGCTCTCATTTGAGGCATTCAGAGTCGGAGAGTCTTAGGAGTCAGACCGTGTATGCTCTTCACCTTGCACCCTTGAGCAAACTTGGTGAAACAAAAATAGACCTGCATGTTATAGTTGAGTCTACAATGAGTCTGTATGAGATAGATGCTGTGTATGCTCTCTGCCCTGCACCCGTTATGGTGACCCTGGCAGATAAAAAACAGATCTATTAAAGTCTTTAATCGAAACCTATGTTGGAAAATAAAAGTTGAAGTTTGCATATTATTCTCATGTGATGATTTATAATAGATCCTGGATATATATATATATATATATATATATATATATATATATTATCGAAGGAAAATTTTGAGATGTGTTTGTTTGGTCCAGTCCTTTTTTTCTAATATGGCAATAAGCGGAGAAAATAGAAACACTGCAGTTGATTGACTTTCTGTTGCCTTTCTGTTGTTGAGTTTCGTTCCTAGTTGGCATTATTGGTTATATATATATATATATATATCGAAAGAGAGTGAGATTTTTACAAATTTAGCACAACTGTTTGCTACTCCTGGAAATTAAATCTAAATCAGAAGGATTGTTGAATTAGAGTCACCAAATGGAAAAGTGCTCCAAACTGATTCATCCTCCAACATAAGCCCATCTAAAGAAAAGCAACATTACAGATAAGGGCAACAAATATTCTCCATATTTAAGATCAATAATGCCATCAAGGAATCAAACTCAACAACAGAAAGGTAATCAACTGGAATACTTATATTTTCTCGCTAAAACTCCTGATCCCCTGAAAAGAGTTTTTTGATACAAGTATCATGCACATGCATCCCTAATCCAAGAAAATATTATATAGTGGCAAGTTCTTGCTTAAATAAAAAATAAAGCGTAAGAAAATAGAAGAAATCATCTATCAAAATACATATTTTGTGGATGCATCATTAAGGAGGACAATCACAAATTGAGAGAGTAACAACTAAATGGAGCAAATAGTCAACCACAATTGTAAGCAAAAGAGTACCATCTATTCTGATGTCACTACTTCAGGGTGGAACAACAGAAAGGAATTTAGAAGGTCATATGTAGTATCATTTATAAAGGAATCTTGGTGAACTGCCTTGATTTAGAAATGATCTACTATTGTTATTTGGTACAAAAATAGGAGTCTCTGTTTATTAGTCATGTGAAAAGTGCCAAAGGAAACTATGTCAACTTTGCAATGTGTCATTTTTACATTACCTTGTTAAACAGAATAATTATAACATTCAGAAAAATTTAATCTTTTGCATTGTTTATTCACAGTTGGTAATTCGACAGTCATGTGTTCTTCCCACTCAAAGAAGAATACTGAAAATCTGTAAAGTGGATCTACCCTGACCTCAGAAAAAAGAGTCATCCCTAAAGAAAACTTGGGATTTTGGCCATGGATGCTTTAACCTTCTCATCTGGGTATTCTAGATCTACCATCTGACCTTTCAGATATTTTTCATAGGAAGAGATATCAAAATGTCCATGCCCACACAAGGCTATCAGAATGACCTTGGCTTCCCATGTCTCCTTGCATTGCAAGGCTTCCCTGATTGCTGCAGCAATGGCATGAGTTGGTTCAGGAGATGGGATAAGCCCCTCTGTTCGTGCAAACTTTATTGCTCCTGTTCAAAAAAGGAAATTTGCAGATAATGTATCATTAGGACTTATCTAATCTGGAAAACACACATTACATGGATCACCAGACTACCATAATTTTAATTTACTCGTAGTAGATACTAAAGTCCACTGGTAGCCACGGCTGACCAATGGGGCTATACAAGTACACTGATGATTAAGCATTGAGAGTGTTAAAGCATCTCTGAAAAAATTCTAAAGGAAATAAAAGAGTACAAGGATAATGTTGAAACAGATGCCATCAAACCCTAGAGAGCATGTTGCACCTCATATTTTATGAAGTTTCACATTGATGGATAGCTGGTACCTTTGGAGCATTGGATGGACTTTGGGGCACATACATATTCATGGAGCCTCTTCTCTTTTTGGCATTCTTGATGGACATTTTTGGTGGAGTTTGCTTCAACTGCATATCATGTATCTTCTTTTTGTTGGAGACACTTTTGTTTGGTTGATCATTGTTGGAGAGATCATCTTATCATTCCCTTTGCTCATGATGATCTAGTAACCACTTTCACTTGGTTTTTGCATGGTAGGTTCATGTCTTGGTCTTAGTTGTTTGTATCCCCACGGTGGTGTACTTTCCTAGTGTTTTTCCTTGATATCACTCACTTTCATCAGCTTTCCATCATTGTACCTGGGTAACTTCCATATTTCATTACATTTCCACTTTTTTCCTAGGCACAAGTTATAACTTATAACCCATATCACACTCATATTCCATCATATCCCCATTCCTAGAGTGTGCATGAGCCGTGAATCATTTCATCCATATCATTATAAGTTTCCCTTTATAATTAACCTTTCATTTGTCATATTTCATTATTTAACCTTTTCCATGTGTGAACATGCCAAAATGGTTTGGGAAATTTTTATTACTGACTAACTAAACCCAAACCTTAGTTTGACCACTTCCTCGTCAAAGCAAGTAAGTAGATCTTGTCAAAACACCAAAGAAATGATATAATACTCCTCCAGGTAGTGCCCCTCCTAGAATACAAACAGAAAACCAATAAAATATAACCCAAATGGTGCACTGCTGAAAGATTCTTCAAATGTGTGAGAGAATGAATAAGATAGTACGATGCTCATCAAAATATGTGTATAACCTCCTCCATCAAGGCATGTTTGGTCTCCGAGGTGAAGCCAAGTCAACCAACCATAAATGCAACAATTGATCAATAACTATCTCAACAAAATCCAAAAAGAGAGGGACAACCCCAAAAGGGAATACAATACTCATGAAGTGATGATGGTGTCCTCAACATGTATGCCCATCTAGTTGGGTGTTCCACTACTAATCATAAGAGAAAGGCTACCAAACATCATCCAATGTGAATCCAAACAACATAAGGTAGGGTGTTCACATGATGGCTCCTCTTTTAGTCAAAAGATGGTCAAAATCGTTGTTAGGATGCCTAGAATCTTCATTCCAAGTGTGTACAGAGTGAGTGCTCTCTTATCAGGCAAAGATAAACCCATTATAATCATCTCCAAGTGAACAAGGGTGTTCCAACTTCAAGCAGTAACCTTTTCAAGTCAAACTGAAATCAATTCCACCATCATGCTATCTAATTAACCTCCACTTGTGTGACAAAGAAGGGGGTGCTCCTTCAAATAATAAAGCATATGTTATCTGTTCAACCAATTACCACTTGCCTACAATGTGTTATGTTGTCATTTTAAGCACTAAAATTAAAAAAATAAAGAAAAAAAGGTGCAAGTAAAAGGAACTTTGATTGGAACGCTGCCAACAAAAGACAAAGGGAGAGGAAGAGTGATGTAGTTGGGGAGTTGAAGAGATGGGTATGCTTGGCCTTCTAGTTGCTCCCGAGTCCCAACAAGACAACACTGTATAAACTCTTGCACAATGATGGAGAACAGGTTACTTGGTGGAAACTGATGCATTTGGCAAACTGGATTTCTAAAGCCTGAATGGAACAAAAATTTCCAGGCTTTTTTATATATAAAATATTAAAAGGTGCATTTAGTTAGAAACAGTACAACGATTAACCAAACAGAGCATTTAGATGCTTCTTGCATGTTTTTTCCATGTGCCCTACATGCACATTTATACGCAAATATAATATTCCAATAAGTAAGAACCAATCATCTAGTAGATTGATGGTGGACATTCACCACCAATGATAAAATGGCATTTACTTTCTATACTCTTAGGGTGATTGGAATAGAGTTGGAGTTCTAGTTTGCAGCATTTCTCTAGTAGATTCTCCATCAAAATTTGGTTTTACATCATTTTAAGATATGTTGCATCCAATCCTATTTTATGCAAGTTATTCTAAAACTTTGATGTGTTTTGATCCATGTCCATATCCCGGTAACTTAGAGGTTATAATTAATATGATTTATTTCTCTTTTTGAAATAATAGGGAGCTATCATCAAAGATAAAAAGTTAATATCTCTCCTAATATGAAAATGAAAGATCTGGGAGAGTTAAATTAATGTTTAGGAATACAATTATTTTAAACTTTATGGACTATTTTCTTAGATCATATCTCAATGGTATTCTTAAACAAAACTCTATGGAGGATTGCAAACTGGTAAGAACGTCTTTGGAAGTTAATTATAGATTGTTAAAATACATGTGCCCTAAGTCTGAAGATAAGAGGAAGAATAACAAGACGATAAGCCAAGATATGGGTAGTCCAAAACATTAGGTTGTAGGGTATGGTTGATTACAGTATGTATTTTGGGGAAAACTTCCAGTGACCATAATACATTTCAATTTATAGGATACTATTGATGCTGATTGTGGAAAAGATGGGAAAATGCAAATTGGAGTGGCGACGTCGATATCCAGCAATCAAACTATAGGTTACACCTTTATCATGTAGAAAGCCCTACTTATAAGAACTGCATGAGGCAATCTACAATTGCCTTGTATAACTCAAATAGAATATTAGGCAGCTATTGATGCAACAACATATTCAATTTGGCTTCATATGTTCATCACAAACATTGGTTTTCTTTGTAAACATTGGGTATCATTAGAAGGGCTGTTATAAGCACACAACATAAAAAATAAGAGAGCACACAACAGAAAAAATAAGAGAGCAATATCTGCTCACAAGTGAACTGTCTCCAAAACTCCCTATTTGTAACAACCAGACTTGCATTTCCATGGTAAAGAACCCAGCATTCCATGCTAGATCCAGACATATTGAGATCGACATATTTTGTTCTGGAAAAAGTTAGTCCAAGAAATGTGATTTTTTTTTTGTGAAACTGATTTAATGACAATATATATTCTTACTAATAAGTAATACATCTGAATTTGCAGATGTTTGGATTGGTTAAGATTGACCTCAGATTTTTCTTGCTGAGTGGGGATGTTGGGATGACATCAAAATATTTTTATTGTATGCAATTTCTTTTGACAGATAGAAATTTTAGTTAGTGTGCAATCTATGATCTTGTAGTTTAAGGAATAATAATTTTGTGTAATCTATTTGAGGCAGACAAAAGTGGGGATAGGTCCAAAACACAAACAGTGTGCTTAATTTCAAAGCTTAGAAATTCTAATACATGGAAATTTACACCGATTACACAATCAGATTACATCATTAGGTAATATTCAAATATTCTTGGACATTACATGTAATAAAATTGTGCATGAAGCTTGCAGGTGCACATCTCAGACCAACCCGGTCTCTCTGTTGGAATTAAACAACTACAGTATTACATCCTCAGGGCAACCCAGGCTCAATTTCAGATTACACTTTGAAAACTATAGGCGCACAGGCTACAGGATTGTGTTTAGCCAATTTGCAATGCCCTCCGGCATGCACAGCTCCTCTGAGTGTATCTGCAATGCTCGTGAGCCTCCTTCCCACCATTGCTGTGGAGCACCTCTTCTACATATATTACTGAGATGTGGACCTTCATTGGCCTGCAAGATTGCTACGTTTTGGGATGCATAGTGTAGTCTATCAATTGAGTGGAGGTTTCCAGAACAGTGATGAATGCTCCGCATCATGCTTACCTTGTTTAAAATAATATTCTCAACCTCCTGGTTCAGAGTCATTGGGATTTTTGTTTCTCAGCTTTCTCCACCGATCAAACAATGACTCAATCTGCACATTGTTCCACCTCATTGCTCTAGATTCTGCTTCAGCTGCAATCCCAACACAATCAATTATATTGTTAAGTTTATAACAACATGACTGAGTGATGGACCCCATAGTCACAAGTTCTGAGTTTCAGATTTCTGGAAGAATTGTCTTGTTTGTTATCAGGGCTGGTTTTGATCTCGCCTTTGTCTTGTATGTGTCCATTCTGGAAGATATTTGCTCCTCCTCTATTTTGTGACTGCACTGTGTTTTTTTGGATATTTTTGTGTCCACACACACTCCCTTGGACTCGCCTCCTTGAACACATTTTGTTGTTGAAGTTGGTCTTACTATTTGAACTCCCTCATCTTTCCTCAAAGCAGTATGTGTATCACCTTGAAGCTCCCGCCAGTAGCGGCTTGTGTATTGCCACAAAGCCTCATGTCAATAGTGGCTTGTGCATTGCCCTCTCAGATTGGATATGCTGTGTTGTCAGCTTTCCAAATAACCTGTTAAATGTTTCAATGATCCAAACCAGAACAACATGCCTATATTTATAACTAACTTTGTGCATTTTCTTACCTTCAGCCATCCTGTAAGTACCTTCTATCTTTGACATGCTTTTTGTAGGTATATCTAGTCTAATATGAATTTTACCAGCTAGTTCTATGGTATTACACAAATACTCATCAGCTTTGTAAATGGATTCCTTTGTTCTGTACATGATTTGGGTTTTCTTTTTGTGTTAGGTCCTGAAGTGGGCATGCAATGCTTATTTATGCATTGACTCAACTAGTTTAGGTTACACATTACATGCTTTTCCATCCAGGCATCCTGTTCATTGATTATAAAATTTACACAGAAGTCTCTCTAATGTGCAAGACTCACAAATTGGATCTGTTTTTGGTCCATAAGAGCTTCATTCCATTTGTAAGTCATTTAGGGTGCAGCAAGGCACTGTGCAAGGGAAAGGAATATTTACTGTGTCATATTAGTCAAACATCCGTTGGAAACTGACAATTATTCATATTTCCTAGAGAAAGTGCTTAAAACTAAAAGTTATTTCAAAGGGAAGAAAATTTGAAATCCTGTTTTAGTAATTGCAAGTACTAGATTTTTATATTTATTGTTTAATTTTTTTTATGTTTCAGAACATTCAAAGTTGTTGTTTGGTTGTTAATGCACCATTATTGTCTGTAACCCTCTGAAGTCTTTATGTGAAAACATGTTTTATATACACGTTTCATTTGGTATAATAGTATGTCATGAAACTGTATCTGTACGTGACATGCCATTCTAACTCCATCATTGTATTCAAGTATTCTCTTTTTATCACAATTAATGTTATATTATTGCTGTGCATGGGAAACAATGTCTGAAGTCAAAACAGATAAACTGAGTACTTGGGATCAGGAGGCATTGATATTGAAGGTTAGTTTTCAAGTTTTGACATATGCAGTCAGTGTAAATTTGGAGTTTAGTAGCAAGCGTGCAAAGTATTTTTGTTGCAAAGTTGATTCACTCCTAATTTTATTTTGCAAGTCCAATGTGCAATTGTGCTTATCTATCATGACTCTTGAGTGCTACGATTTGGGTGCCAACGTTCGAGTATGTGGAACAACGATGTATTTATTGAGTTTCATATTCCTAATAAGAGATTTTCAATGCAGAAGAAGGCTGAAGAGATTATCCCAAATTTGAAAGGAAAATGTATATATCTTGTTGGTAAGCTGTTAGTAATTGGAGATCTGTGGTTTCTACCTAGGACAGACAGCTTGTGGTGGCTGCTTGTTCGGACAATATATAAAGCTATTCCCTATTTACATTGTGGTGTAAACCAAAATTTTTTTTTGCAGGTATGATGGGTAGTGGAAAGACAATTGTTGGAAAGATTTTAGCAGAAGTCTTGGGATATTAATTTTTGACAGGTTTGTTTCCTGTGGACTTTTAGGTGTTGATTACCATTTCACCTTTCTGATTATTATTGTGTCTTTGTCATTTCACCTTTACTGAAATCTCACAACCCTTAACCATGAACCCATGTCCTTTAAATCCATAAAAAATATACTAACACAACACATAACTAGAAAAATATACTTATTATAAACACCTCTTTCCTTGAAATAAGAAATGCCACCTTAAAAAAACCTGCCAACTCATGACATGTCCATTGACACAAAATTAAAATCTACACCTAGCTGTCTTTGATAATAACTTCATAACATTTGCAACAAGTATTCTTGATCAATAGCTTAAGAGTACATTGGAGAATTTAAAAATCAATCCTAGCGCTTCACCATAACATGTAAGGGAGCACTGGACAATCAATCTATGGTGGAGGATAACATTAACAGCTATGAAAATGCTATTCTTACCCATTTATAGGAATTTTCTATATAACGTTGCCGTCAGGTTTCTTTGGAGGGTCTCACCTTGAACTGCTTTTATGTTTTCAATTTCTTTTTGTTTTGTTTAAACAGTGGCATTCCATGTGGGCATTTTGGACAAAGTTGAACAATTGTGGGAGATTTGCTAGTTCTCTTTTGAGGTATATATGATAGTGGGATTGGCATAGTCTATTTTAACTTTTATTTTATTTTATTTATATATCAATCTGAACATGGTTTCTTGCCTTGATTGCAGGTTAGTGGCTGTTTAAGTCACCTTTGAATAAAATGATCACATAAGTATCCATACTTCTTGTCAGCGAGCAAACTCGAAGGTATTGTTGCTAATATTTCATCTAATTTCATTTCCATTTATCTAGTGGCTAAGAGTACTTAGAGATAATGCCTATTCTTCTTGATGTGAAATGCAATTAGTAGTATATTTCTTTTTACTATTCTATATACATTTTGGGTAATGAGTTGCTCCATTACATCTTAGGATGGGCATATACATCCTAGGAATGAACATCCAAATCTTATAAAAACTCTCCAAATGTTGTCTAACAATATGTCCATCCATTCTAATATCATGCAATAAGTAAATGATGTATTAGTTTATTAGATGTGGAGATTTTTTGTACATATATTTTAAATATTCCAAATTTACTAGTTCAAGTTTTGGTCCTTTGAAGTTAAGATGGACATCCAAATATGATTGAAACTATCTGAAGGTTGTGTAAGATGTTCATGGAACCTGAGAGAAACATGCACCTGTGTTCATTTTACGGGGGATGGTGGCTTGGCCCACATTGGAGGAAGATGAGTTTGGGAAACCATTTGCTCATCCTTTTCTTCTATATAAACTCAAATTCTCCTTTCCATGGCATCATCCACCATTATCTTCAAGTTACTTATGAATTTTCAGTCAAATTCAGATATCTTGGCATGACTCTAGATGACTCGGTATATAGTTTAACAATGGATGCATGCTTGTCATTCCTATAAATTTCTGGGATTTTTGCATTTTGCATCATTCAAGCATACAAAATAATGATTACCAAGTTACTATAGATCTATAATGGATTACTTTGTACTAGTCCTTCAAGTTCTTCAACTGCTTTCATTAAGTGCAAAAATATATTTGCACTTAATAAATGTAGTTGAAAGACTTGAAGGACTAGTACAATGTAAGTCATTATCGATTTATAGTAATTTGGTAATCATTATTTTGCATGCTTGAATGATGCAAAATTTCTTTGAATATCATCATTGTCAAGCAATAATAACTTCTTAAAGGGTGCTAGCTCAATGGTAGAGCACCTGTCTAATTATAGGCAGGAGATTGGTGGTTCAATTCCTCCATACCCTATCATAAATTAGTGACTAAGAAAATTACTAAATTTGCATATATACGACTATTAGTAGCTAATTTCCAGTGTCTTATAGCGCGACTAACGTTTAGTCGTATTTAGCTTAGTCATTAATATGTTGTCATCTAGTAGTTTATTTAGTTGTATATTTGGCCATTAATTGTGGCAATCAATGACTAAATCAATGACTATCAATGATTTCATCAATTACTAAATCAATGACTAAATTAATGACTAGTGAAATACGACTAGCTATAAGATAGTGGAAATCGGCTACTATTAGTCACCAACTCAAAAATAGTCGTTTATAGTCGAATTTTAGTCATTAATTCCTCATTTTATACTAGTGTATGTCTTACGTTCCCATGTTGTAGCTTATGTTCCCAACACTGTTGTGAAAGATATATTGACACATCCTAATCCAGAAGATATAAGAGCGAAGTGGATAGCTACACTGCTGGAATATGACCTGGAGATCAAACCTACTAAGCTCATTAAGGGGCAAGGCCTGGACAGATTCATGGCTGAGTCAAATTGGGATTCAATGAGTATGAACCTGTTGTCACATACATAGGGAGAAGTTTCCTAAGATCCACTATCTCAAGTATCAAACAAATTCCTGTCCTCTCCTTGGTATTCTGATGTTGTATATGTTTTGCAGAACTTGCAAGCACCCCCTGAGATGGAAAAAAGCAAAGCTAGATCCACCAAGATGAAGGCTGCGAATTATTGCATACTGAATGGTTGTCTTTATTGGAAAGACCCTGGGGGTGTCCTCTTGAACTACATTGTGGAAGATGAGGCCAAAGCAACATTAAAAGAGTTTTACAAAGGAGTCTGTGGAGGGCATCATTACTGGAAAGCCACTGTTAACAAAATTCTTAGGGTAGGATTCTATTGGCCTACTATGTTCAAAGAGGCTTATAAAGAAAGAGCCAGCTGCCATGAAATCCAGGTCTTTGAAGGAAAGAGGAAGCTCTCGTCATTACCTCTGAAACAAATATCTGTGGAAGCCCCTTTCCAACAGTGGGGACTTGACTTCATTGGTGAAATTTTCCCCAACTCTTTTGGGCAGCACAGGTGGATACTGACTGCCACTGATTATTTCACCAAATGGATCGAAGCAGTGCATACTAGACAAGCCACAGATATAGTCATCATGAAGTTTATGGAGGAGAATATCATGTCTAGGTTCGGGTACCCTGTTAAGATAATCACTTATAATGCATAGGCCTTTAAGTCCAAGAAGATGGTCAAATTTTGTGACAAGTTCCACATCAAGTTGGGTCATTTTACTGCTTACTACCCCAGGGAAATGGATTGGCAGAATCCTCCAACGAAATCCTAGTAAGGATAATCAAGAAGCTACTGCAAGAAAATAAGAGAGCTTGGCACACCGAGCTAATCGTTGCCCTGTGGAATGATAGGATCACTTCTAAAAGGTCCATTGGAACTTCTCCTTTCAAATTAGTGTATGGAACAGAGGCGATATTCCCTAATTCCCTCAAAGGGCCCACAATGAGATTGCTGCAGGAGCAAGAAGATGAACCAAACCCTGCGCTGAGGAGGGCTAATCAGCGAGTAGAAATACAAGAAATTAGAGAAGGTGTGTTGGTTGAAGCCACGAAGGCTCGAGACCAGATCAAGAAAAAATTTGATAGACAGACCAAGGTAGATGGTTTCCAGGTGGGAGATCTGGTATTAAAATGGAATGCTAATATAGAAGACCAGGCCCAAAAGTTTGAGAACCTTTGGCGGGGGCCCTATAAAATCACATCCTACCACGGGAACAATGCTTTCTTCTTGCAGGGAGAAGATAATGAACCAGTTAGCAAGGGATCGACCAATGGATGGTTCTTGAAGCGCTATTTCAAGTAAAACGCAAGTCTGTCATCCAACCCCCATTGTACATTGCCCCTATATATTTTGTTGTGTTATAATAAATGTTTTACAAATTCAAAATTATTTTAGATGGTTTGCATAAATATATATTTTATTGAAATTTAATTTCAAATTTGAGCAAGGCTAATCATAGTTATGATTAAGGGATGCTCAATAAATTTTAAATTTTATGGTTGTGTAACATTAGCTATTAGACATAATGTTACGATTAATGGTAAAGTTAGTGTCTAAGAATGAAATAAAATTAATGCTTAAACCATAACTTTAAGTAGTAAGCCACAAAATGCCCTTCCGCCGAGACTTCAACTCCTAGTCGAAGAGACGAGACAGACCCAAAATCTCAAAAAGAAGACACCATTGAGATCAACGTGACGAGCTAAACACTAGAACACTGAATTTACTCTATGACAAATCATTTAAATGAAATTCCATAATCTTAAACAAATAATAAACGTAGTAAGGACATGGTAGGGTGTCTGCAAATTGCAGAGTAGTCGCCTCTAACAAGATAATAACCTTTTTAAGACAACTAAGAATCAATAATGCTAAACCCACAGTCTAAACATAAATAACACATCAAGTACTCTGAAATTTGTAAATAACGACTATGTCTAATGAGCAGTAGTGCATTGCCCAAGGTTGAAAGAAGATGAAATTATATATTGTTGAGAAGGGTAGTCACGAAAACCTTGTAAGCGATAATTGTTCTCCTAATTTAATTAATGTTATAATACTTTTGGTTATAATAGATACAAAATGCTTATTACCGCTAGGGTAATAATAGTGTATGACCTTAGGATTTGATGATGTGGATCTTCTTTCCCTTGCGAGAGATATGATAACCTTAATGATCCTTGGTAGTCTCTTGTGGAGTAATTATAATAGATACAAAATGTCGCTCGAGATGTCTCAGAGATGCAACCCTCTTAAATAAGAAATCCAAATCACTTTTGGCCATGTCGTATTCATTCTGCAATTAAAAAAGTCACTGTCATTATTGGTCATAACTTATTAAGAGAGAAAATGGGAAATTAGAGAAGTGGCTCGCGTGAAGTGTCTACGTCAAAGGGTCGATGTGACTATTGAAGGGCGTTGCATGCATCCTACAAACGCAGCGTTCTATGACTATTATTTATTTATTTTCTTTCTAACTCTTGTACGTAACTAGATTCATCATTCACATTCATGTATACATGCTTCACCATTGCATATTAGCTCCCTGTCAATTGTCATCGGTATATTCTTAAGCGTGTTTCCCAAACTGTAGGTAATCTTCTTTTCCAAGACAAATATGCGAGGCCATAACAAAGTGGCCAGTGCCCCACTCTGAGGCTTTTCACATAAAGACTACGAACTATGTTTGATGTTGATTTATTTTGTGTGGTTGTTTTCCCAAGATCATGGTAGCAACATATATTCTACAACGCTCACGACAACATTGGTTTATAACTATTCAGAATAATCATGGAGCTGATTCCATTGCAGAGAAAATGGTGAATTGGTCAAAAGCATTGTTCTATCCAAGATCTGCTTCCATCCTTATTGCTTGGTACAACGACCCCGTAGCAGTGGTTTTAGGGTTTGTCGAAGTCCTTGTTTTTCCTTCCAAATGGGTGGAATTTCCTTACAAAATTTGAAATTAAATTCATTGCTGCAATGCAGTATTTGATTTATATCTGGGCGATTGAAATTGAACTAGATTCTAAGAGACTTCACAAAACAGTGCATCAAACTGTCAAGAGACTTGCTCTTTAAACTGCTTAACAAAACACACACTTTATACATGTCTTCCAAGAAAATTATTGTGCCACTGCATTTCTCTCCAATACAACCTAAATTAATAGACATTGAATAAATAAGAGTACAAGCCACAACCCATAAGATTGAATGCCAAATCTTATGACACTGCCTTCGAGCATGACACATGTAGCACCGAATCCATCCCCAACTAGCCTAAAAAGCCAAACATGGTTAAGGGAAATTTCTTGCAAAAGAGAACACAGTGCAAGCATTCTAAGTGAACCTAAGTGTCAGTTTGCAATGAACCAGAACAAAGACATTTTGCGAGATTTATAGGTAGCTATCCAGGGATATAACTACAACTAGCTACTCCAAACCCATAAGAGGCTGTGGAGTTCGAGCTGAGGATATGCTATTAATGCCTCTCTGCAATAAATGGAAATAAATCCTAATGATCAATTATTTAATCTTTACGAGTTCCTGATTCTCGTTTGTGTCGATCATGATCAACACAAACTAGCCAAAACGCAGCGACGCGTCGGCACTCTGGAAACTTTGTGCCGATACAGTAATTCGGGTTGTCCAATACAACTTGAATTAATTCCAATTGAATAAATAAGAGTGATTAGGAGTGCAAGCAAAAAATAGTTAGAACAACAACAAAAGTTTACGCAATTTAGCAATGCAAACACTTAAGTGTAGGCCAAATTGTATTTGGCATTCAATCTTCTCAACTTGTTTTTTCTATGTTATGTAAAGAATATTCTAGCATAGACATTTATATAACACTAATAGAACCTGCCAAGGGCCATGTGCCTTGCCTTGCACGCCATACCTATGCTGAACAACATCAACTTTCAATTGTTGTTTAACGACTTCTTAGTTGCTCAATCTTCAATATTATATCCCTTATACACATGTCAAGTTCCTCACTATTCACCCTTTATGTTTTCACATCAGGTATGATTAAAAAATCCAAGAAGAAGAAGGGCAAGCATATTGAGCCTAACGTAGAAACAACTCCAATTATACCAATTGAAACAATGTTTGAAGACACCAAACCCATCACAAGGGCCACTCCAGAATTCAAATGGGGTGACCTGTACACAACTATCATAGATGGAAAAATACCAGATGTAAACCTCGAGGAGTCAATGGTTTACCAAAACATCAAGAGGTCTGCCCTTCACAAGGAAGCAACCCGGCCATAATTGTTTCCTTGCTCAAGGGTGATTGGGTGGATTCTGCCCCATGTAGATACAACCACCGGGATCATTTCAAACGCCAATGGAGAAGGACTCGCCTCCTTTCAACCAGGACACCTTTCATCCGCATACAAGTTGCCTTCCTCCAAAGTTATGCTTACTGATGATTAGGTAAGGCATGCCAATATAGATAATTTTGAATGTGCAAAGAAGATGATGGTACCAGACAAGCAACTAAGACCCAAAGGTAGCGGGGAATATGGAAACCAACACTTAAGGACCCCCTATCGAATCATAGTCCTAATGTTGAACAAAATATTCAACCTACCAAACGGAAACAACTATAAACTCAGTTGGGTTCCATTGATCTACCACGTTGCCACACATGGTACAGTCTTCAATTGGGAAGATATAATATCAGATAGTATGGCGTCCAACATTGCTACAGCTCAAACTGTCCTTTCACAACATAAAGCAGAATTTTTCATGTCTTCTTACCTCATTGATTGTATATTAGTCAAGAATATTTTCCCTAAGTTGGGATGTACTTGGAAATGGACTAAGACTCCCCTTCATGTAGCATACCAAATAACTTGGGCTCATCGATATCAAGGGTATTAAAACTACTATGCGAAGAACTAATCATGCCCCTTTATTGGTTGCTCTTCAATAAAGAACCAAATTGTTTGTCAGACAATGCCCTAGTTGTAATAGGTGAGTACGACGACTACTACTTCTCATTAGAAGGCACACACATAAGGATGTATGGGGGCACTAAACCTCCTTATCTACTGCCCAAGTATGCTACAGATTTCATTGTGCATAAAGAAGACATAAGACAAGTCTTCATCAATGGAATTGGTGACTTTCTCCATCTAAAAAAAAAGCATCTTACCCACCTCTACCATTCAACATTGGTGCATACAAGTTCCAAAAAATTAGGGCTGTTGAAGCCTTTGTTTCCGACTGGGAAGCTTTTCACTTCGGGACTATACTTTTTGTAAGAAACAACAACAAAGGTAAAGTGGCTAAACATTGTGCTTCTTGCAAAATCACTTTTGAATACTCAGATCATTTCCTAGCATATGAGGAAATATATAAAAGGCTCAACAATGCGAAAGAGCTGCATAAAAAAATAAAGGGCAACTGTGCACCTACTTCTATCAAAATTACAACCCAGGAAAGGAAGTAGAAATACATATACAAAGGGAAGAATCAGTAGAGCAACAAAAGAAAGAGGAAGCATAAATACATAGCCAAAGTGAATAGGCCAAAAGGGTACAAGAAAAACAAGAT
Organism: Larix kaempferi; assembly: GCA_027924585.1. Taxonomy (NCBI): domain Eukaryota; kingdom Viridiplantae; phylum Streptophyta; class Pinopsida; order Pinales; family Pinaceae; genus Larix; species Larix kaempferi. The sequence continues at coordinate 3,685,185 of BSBM01000120.1, read as the reverse complement.
AAAGAGGAAGTAGATAGATTAGCAATCGAACAACATCAAATAGAGGAAATGGAAAAATTGAAAAACGAAGAAGCCCGTCGTGCAAGAGAAACTAAAGAAAATGAAGCTCTGGAAGAACAGATCAGCAAAGAAGCGCAAGAAATGATCCAACCAGCTATGCACAAGGAGCCAACAAGTCCACAAGTCAATAGTCCATAACCCATGGACACAAATGTGCTAAGCCCACTAATTGGAGGCCACTTGCCATTTCCAAAGCTTCAGCTTACGCCGTTTACCCCATCCAAAGAACATACAGTGGCCCGATTAGACACGATTTTTTTTATTCAAAGAGAAAGACCATAACACGACGGGCAGAAAAAGAATGAAAATGATCGCTCAACCAGATATTGTCACCGTCATAGAAAACACGCTTGTAGAAGGCACCCAAAAGGACCCCAAATTCACAGCCTCCGTGAATGTCGCAGCAGCACAAGCAAGCGCTGACAATGTCGAAAAGATGCTTACCACTATTGAGCGAAACAAAGAAAAAATGTTGAAACTCAAGGCCACCTTGGTAAAGGAATGTGGAGAGACCATTGAGTTAAACACAAAATTACAGGCCACATTATTTGAGAAAGAAAATTCACTAGCTGCATACAACAACCTTAACACAGAAAAGGAAGCATTGACTGTTCAGTTAATGATAATGGAAGGGGAGACAAATGATTTTCAAGTAAATCTTACAGACTTTGAAACATGTGCATCAGTGGCGAACGACAAGGCCAATGAATTGAAGACTCAAATAGATAAGTTGTTGATAGATAAGGAATCACTCATGGAACCGTTCTGGGCACAAGCATGCAAGCTTTAAGAGCAAGTCTCAAACTGTCAAAAAACAGTGTTTCAACAAATCTACAATATCAAACAATTCATGGCAATGATGCAGGAAATTGCTGCAAGCTCAATATCAATGCATCAACATTTGATTACTACTGGAAACAAGCTTAACAAACAGTTAACTTGGAGAGAAAATAACCCAACATTTCCTCCTCACCTCCCTCAAAAAACACTAGGGACCCTGAAGCTGGATATTGCACTCCTTAAATTTTGCAGGAAAGCCACTAATCGACTAAATGCCTTTGGGTCTTAGGCTATTAACTTGTCTCCTTACATTCGAGGAAGACGAACTCTTAGCCAATCAGAGATAGTTTTTATGTCTTACTCTATAACCAAAATGATGGTTTCAACCCCCTATAGTATCCCCAAGATACCCAATATCCCCTATTCTCTATATTGTCAAAGCTACACAAAGATGATGTGATATAAAGTATCCACCAAATTTAACTCCATACATAAAGTCGAAATACTACATTTACCTTTTACCAAAGAATATGAAACTTGATTTCACATCTATATTTATTTAATATTGATTTAAAAATCATAATGACACTAGATTTTTGAAAATTGTAATCTGGATTTAAAATTTTAAAATATGTTGGTCTTTGTAATTAAAAAAAAATTCTTTTAACAATGAATTTTGAATCACACTTTTAATATTGTTATATATCCCTCAAAAAGACTAGAAAAAGTTCAATTTTGATCGGTTACATGTTGCATCCCTTCTCTAAATCATTACTCTATTACCATTTAACATATTTTGACACAATACACGTCAAATTTTACATCCCTTCTTACATCATCACTATATTCCCCCTTTAAACTTTTTAACACAACAGAAACATCTCCCTTACCCTTTTCAGTGGTATGCAAGTTCAAAGTGTTTGCATTTCAAAACTCCCTATTTTAAGCCCATGACAAACAACAATGATGTATCTGTCCACGCCATGGATTTCATTTCCACAATATTATTAGATTGATATATGTCTTTATTCCAATACATGGGGTGGGAGATGCATGTTTTTAATTACAAAAATGTTTTGTGTCGTCAAGATTGAATGAAATAGGAATATTCTTAATCGTGTATTTAAATTGAGAGTAGATAACCTCCTTACATTTATGAGATTAATTAACTGGTGTTGTATTGATTAATAATAATTAATTGGTCACGTAACAGTAGAAAGCCAGTTCTCTTTGTATTTGAAACATTCCATTTGATAGTGGTGGATGTTTTTCTTTTCACACCGAAAAAAAAACTTGTTATTCCATGGAATCAAAGTTGCTACTAGCATTACATCAACGAAAGACTAGAGAAAATGTGTTCTACTAACCTAAAACCAACAAAATTTACCAAGCATAGTACCATCCATCTACACATCATTCTTTACAAAAATAATACCTAGAGTCAAAACTCCACTTGACTGACCAGGAGAAACTGAAGGATCTCCCAATACAAAAATAAACTAGAAAGCATACAAGCTATCTCGCATAGTTTTTTTAGCTATCAACAGCTAGAAACATAGACTTTATATCATTAAAAAATACTCAGAGAACCAGAGTCATGCAACACTCCAATCTCTAAATTCTTCAACGGATGTGCCCATCAACTATTTCAACTTTCCCCAAATTTAATATTGTTGATGTATATGTAACTTCGGAATGTATTTCATCTATGTATTTCATATATATTTATTGTACCCTTATTAGAGATGTGTTATTCCTCTATAAGGAAGTGTCGTCATGTGGATTGACAAGTGTCGCAAGTGTGTGCACTTGCTGATGGGTTATTAGACCACCATGTGTGGGGTCGGCCCTGAAATATATATATTATAATGTGGATGTACCTAGCTAGACAAGTCGGCCCCATAAGGTCACTGGGAAAACAAGTTAGTATAAATAGAGATCAGGTGATCTCTATTTAATTCATTCGAAAAGTCATATCTCTCTCACTCAGAAAGTGGCGCATTAGTGAGGAGGAGGATCATCTGCTACTAGGAGACTATCTTAGTGTATTTTGGTTGTACTTTGGTTGAGCCATTGCTCTCTCTATCTCTGAGGAAGTTGTGGGGTTTTTCACCTTAGGGTTTTCCCCACAGAAACTCTGTGTCTCTTGTCTCTCATGCTTTTGATTCTTGTGATGCTTATTGTGATTGTTATGCATTGATATACTGTACATGTTATTCTCTCAGTGAAGATCCTAGAGTATTGTGAATTAATGCTCAAAATTTAACATGGTATTAGAGCTAACCTGAGAAGAAGACATTTTGCAGTGACGAAAACTTGAGTTTCTTGTTTATTGGCTTTCTCTCCACAGTTTTTGGAAAATCAGTATAGTATATTGGCTCTACTCATCAAGGCGACTTTATCTGTCCAATCAGAATTCAATTCTGAGCATTTTCAGATTTGGCCCTAAAAATTAGGGTTTCCACAAAAATAGGAATTTCTGGAATCTGAAGACATAGCTGGAAGCGCCTTGCAAAAATCGAAGTTTAGAGCTTTGGATCGATATTTTTGGCTGGGTAGATCTCCGGGAAACTCAAACCCTAACTCAGGGCTCTCCCTAGTGAACCCGGGAGGACAAAAAGACAAATTTGAAGGGTAAAACTTTGCTGATCTCAAATTCTGAATGCACCAGGCTGATCAGCTCATCAAGGCGCATCTTTCTATCCTTTCAGAAATTTGAAATTCACATTTTGAATTTTTAGGGTTTTCCGACAAACCCTAATCCGGGACCAGATCTAGTTTTCAACATTTCAAGTGGTAAGACTAAATCTTTTCTATTTCCATTTGAAGTACTCTTTAAGATGTCTCACCACACCAAGCTTGAGGATAAGCTTGAAGGGGATGATAACTTCCGAGCTTGGAAGTATAGGATTGGGTTAATCCTGGAAGAGAATGAGTTGGACTCATATATAAAAGAAGACATCCCTATCCCAGAGGATGAAGAGGCCAATGTATTGCATAAGAAGAACTTGGTCAAGGCAAAGAGAATCATTGTTGATTCTATCAAAGACCATCTCATACCCCATGTGTCTTCTCTAAAGACAACCAAGGAGATGTTTGACTCTTTGACCAAACTATTTGAAGGGAAGAACATAAATCGGAAGATGACTCTGCGGAATCAATTGAAAGGGGTCAAGATGTTGAATGGAGAAACCATTCAATCTTACTTCTCCAAGGTATCTCAGATCAAGGAGCAACTTGAAGCTGTGGATGAAGTAGTGGACAATGGTGAAGTTGTTATGACCACTCTGAATGGCCTACCTAGGTCATGAGACTCCTTTATTCAAGGAATCTGTGCAAGAAAGAAATTGATCTCTTTCAGTAAACTATGGGAGGAATGCTCTCAAGAAGAAGCTAGACTTGTAGCTCGTGAGGAAAAGATGGGAGGTGAAGATCAAGCTCTCGCAACTCACACCAAAAAAAGCAAGCCCAAGAAGGAGCACTCTCGCTACAAAAGATCCTATCAAAAGAATAAGAAGGATCTAAGATGCTTTACATGCAATGAGAAGGGTCACTTTGCTTCAGATTGTCCCAAAAACAAAAGGGATAATAACAACAACTTCAGTAAGAAGAAGAAGGGCAGCAAAAGAAAGTTCCATGCTCATGCTGCCGAGGATGATGAACCTCCAAAGAAGAAGGCTAGGGCAGAAAGTGGTGATGACTCATCAAGTGAAGAAGAGTATGTTCTAATCTCTGCTCTCATAGGTACTATCTCCCATGGTTGTAATGATTGGTTGATTGATAGTGGGGCTTCCAAACACATGACTGGGTTTAAGGAATCTTTTGTGAATCTATCTGAACATGAATCACCCCATAAGGTGAAACTTGGGGATGATTATCAATACCCAATCAAAGGACGTGGTGAAGCCTCCTACAACCTAGATTCTAGAAAATCTTTGAAGATGAAAGAAGTCCTTTATGTACCTGGGCTCAAGAAGAAATTACTCTCCATCTCTGCATTGGATGCAAAAGGTATGAGGGTTGCATTTGTGGATGGCCAAGTCCTAATGTGGCCAAAGGGAAAGACCATAGATGATGTAGTAGTGATTGGAGAGCAAGAGGGAGGATTGTATAAATTGAAGGGACAACCTGAACATGCCATGGTGCGTGAATCCATGGAGCCAAGCGAACTTTGGCATAGAAGACTTTCTCATATGCACTATAGGGCACTTCCAATTGCAAGCAAGGCTGTAGAAGGTATTCCTGAAATCAAGACCAAACATGAAGGTATTTGCAAAGGATGTGAAAAAGGTAAGAAAATTAAGAAGGCTTTCCCAAGCAGTGAAAGCAAGGCCAAATATATCCTGGAAATCATCCACTCAGATGTATGTGGTCCTATGTCATCTAGTTCTCTTAGTGGGTATGTTTACTATGTCTCATTTATTGATGAATTCTCCAAGAAGACTTGGGTATACTTCTTGAAGAACAAAGATGAGGTGTTTGATAAGTTTAAGAAATTCAAAACCTTGATGGAGAATCAAACTGACAAGAAGATCAAAACATTCAGATCCGACAATGGTGGAGAATTCACCTCAGGTGACTTCAAGAAGCTTTGTAGTGATTCAGGGATTAAGAGGGAGTTGACTGCTCCTTATAATCCTCAACAAAATGGAGTTGCAAAAAGGAAGAACAGAACTATCATGGAAGCAGCAAGGGCAATGCTGCATGACTAGGACCTACCTATGCATCTATGGGCAGAAGCAACTAGAACAACTGTATATGTGCAGAAGAAAACACCCCACAAGATATTGGACAACAAGACACCAGAAGAGGTCTTTTCTGGTAAGAAACCTGAAGTCAGCCATCTCAGAATATTTGGTTGTCCAGTATACACTCATGTCCCAAAGGAAAAGAGGACTAAACTAGATCCTTCAGGAAAGAAGGGTATTTTTGTGGGTTACAGTGAAAGCTCGAAGGCTTACAGAATATACTTTCCAGGGTTTAAGAAGATTGATGTCAGCCGGGATGTAACATTTGATGAAAACTCAGCATTCATCAAATCAAGGAAGACACCTATCGAAGTTTATGAAGAACCTAAGGAAACTAGATTTCAAGACACTACCATGACTGAAGCAGTTCCAGAAGTTGTTCGTGAGTTTGAAGATCCACAAGAACCTGTAGATCCACTCCGTGAGGATAAATCTCACAAGAGGAAACCTGAATGGGCTAGAGAGCTCATTCAAGATGTAACAATATTTGGCATTCCAGAACAAGAACACAGAGCAAAGAAGAGAACCAGATCACATACTAGCTATGTTGCTTTACTCTGTGACGTTATGAACAAAGAGCCTTCCATTTATGAAGAAGCAACGGAAAAGAAAGAATGGAAGGATGCCATGGTTGAGGAATACCAATCAATAATGAAGAATGATGTTTGGGATGTTGTCCCAAGACCTAAAGAGAAGTTTGTTGTGACTTACAAATGGATCTACAAAATCAAGCATGCTGCAGATGGCAGTGTAGAAAAATACAAAGCAAGATTCGTAGCTCATGGCTTCTCTCAGAAAGAGGGAATAGATTATGAAGAAACTTTTGCACCTATAGCCAGGTATACTTCCATCAGAACAGTACTTTCCCTGGTTGCAGCAATGAAATGGAAAATACACAAGATGGATGTCAAGACTACCTTCTTGAATGGTGTAGTTGAAGAGGAAGTATATGTGGAGCAGCCACTCGGTTTCGAAATACATGACAGGGAGTCGTATGTATTCAGATTGAAGAAAGCCTTGTATGGATTGAAGCAAGTTGCCAGAACTTGGTATGGTAGGATGGACAGTTTCCTATCTAGTTTGGGCTTTACCAAGAGTAAAGCAGATTCCAACCTTTACTACAAGGTTGAGGAAGGAAATCCTGTGATTCTACTCCTATATGTGGATGACTTATTTGTAACAGGAGATGATAGATTGATTGCAGATACTAAGAGGAAGCTTGCTGCCGAGTTCGATATGAAATATTTGGGAATGATGCATTATTTCCTAGGTATGGAGGTGTGGCAGAGTGCAGGTGGGATCTTCCTTGGTCAAGGGAAGTACACAGTAGATATCCTGAAGAGATTCGGGATGATGGATTGCAAGGCCATGGCCACACCTATGGCATCGAATTTGAAGCTTCTATGTGATGCTTCATCTGAGCCGGTTGATGTCTTTATGTATCGTCAGATGATTGGGTCCTTGATGTACCTGACGAACATGAGACCAGATATTTTCTTTGCGGTGAACACATTGAGTCAGATCCTAACAGATCTGAGGAGTGTTCATCTGGTTGTTGTAAACCATGTTCTGAGGTACCTGAAGGGTACACTGGATTATGGGCTCAAGTATGAAGCGAATCAAAAGTTTAACCTGCAGGGTTATGTTGATTCAGATTGGGATGGCAGTGCTACAGATAGGAAGAGCACATCTCGGTGCTGCTTCAGTATGGGATCATGTGTGATCTCTTGGTTTAGCAGGAAGCAGTCCTGCGTAGCACTGAGTATAGCTGAGGCAGAGTATGTTGCAGCCTGTTCAGCTAGTTGTGAGGCAGTATGGCTACGGAAGCTACTGTCTAAGTTATTTGATTTCACGTTGGATGCTACTGGTATCTTCTATGATAACCATAGTTGTGTGAAGCTGTCCGAGAACCCAGTGTTTCATGACGGGTCAAAACACATAGAGATCAAATATCACTATATCAGGGATATGGTGCAGAGAGGAGCTGTGAAGCTCCTGTATGTTGCGACAGACGAGCAGATTGCAGATGTGCTGACGAAGCCACTAACCAGGGTGAAGTTCGAGTACTTCAGAGAGAGGCTTGGTGTTCTTCAGATTGATGACACTTCGAGGAAGAAGTGATGGACACATTTTCTGAAGCCATTCCAAGCATGTTGGAAGGAGGATCCTTTACATGGCTGTGGATGTAAGCGCTGAATGATGAGCATCAAGATGATGTTTTGGTTTCTGCTTTGTATGATCAGTTGGATCATTTTTATGTATGTGTGTATGCATCATGTTGGATGCTAGATATGATCAGTTGGATCATTTATATGTATGTATGCATCATGTTGGATGTTGGATATGATTAGTTGGATCATTTATATGTATGTACGCATCATGTTGGATGTTGGATATGATCGGTTGGATCATGTGTATGTATTTTTGTATATGCATCATGTTTGATGCTTGGACCATGTATCTGTATATGTATCAGGTGGATACATTGTATGATCAGGTGGATCATGTATGGTGATATGTATCATGTATTTGTATTTGTATCAGGTGGATACACTGTATGATCAGGTGGATCATGTATGATGATATGTATCAGGTAGATAATTGGTATGCATCAGGTAGATGCATTGTATGATCAGGATGATCATGGATGACGAGCTTCAGGATGTTGCTCCAGATGACATGCAGTAGGATGTTGTAGTGATGATGGTCAGGATGATCATGTGTACATCAGGATGATGTATGGTGAGTATCAGGTTGATACTCTATGGCCGTGGATCAGGTTGTGTAGATGAGCATATAATTTGGCCCTGGGAGATTTGCAGATAGTCTTTCGAGGTTTTTCCTATGGCATATAATTTGGCCCTGGGATATCTGGCAAATGCTCTTTCGAGGTTTTGCTCTGGGAGGACATATAATTTGGCCCTGGGATATCTGCAGATAGTCTTTCGAGGTTTTGCCTATGGCATATAATCTGGCCTTGGGATATCTGGTAGATGCTCTTTCGAGGTTTTGTCCTATGGCATATAATATGTTCCTAGGAGATCCGATAGGTTGGGCTGTGTGCCCGTAATAAGTCCTGGGATGCTCTTGCGAGGTTTTTCCATAACCACATATAATCTGTCCCTGGGAGATCCTATAGGTAGAGCTGTGTGCTCGTAATAGCCTGGGATGCTCTTACGAGGTTTTGTGGTGACCACATATAATCTGTCCCTGGGAGATCCTATAGGTAGAGATGTGTGCTCGTAACAGCTTGGGATGCTCTTGCGAGGTTTTGTGGTGAGGTCACATATAATATGGCCCTGGGAGATCCTATAGGTAGAGCCGTGTGCTCGTAACAGCCTGGGATGCTCTTTCGAGGTTTTGTGACGCATGTAATAAGTCCTGAGGATTCCACAGTATGGCCAGTGATGACGAAGACCTGCAGGTGGTGGGCCTACATCCAGTATGAAAAAGGATTGGCTCTGTAGAACTTCCTATGGTGAGTAGAGTCAGAGATTGGTTGAGATAGCAACAGCAGTGACGATGACGATGATCCCGAGAAGAAGACTTGTCTAGCAGATCTGTGTCGAGAAATACCTTCCTAGTTAAGAGGGAGTGTTGATGTATATGTAACTTCGGAATGTATTTCATCTATGTATTTCATATATATTTATTGTACCCGTATTAGAGATGTGTTATTCCTCTATAAGGAAGTGTCGTCATGTGGATTGATAAGTGTCGCAAGTGTGTGTACTTGTCGATGGGTTATTAGACCACCATGTGTGTATACATACAAATGGGTTATACAGATACATGGTCCAAGCATCCAACATGATGCATATACACAATACATACAAATGATCCAACCGATCATATCTAGCATCCAACATGATGCGTACATACATATAAATGATCCAACTGACCATATCCAGCATCCAACATGACGCACACATACATATACATATAAATGATCCAACTGATCATATCCAGCATCCAACATGATGCACACATACATATAAATGATCCAACTGATCATATCCAACATCCAACATGATGCACACATACATATAAATGATCCAACTGATCATACAAAGCAAAAACTAGAACATCATTCTGATGCTCATCATCCAGTGCTTACATCCATAGCCATGTGAAGAATTCTCCTTCCAACATGCTTGGAATGGCTTCAACAAATGTATCCATCACTTCTTCCTCGAAGTGTCATCAATATGAAGAACACCAAGCCTCTCCTTGAATTACTCGAACTTCACCCTGGCTAGTGGCTTCGTCAGCACATCTACAATCTTCTTGTCCGTCGCAATGTACAGGAGTTTCACAGCTCCTCTCTGCACCATATCCCTGATATAGTGATATTTGATCTCTGTGTGTTTCGACCTATCATGAAACACTGGATTCTCGGACAGCTTCACACAACTCTGGTTATCACAGAAGATACCAGTAGCATCCAACGGGAGATCAAATAACTCAGACAGTAGCTTCCGTAGCCATACTGCCTCACAACTAGCTGAACAGGCTGCAACATACTCCGCCTCAGCTGTACTCAGTGCTACGCAGGACTGCTTCCTGCTGAACCAAGAGATCACACCTGATCCCATACTGAAGCAACACCCATATGTGCTCTTCCTATCTGCAGCACTGCCTGCCCAATTTGAATCAACATAACCCTGTAGGTTAAACTTTTGATTCGCTTCATACTTGAGCCCATAATCCAATGTACCCTTCATGTACCTCAGAACATGCTTTACAACAACCAGGTGAACACTCCTCGGATCCGTCAGGAACTAGCTCAATGTGTTCACTGCAAAGAAAATATCTGGTCTCGTGTTCGTCAGGTACATCAAGGACCCAATCATCTGACGATGCATAAAGACATCAACCGGCTCAGATGAAGCATCACAAAGAAGCTTCAGATTCGATGCCATAGGTGTGGCCATGGCCTTGCAATCCATCATCCTGAACCTCTTTAGGATATCTACTGCATACTTCCCTTGTCCAAGGAAGATTCCATCTGCACTCTGCCACACCTCCATTCCAAAAACAATTAGTGTATCATCCCCAAGTTCTTCATCTCGAACTCGGTAGCAAGCTTCCGCTGCGTGTCGGCAATCAATCTATCTTCACCTGTAACAAACAGGTTATCCGCATACAAAAGTAGTATCACTGGATTGCCTTCTTCAACCTTGTAGTAAAGGTTGGAATCCGCTTTATTCTTGGTAAATCCCAAACTGGATAGAAAGCTGTCTATCCTACCATACCAAGTTCTGCACACATATATGACTACACCATTCGGTATTGAAATTCATCTGGTGTATCTTCTATTTCATCACTTTTATATTTCTCTATGCTGCCATCTGTAGCATGCTTGATCTGATAGTTCCATTTGGAAGTCACAACAGATTTCCCTTCAGCTCTTGGGACCGCATCCCAAACATCGTTTTTCATGATCGACGGATCATGGCATTCTTCCCGTATCTTGGGAACTTCAATCTCTTCAACAGATAATTTTGTTGCTTGAACAAATGTCGTAGTCCTTTTTTTGTAGGTGATGGTATACGATCTTTCCTACACAACAAGTTAAATTGCATGATTAGAAAACATCTCATAGTTTTCAGAACAAATTCTTACACATAAGGAAATATGTCAGACAGTCATGCAATTATCTTAGTCAATGCTTCAATACAACATTTATCCATATTCCGTAACTTTCTAGATGCCTTCCAATCTCTACCAGAACATTGTTAAGAGTGTGCACAACTCCCAACATATCAGCAAAGAGGTTTCATTCTAGATAAGTAGCAATGGAATGTTGTACAGTGCCATAGGCCACTTACCCATGCATATTAGTAGTATACTGTTCATCAATGCAACTATTCTAATATGCATAATACACAACCTAATTCTAGGAACATCATTATATACAGTATTATTTAAACAATAAAATATGCAAGTAATGACAATTCAAATACTTATCTTTGTTTGTTTGTTGGGTTGACTCCCTCTCAGTCTTTGCTTCTTTTCTGCAACTCCATTCTTATGTGGATTGTGAGAAGTGGTCAACTCCCTTTGAATATCTGCATCCTTGCAGAAACTACTGAAGTGTGCTCCTTTGCTTTCTTGCAGGAACAACTAGAGTGTGCTCCCTCTTGATCTTTGCTTCCTGGATTACCTATCCTTGAACTTACATCCATCCTTAATCACTATGCATACTTATTAGTATCATCATTGTGTTATCCTTGAGGTCTCATACATAATCACACATTTATTAGTATAATCTTAATACTATCAAAACACAATAATCTTAAACATATATATTCATGATCATTCACAGATAATAAACATTAGTATTCAAGGTTTCAGGGAAGTCTTCTTTTACTCATACATATTCTTATTTGATCATAGGACTCTTCTGGTTAGTTGAATCATCAATCAAGATAAGAGATATAATTTGCATAAAACCCGTGATTATTCAAACCTATACCTTCATGATTCTTCTGGTTAGTCATATCATCAATTATGGTAAGAAACATAATATGCATACAACCATGATTATTCAAACCTATGACTTCATGAATAATCATTATCAACAACACAACAGTATAAGATCCTAACACAAGGTAGGATTCTAGCTTGATATAGGAAAAACATACCTGAATTAGCATGCTAGCTAGTTATGTCTAACATACCCGCATAATGTCTTCTAGTTCTCTTCAGTGACTTGTGCTAGTAACCTGCATGTCTCATAAGTTAACCATTGTAGAACCAAGTTATACATACCTCGAAAGTAGATCTTCTATGTGATCCATGACAATGGATGAATCTTTGTCTTCATGTCACCATGAGCATATGTTCTTGAAGTAGAACGTGATTTGACTTTCTTGGTGTACCTTTTGTGTTAGCAAACAACATAAACCTCACACATCACAATGCATTAGTACAATCATAAGTGTCAAAACCTTAATCAATAAATATCTTCTATTAAGGTGATACGACAAGTCCAGTAATTAATCAAGATTGTACTGTAATGATATGAAGACAAACATATGATAAAATTAACCATGAAACATACCTGTAAGCCATACCTGTCAAGATTGCTTGTAATCTTCTTATGGAAGGCCTTAGCCTCATCTCCCTCTGAGACAAGAACTTCTTCACTTATGCCGGTGACCAATCCATCTTCTTTTAGGATTAACCCAATCCACTTGATTTGCAAGAACTGGACCTGGAGCTAGATTAGGGTTTGTCAAAGAAACCCCAAAAATTCAAACTTCCGAAAGGATAGAAATATGCGCCTTGATGAGCTGATCAAGTTGGTATATTCAGAATTTGAAAACTGCAAAGTTTCACCCCTCAAAATTGCCTTTTAGATTTTCGGATTCACTAGGGAGGACCCTGAATTAGGTTTTGAGTTTCCTGGAGCTTCACCCAACCAAAAGATTTGATTCAAAACTCTAAGCTTATATTTTTTTGAGGAGCTTCCAACCGTGGTCACAAATTTCAAAAATTCCCATTTTTGCAAAAGCCCTAATTTTCCATCTTTTCGATCAAAGTCCCGAACTGGGGTTTGATCAAGCCCGGCCTTCTGCCCAACCAAAAAATATGATCTTGGTCTCTAAATTTCAATTTTGATGAGTAGCATCCAGCTATGGTCTCCGATTACAAAAATTCCAACTTTCTCCGAAGCCCTAAATTCCGGAAGCCATGAATGAAGGTACTAAAAAATAATTCTATTTTGACAGAAATATGTACCTGATTGTTTCTAGTGTAACTCCAAACTTTTTGATCCACAGGGTCTGCAAATTTTCTTGGGATATCCCGACCTGTTATCTTTCCATCTCGACAGGTCTGACCTCAATTGGATTCTTTGAGAGAGAGTTATGCCAAGTGTCGCAACATGACCGATTTATGGGATACTATAGGAGTGAGAACTTGTACGGCGTGCCACATGTCACTGTTTCAACTTCGGCCTCTGAAATTTTTTTCTGAGATATCCCGACCTGTTATCTTTCCATCCCGACAGGTCTGACCTCAATTGGATTCTCTGAGAGAGAGTTATGCCAAGTGTCGCAACGTGACCTGTTTATGGGATAATACATGAGAGAGAACTTGTACGGCGTTCCACGTGTCACTGGTTCAACTTCGGCCTCTGAAAAATTTTCTTGAGATAGTAAAGTCTGTGTACTACCTGTCAATTTTTACGAAATTTTATTTGGAGCTTCCTAGCCCAAGTCATGACCTTTTTCCCAAGGTCACCTGATTTTGACTTAGATCTGGAAGAGGCAGAAACCCTATATTGTACAGGATCATAAATCACAAAGTACAACGAATTAGAGGTTGTCCTTTGGACACAAGGTACATGGGGATCTGATCTTCGACCTGTAAAGGTTTCAGATCCGAAAACTTTGCCAAAATGGATTTATAGCGAAAGTGCTACGATGAATGGTTTTTGCTATATCAAGCCCTAGCATCGTAAGTGCAACAAGTGTCATACATGCCATATTATGCCTTCTTTCAGGCTAGCTCTGATACCATCTTAAATTTTCAGAATTTACTTCAATCTGATCTAGGATCTTAACTGAGAGAACATGATGTACAACAAATCTACAGCATATCAATCATGGACACAATAATGCAAGCACACAAGAGACACAGAGTTTACTTGGGGAAAACCATAAAGGTGAAAAACCCCAATAACTTCCTCAGAGATAGATAGAGAAATGATACAACTAGAATACAATAGATAGTCTTCTCCTAGCAGCAGAGCCTCCTCCTCCACAAGTGCGCCACTCTCCCAAGTGTGAGTGAGAGAATAGAATGTGTAAAATGAGAGAGACACACTCTCTATTTATACACTAACTTGACTTGACCTTTACTCAACTAGGTCGGCCTCAACTTAACCACTTAACATAATGCTGACTGGGATGACCCCCACTAGGGTGGTCTAATAACCCTTTGACCCACATGAATTATACAGGGCCGACCCCAACAAGGTGGTCTAATAACCCATCAAGTATAAGTTACGACACTTACAATATAAATGACGACACTTCCGTATAGAGGAATAATAACATCTCTATAGGAATACAATATACATATATGTGAAATACATTCCGAAGTTACATATACATCAACATTATTTGAAGGGAGGAATATAAATAGGAAGATGACATTGAGGAACCAATTGAAGAATGTCAAGATACAAAATGTAGATACCATGCAGTCCTACTTTACAAGGGTCTCTTAGATAAAAGAACAACTTGAAGTTGTGGGAGAAGATATAGAGAATGGAGAAATAGTGATGACCACCTTGAATGGTCTTCCTAGGTCATGGGATTCCTTCATTCAAGGAATCTATGCAAGAAGAAAGTTGATCACCTTCAGTAGGCCGTGGGAGGAGTGCTCAGAGGAAGAAGCTCGAATTGTATCTTGAGAAGAAAAGATGGGTAATGAAGACTAGGTTCTCACAGCACACACCAGGAAGAAAAACAACAAGTGGGAGAATCCTCATCACAAGAAGGGTAAACACCACCACCAGAATCAGAGGGAGAAACTTGGAGGATCCAGGAGAGATATTTATCACATTTGATGTTATACTTGTGATGAGAAGGGACACTATTCCACAGATTGTCCCAGGAACAAAAGCAACTCCCACAAGAAGAACAACAAGAAAAGACATCATGCTCACACTGCAGAGGATGATAAACCTCCAAGGAAGAGAACCAGAGAAGACAGTGAATATTCTTCAAGTGATGAAGAATATGTATTGTAATGAAGGTAACCAACTACAGGGGTTTATTTAAAAGGTTTCACCTCATAAGGTTAAGCTAGAGATGGATTTCAGTATTACATGAAAGGAGTAGAAGAAGCTAATGAAGAGTTGGACTCTGGAAAAAAAAAAATAAAGATCAATAATCTATGGAAGAACCTCTCATCCATTTTCAGCATTGGTTAAGGTGCACACTATCAGAGACTCCAATAGTTCCTGCAAGGAAGCAAAGATTGAGAGGGAGTCCACCCAGCAACCAAACAAAGATAAGTATTTGAATTGTCATTTCTTGTATATATGATTACTTAAATGATGTTGTTAAGTCATGTACATACTTATGTTCCTATATTTAGGATGTATATTATGCATGTTAGAAAAGTTGCATTAATGAACAAGATACTACTAATATTCAAGTAATGGGTAAGTAGCCCATGGTACTGTACAACACTCCATTGCTACTTATCTAGATTGAAACCTCTTTGCTAACATGCTGGGAGTAGTGCACACTCTTAACAATGCTCTGGTAAAGATGGAAGGCATCTAGAAAGTTATGGGATATGGATAAATGTTGTATTGAAGCATTGGATAAGATAATTGCATGAGTGTATGACCTATGTCTTTATGCGTAAGAATTTGTTCTAAAAAATGAGATGTTTCTAATCATGCAATTTAACTTGAGTTGTAGGAAAGATCGTATACGATCACCTACAAGAGAGACTTGTTTAGAAGAACAAGCGACGAAGTCTTAACATACATCAGAAGACTACCTGTTGAATTCATCGAAGAACCAGAGGCACCCAGGATCCGAGATACAACAATGAATGAAGTAAATCCAGAAGATTATGGAGAACGCGAGGTGGAATACCCATAGGAACCTGTAGATCCACCATGTGAGAAGAATCCTCACAAGAGGAAACCAACATGGGTACAAAAATCAATTCAAGATGCAGAGAGATATGGTGCTCCAGAAGGAATACATAGAGAAAGCAAGAGACCGAGACCATTCTCCAGTTATGTAGCCCTGCTGTGTGACATCATTGAAAAGGAACCTACCAACTATGAAGAAGCGGCAGAAAGGAGGAATGGAAGGATTCCATGATCGAGTAGTACCGGTCGATCATGAAGAATGATATCTGGGATGTGGTCCCGATACCAGTAGGCAAGTCTGTTGTGACTTCCAAGTGGACTACAAGATCAAGCAAGCTGCAAATGGCAGCACAGAGAAACAAAAAGCGAGATTTGTGGCATGCAGATTCTCCCAGAAGGAAGGGATAGACTATGAGGAGACATTTGCACCTGTAGCCAGATACACTTCCATCAGATCAGTACATGATCAGGCTGCAGTGATGAAGTGGAAGGTACACTAGATGGATGTCAAGACAACGTTCTTGAATGGTGCAGTCAAGGAGGAAGTGTATGTGGAGCAGCCACTCGGATTTGAGACACATGGCTGGGAGACGCATGTGTGCAAATTGAAGAAGGCCTTGTATGGACTGAAATAGGCACCCGGGACATGGTACGGCAGGATAGACAACTTCCTGTCTAGTTTGGGTTTTACACAGAGTAAAGCGGATTCCAACCTTTACTACAAGGTTGAGGAAGGGAACCCAGTGATGATTCTACTTTATGTAGATGACCTGCTTGTGACAGGTGAGGATGGGTTGATTGCTGACACGAAGAGGAAGCTTGCTTCCGAGTTCGAGATGAAGGACTTGGGTATGATGCACTACTTTCTAGGCATGGAGGTGTGCCAGAGTGTGGATGGAATCTTCCTTGGACAAGGGAAGTATGCAGTAGAGATCCTGAAGAGGTTCAGGATGATGGACTGCAAGGCCATGGCCACACCTATGGCATCGAACCTGAAGCTATTTAGTGATGCTTCATCAGAGTCAGTTGATGCCACGATGTATCGTCAGATGATTGGATCTTTTATGTACCTGACGAATACGAGACTAGATATTTGCTTTGTTGTGAACACATTGAGCCAGTTCCTAACAGATCCGAGACATGTTCACTTGATTGTTGCAAAGAATATTCTGAGTTACCTGAAGGGTACAGTTGGATTATGGGCTCAAGTATGATGCGAATTAGAAGATTAACCTGGAGAGTTATGTTGATTCGAATTGGGAAGGCAGTTCCATTGATAGGACGAGCACTTCGGGGTGCTGCTTCAGTATGGGATCAGGTGTGATATCTTGGTTTAGCAGGAAGCAGTCCAACGTGGCATTGAGTACATCCGAAGCAGAGTATTTTGCAGCTTGTTCGGCTAGTTGTGAGGCAGTATGGCTGAGGAAGCTACTGTCTGATTTGTTTGATCTCTAGTTGGATGCGACTTGTATATATTGTGACAACCATAAATGTGTGAAGTTGTCTGATAAGCCGGTGTTCCATGACAAGTTGAAGCACGTTGAGATCAAGTATCACTATATCAGGGATATGGTGCAGAGAGGAGTAGTGAAGCTCCAGTATGTTGCTACAGATGAGCATATAACCGATGTATTTACCAAGCTGCTAGACAGAGTGAATTTCGAGTACTTCAAAGAGAAGCTTGGTGTACTTCAGATCAAGGTTCCTTCCAGAAGGAAGTGATGAGTCCGAAAGACACAGATGCACATGAGCCATTCTCACATAGTGGTAGGAAAGTCCTCCTATGGTGTAGATGTAAGGGCTGAGCTATTATCACATGGTGGTAGGAAAGTCCTCCCATGGTGTAGATGTAAGGGCTGGGCCATTCCGGCATGGTGGCAGGAAAGTACTCCCATGGCCATTGATGTAAGTGTTGAGACTTTCCCGAATGGTGCTAGAAAAGTCCTCCCATGTCGGTTGATGTAAGTGTTGTGTCTCACATACTAGTAGGAAAGTCTTCGCATGTTGGTAGACTGGGTATCGTATGGTGGTAGGAGAGTCCTCCCATATTGGAGACATTGTGATGTGCATCTAGGCTGTGCTCCGTGTGATGATGAGATGATCTGAAGATAATGAGACAACAGTAGGGTACATAGGTTTTTCAATAAGCATATAATCACTCCTGGGATGCTCCTTCAGGTTTTGCAGTGGCATATAATCAGTCCTGGGAGATCCTGGAGGTTTTGCAAGAGGCATATAATTAGTCTTGGGATGCTCCTTTAGGTTTTGCAGTGGCATATAATCAGTCCTGGGAGATCTTGCAGGTTTTACAAAGGCATATAATCAGTCCTGAGATCCTCCTTCAGGTTTTGCGGTGGCATATAGTAAGTCCTGGGATATCTTGTAGGTTTTGCAAAGGCATATAATCAGTCCTGGGATGCTCCTTCAGGTTTTGCAGTGGCATATAATCAATCCTGGGAGATCTTGCAGGTTTTGCAGTGGCATATAATAAGTCCTGAGATGTACCTACTTTATGGTTTTCTCGTAGAGATGATGAAGACCTACATGGAGGCTATGTCTACATCCAACATGAAAAAGGGTTGGCTCTGTAGAAATTCCTATGGCAAGTAGATTGGAGATTGATGGTCGAGATAGCAACAACGGTGATGATGATGATCTAGCTTTGATGAAGATCTAGTGACGAAGACTTGTGCTAATGATTGTGTCAAGAGAATACCTTCCTAGTTAAAAGGGAGTGTTAATGTAATTGTAACTTTAGAAGATATTCACTTGTATATTTTATATTGTATTTGTATTTTATTAATGTACCTTCGACGTAGATGTTTATTCCTCTAATCGAGAGAGTCATTATTTTAATTAAGTCATGTAAATTCAGTGAGGTTAACCCTCCATTGTATGACGGGGCATTAGACCCCGAAGTTGAGTCATCATGGGTTATTAGACTCTCCCAGAGAAGGCGGCCCAGTCAGTTACACTTAGGGTCCGACCTGTTTGGGGTTAAGGTCAAGTGAAAGTTAAAGTATAAATAGAGAGGGTTCTCCTCTCTATTTGTTTATTCACTCACTCACTCACTCACTTCGCATTAGTGAGAGAGAGGAGGAGTTCGCACAAGTGAAGAAGAGAGAAGCTGTTGGAGACCATTTCTACTTTTGGGGTTATTGTATTGTTGCTCATTCTATCTCAGAGGAAGTTGTGGGGTTTTCTCCTTTATGGTTTCCCCGATGAAATTATTTGTGCATATTGTCTCTTGGGTTTGAATTGCTGTGCATGTTATTCTCTCAGATAAGATCCTAGATAATATTGAATTAAATTGTGAAAATATAACACTACAACCATGAGGAGAATATTGCCTTATCTGTTGTTTTCTCTATTGAAAATTTGCACCAGTACATCCTCATAAGCAAAAACAGAGTTGTTGCAAATTTAAATTTGATGTTGTATCTTTGATCCAAATCTTAGGGAGCTTATAGTCTAAGATCGAATGTGAAAGTCAAAAAGCCATGTTTTTATTAAATATAAAAATGGAGCATGATGGAAATGTAATTAATGGAGTTAGTTATTCAAAGTTGACATTGTTAACAAGACACCTTATAAAAAGGGTAGTAGGGATAGAGTTAGAAGCAGGAAGGATAGGTCCCAAAATTGGCCTCATTGCATGTAATGGTTCATCATAATGTATTCCTTCTTCTCCAACTCTCTCTTGTATTTTCATAGTGTATCTAATTTATGTTTTTATGTTAATGTTCCTTATATTAATTTCATAGTATATATATATATATATATATATATATATATATATATATATATATAAAATCCTTTTGGTACTCTCGGAATCCATTTTTTGGGCCATACACTATAAGCATCAAAGTTGGTTCACAGGCACTAACGGGTTTTTCTACCCTCGGATCTTCGTTCACCATTGCAGGAGAATCCATACATGGATCCACTACATCCATTGGTCTTCAACATTTTCAAAAATTTTGTAGGGTTTCCATGATGCCCACTGAGGTTCCACAACCTCTACAAGAGCCCATGCTTCTCTACAAACCCTTGCTATCCTTTGTGTCCCTCTACACACATCACTATATGGAGGATGACCCACTTCTGCAAAATTTAGAGAGATTCCATGGAATATATAGGATTTTTCATAGGTTCTACCACATATAATTTTAAAGGTTTTTCCGTCAACTCAAATGGATACTTCATGGAATCTCATTTTGCTTCCTAGTTTGTGAGATATGCTTGTTTGAAGTAACACATGTATGTACACAGTGTGACCGCATGTATAAAAAATTTAAACAAGTTCCATGGAATCCATAAAATGTTTCAGAAAGTATACCATAGCTTAGTTGAAATTTTTTTTCGTCATCTCAAATGGGTATTTCATGTAATTTCATTTTGTTTCTCGGTTTGTGAGATATTCTTGTTTGAAGTAGAACATGTATGTAAAACAGTGTGCGACGCGTACTTTCATATTCAACAAGGTTTTTTTCTTTCCACATGAAGCCATAGAGAAATTATGTTGTATGGATGTAAATGTCTCTTTGAGATCTCAAATGGGTCTTTGATAGAATTCACTTTCATCACCTGCAACAAAAGTTATGAATGGATTTGTGGCAAGACATCAATTGCCTCCAAAATCACGATTTTTCCCTATGATTTTTCAAAATTTTGGATTTTATTAAATACTTTTGTAATATTTACCCATTGTAATTTCCTAGAAGGTTATGTTTAAACCACAAAAAATCCACGGTTATGGGTTAACCACACAAAACCCTTCTCTTCATTGGCAATTGACAAGGTACAGTGAACATAGTGGGTCCTTTTTAGCTTGAGTGAAATGACGGGGACCATCACTTTTTACGGAGGGGGGAATGATCTGAATCTTAGGGGGGATTATAGTCTAAGACCGTATGTGAAAGTAAAAATGCCATGTTTTTATTAAATGTAAAGAGGGAGTGTTGTCACCAGAAAAAAGACAAAGAATTTTCTGATTGAAGCGAGATGTCCAGATGCCTGTCTCATGATAAATGTTTGCGATCAATTTGGTTTTATACCAGATATTACTCATTACTTGTATTCAAAAAACATGCTATGGTGCATTGAATGCTATGTCCAGAAGCTCAATTCAAGCAATGCTCCTTTAAGTTTTTGGCTAACTACTTGATGATGATTGTCCAGAGGATTTCATTAAAGGTCTTATTTTGTCAGTTCGTTTTCTCCTTCCTATAAAACCACTTGTTGAATATGAGAAGAGGAATCGACTTCGACTGTTGACCCAATTCGTAGTATATGTTCACAAATGATCTGAGTAAAACAAAATCCCTACTATGACTCGCGTGTGATGGGTAAATACTATGAGAAAAAGGATCCAATAGATGGCGCCAATGTGATGATAAACTTATTGAGGTTACCAATAAAAATACTCTGTCCAAATTCCATAAAGAAATGTCGACAATGATGTCAAGGGAGATCAATGTTTAAAAAAGAAATTCATATCATATTCATTTTTTAAATACTAATAGTTCCATCGAATACTTGACAAAATACTAAGTGTTCAGAGATTGAGATAGTAGGTCTTTATTCCGGTGGTTTCCATTGAGGGTACCATGATTGCTTTGACTTAGTGGTTTTTTTTTGTTGTCCCGTGTTAAGGTGGCACTTCACCACTCACACACACCTAGAAATGCGCCAAAGTCCGTTGGAAACAAGATTGAAAGTCTGAGATTGTTTAAATTACGGGAAGCTTTACAACTATGCTGCCAGAAAAGATTGGTGCATCCACATCTTCAGCCAGATGTTAAGTTTGAAATGGTAGAGTATTGGGAGATAAAGAATTTGAACGAGTTCTTCAAACATTCAGTTCCAGATTTCCTGCTAGTTATATATTTTGAAGGAAATTGGTGATGAGGTGACAATCAAATATTTGGTACAAAGACACTTGATATTAAATAGCTGGCAGTTGAGCTATCTTCTCCAGATTTCATGCCAGGGAACTCGAGATTGTTTTTTGCAACAGAGCATCTTTTTTGAGAGGATTGTTCGATCCTTGAAAATGGTAATGTATAAAAGGCAGCGTTGGAAATTCTAGAAGGAGATCTAAAAATAGAGGAAGATCACTTCCAGATCTTAAAGTAATTAGTTGAAGGAAATCCCTGTAGAATAGGATCGCAAATTAATTATGAATCTTATCTTTTCTTTTAGATTCTATTATTGTGTAAACATCATTCTATTTTCAGTCTAAGGGATATATCGATTCCCTTTATTTTAGATGAAGGATATGAATTGTATTATATATATATTGTAAAACTGGAAGGAAAAAAGGAGGGTAGAGTTCCAGCCGAGAGGGATGAGGCAGGGTCATTACAGTCTGATACATAAATTTGCAGGCATGTATAAAGTTTAGCTTCATTCTGATAAGAAATAGTTGTTTCTTGAAATGATTATGATCTTTGAGCCTTTTCTATTTTAATTAATGAAGTGTATGCTATCCATATTCTATCTATGCATGGTCTTAACATTTCATGCTATGATTCTTTTGATTAGCATATAACTATGCCCTTATTCTGAAATAGAGCCTGAGCTTTTACATTCACAAATTCATACTTCACAGTTGTGTATTATCAATATTTGAATATTAAAACTGATATACTCCTTGCCCTTTGTTTACTGGACTATTTCTGATTTCTGTGATATGCTTACCTACCACCAAACCCCATAGAGTTATTTGTCATTTATCTTACACCTACTGTTAAGCTTTCCTTAAGCTTTGACCCTAGCAGTCAGGGTGCAAACTTTAGGGATAACAGGGAGCATGATGGACATGTAATTAATGGAGTTAGTTATTCAAAGTTGACATTGTCAACAAGACACCTTTTAAAAAAGGTAGTAGGGAGAGAGTTAGAAGCGAGAAGGAGAGGTCCAAGAATTGGCCTCATTGCATGTAATGGTTCATCTTAACAAAATATTTATTCTCCAAATCTCTCTTGTATTTTCATGGTGTATCTAATTTATGTGTTTCTGTTAATGTTCCTTATATGAATTTCATAGTAGATCTATATGTTCTCTCCTCCTCTCTCAGCATTCAAGCCTTCTGGATCTCAACCATCAAGACTCAGATCAATCTCTTGAGTAGGTGTGTCATCAATGGAAAAGTCACTTGTTATATCATTATTCTCCGAGAGTACAACCTTGAATTGGCTACTGCCAAGAGTAAAAAGGCTTTGGCCTTTGTCCTTGGTTGAGTTTACCTCAATTAATCTCCCTACTATCATCAATAATCCTCTTATTAATGAAGATATCCATGATCAATATTTATTCACCATCTCTTCGGATGATCCTTCATATGGGGACATTCTCATCTATTTACGCACTCAAAAGTTCATTCCTCATCTCTCTTGAGATGATCATCGATAGATATGGGACCAAGATGATTGTTTCCTCCTCAAGGGCGATATCTTATATCAACACGAGGTTGACACTATCGTATCATGGTTGCCCACTTTTGAGGAGGTTGAATGGGTGTTAAATGATTTCCATAACAAGGCATGTGGAGGCCAACTTTTGGGAATGGTCATTGCTTAGAAAATTGTATGCATCAATTATTTTTGTCCAACCTTATTCTTTTATTCCAAAATTGTTAGTTACTCTCCCAAAATATAAGAGCACCTCCTACCCCCTTACACC
Organism: Larix kaempferi; assembly: GCA_027924585.1. Lineage (NCBI taxonomy): Eukaryota > Viridiplantae > Streptophyta > Pinopsida > Pinales > Pinaceae > Larix > Larix kaempferi. The sequence goes on along the minus strand of BSBM01000120.1, from coordinate 3,661,281 downwards.
AAGTCTTGTTGTTCCATTCTACATATGGGTTATTGGCATCATGGAATGTAAGCCTATGTCAGTCGGTGGCCATAGGTATATCATAATGGCTATCAACTATTTTACCCAATGGGTTGAATCCATTCCAACATACAATAACATCGCTACCACAACAACCCATTTCTTTTTCAATTGTGTCATCGCTTGTTTCAATGTCATGAAACAATTGGTGTCCAATCATGGTACTCACTTTGAAGGTCATGTGTGGGAAGAAATTGCTCATTATTTAAAATTTGAACACCAATATTCCTTCGCCTATTAACCTCAGGGAAATGGCCAAGTTGATGCAGTCAACAAAGTCCTCAAAAAAATGCTCCAATGGATGGAGGATAAACATAAGTCCAACTAGCACCTCATGCTCTTTCCTACCTTATGGGAATATTGGACATCAACGAAAACTACTATTGGGTTTACTCCATTTCATCTAGTTTATGGTTTGGAGTCCATTTTACCTATTGAGTGTTAGATTCTCTCCTTACATCTAGCAGTCAATTATTTGGAAGACACTTCTGCTCTAGAACAAAGTCTAATTTCCTTGGAACAAATGGATGAGGATTGCCACTTTTATTTACAAAACATTAAAGCAACCAAGAAAAAATATAAATCCTATTATGAATATCATGTCTACCATAACTCGTTCCATGAAGGTGATCTATTCCTTGTTTACAACCAAGCTTGTGACACACTTGGTTGAGGAAAGTTTGAGTCCCTATGCAAGGACTTTACATTTTAAAAAACTGTTTGGGAAAGGGGGCATATCTGCTAGCTTGTCCTAATGGCCAACTCATTAAGAATCCTTGCAATGGGCTGTATCTAAAGAAATTATATCCATTAGATCAATTTCCATTTTTATTTATGTACCATCATTGTTTATATCCTCCACCCTAGGATGAGTCTTATGGTTTATTTTCTTGTTCTTTTTTTAGATGGATTGTTTGTTTTGATGCTACATCAATTATGTTGATGGTGCAAGCATATATACTTTGAATCTCTCCTTAGCGTCTTGGGCCATATATTCCCCATCACACTCCCTCATCCATTTCAGTGGTGTGTATATTGGTGTTACCACCAATAATTAGGTATAATACGATGCTATGATTGGCCTCTTGGTCGATGCCCTCCAATTACGCTTTCATCACCTTTGTGTTCTTTTTATTCCCAATTTCTTATCACATAGTTGAGTAACTGTTATCAATTATTTGATCCTTTCCTCTCATCACATTCATTCATATACCTAGAAGTCTCAATATTTTTATAGGTTATGTTGCAAATTAGAATCTAGATTTGTATAGCATTCATCAATAACAAGAAAATAAATCATGCATGTGTTTATATAATCATAATCATAAAGTGAAGTCACATGTACATAAAGAAACCATAAAACATACATCACATTAAATTATAAGATAAGGATTATGTATATAAATCACACCCACACATGTCTATATATAATCATCCAAAAATAATGAATGTTTGCATCATACAAGCCCATATCTTGATCCATTCAAAACTATGTGATATATAATAAAAAATCCGATGACCTAAGCATTGGGGTAGTTCCCTAAGACTACCTACGCATTATCATCATCATCCTTGGAATGATACTTGAAATCCTCCTCCACATCACTCTCCTTGTCACTCTATGGACTCTCAATGTGGGGGACATCCCCCTCATCATATCCTGGATGGTCTATGATACCATGAATATGCATTGCATGTACGATTTCCACTCCGATGGTGCCTAGAAGTATATCACAATAATCTCATCATCAATATATTTTGAACCATCATCCATGACCCCATCCAACAACTGGTCTATGTCATGACAAATTCCCTCAATACCTTGTCATTATCTCTCCGCTGGAGGGGTAGGATGAATTGCCTCGACCCACTCTCGTCGCCTCTGGTGCCCCTACGGGGGGACTAGTCCCACATATGCACACACATAAGAGATCAATAATTAGTAATGCGTATCACATAAATAAATTATCTAGCTACCATCTATGCTAGTATGTAAACATAATTTATAAAAAAAGAAAGAGAAAGAAATAACATATTAGAATCATTATACATATAATTAGGCCCCCATGCATGGAATGGTGGTTGAGGTAACTCTGGGTCATTCGGTAGTCCATTCCCACATAAGGGTATTCCTCAATGACTACATAAAGTTGTTGCCACTAAGCAAGAAATATTGGTAGAACATGTTGCTAATGGCGACGCCTCTGCCCCTCATCATCATATCCTTTAGAATCACATTCAAGGATCCATGGGCCCTACATATTAGATTGTGACATGGGGCCATAGTCTGGACACCCTCTCAAAGAAGTAGGCATAGATGAAGGTGCCAAAGTTAGAGTCTCCTCCCCTCTTGTTGCAATGAGACAATCGTCACCATAGTGTTGTTAGGAACATTTGGGCCCCACCCAAAGTAAATGTTGACTAGTACCTTCTCAATGATCCCCCCAACCCCATCATACATACCATGCCTACTAGAACTACCCATGTATTTGGGAGCTCTATTTGGACCAACTGAATGGAAGAATCATGAAGTGTTTCCCCTCTCATGTAGGGGGCCACCAAGAATTCCTCCATGTCCACATCCTATGGCCTCACGAGTTGTGTATCATTATCACCCCCAACATAGGTATCCTTGTCATGATGTAGACATCAGGGAGAGTGAGTTCAATCCACTCACCTTACACAAAGAATGCCTTGGTGTCTAAATCCAAATACTCGATCATCTTCATCAAATGAAGACCACAAATCTCATTAATGGGTTCTCAATGAATTTAAGAAGCCCATATCTAGTCAGTGTATCCAACATTGTAGGAGAATTATAGAGATCTCTATAGATCACCTAGATATCATTTTATCTCCATTTGATTTTCATGGCTTATTTTTTGTTCAAAAAAATTCACCCCATCAAAACACAATTTTTTCCATAAAAAGTGTGATCCCCCATCACACATTTCCCACGAATAAGAGCAACAGGGCATCACACATGTTTGACCAAAGAAGAGAAACCTAGTTGCACCTTTTTTTTGAATAGAGGTGATGGAATGTCACTTGTTTTATGCATCTAGGTGCAACCCCATCACACTCGTCAGGGTTTTTTTCACGATTTGGTTGTAAAAAACGCTTCAAAAGCTGCAATGGTTGGAAAAACCTTTTATGGCTCCCCACGATCCCTAGAAGCCCTAATCTAAGAAATGAAATAGATAAAAATGTATAGAATGGATACACCTATAACCTATAAGTCACAAAATCCAAATATAATGGATAGAACGTGAGGAATCTATGCTTGAATTTTAAGGTCTCATGAGCTCCTCCAATGGAGAATAGTAAAAATCACGCCTGACTACGTGGATCCGACCCTATTTTTAGAATTTGGTCAGTTTTCTCCCACTCCATATGGCCTTGTACAATTCCCATTTGGTGTGTCATTTACACTGTTAATTTCCTAGTTTCACGCTCTTCTTAATTGCACTGTAACCAAATTTTGCAATTAAGATTTTTTTTGGAAGCCAATGTTTTCCCATCCTTTTAATGCATGCAATTTAATCCTTTAATCTATGTTATAAGTTTCTTGTACTATTGCTTTTCTCTCCAAATTCATTTTTATGCTTTGATATTGTTTCCATGTGTGTACATAAATTTTCTGTTAAGATCTCAACATTTCTTCGCGTGCAACCATTCTTGTAGGTACACTTCTGCAAACTGGCATATAGGTGATTCCCCTCTAAAAACACCTTTGGCATTAACCTTATTTGACCCCGCTCCGCTTGTTGGACCTCCCCCATATTTGGGGAAGTGGTTTAGCCCAGCCACCTTTGCATTCACCTTTACCCAATAGTAGAAGCCTTACCTACATGGGTTATCAATTATTAGTACATCCACTGAATTTTGGTACTCATGTCATTTTTTCCCATAAGAATAGGAGTCGACCTAGTCTGTGACACTAAATTTAGCCACATATGCTTATTCATTCTCACTCATTGGCCTATTTTTGGACTCCCCCATTATGTCATTTTGATATTTCATAATCTCCCCACTTCATCAATACTGTAAAAGTTGCATTATTTTTTCCATCATTCATCTACCCCAAGGAGATTAACATTATTGTCATATCCTCTAGTCTCTTCTATCTACTATCACACTTTTCATTGATTCACTTGGTTTCCTATTGGACACTTATCTCCTTGACCCCCTCTTTTCTTCTTGGGTATCAATTCATTTGGGAAACCATTTCAGTAATTCTCCTTAGCACTCATACATACCATATATGATCTCTGATGGCAACATTCTCAATTTCCTTGGTTTAGAGCATTCTATGGTGTGTCACCCATGTAACCTTTTTTATGTTAGCCTCCATACCATCTTGTTAGGATGTCAACAGTAGGCAAACAACCAAATACTAAACAAGACAGAATATTAGACGTGAATGCACACATCTCTCATTAATCAAATGTACAATTGATACAATGAGAATGACTCTTTTCTTTGTATTCCCAAGATGTCCCTTGGATTTACGAGATGAGTCCTCATCTACACCTAACTTGACGGATTAAGTTCCAAAAATCCCCCCCTCAATATGAAGGGGTGTGTTTGAGTCCAAGTAGAGAGATGAAATATGGAATTGGACAACTGCCAAGAGCTGAACATTTCCAACTTGACAATCCAAATTTTCCAAGTAAGCTAGCAGAAGCTGACATATTCTACTAAATATAAGTGCTCTCTAAATTGGTGGTTTTGGATGACCACAAACGAACAAGGATAACAAAAGTTGATGTCTTCTAGTAAGTGGGTGGTTTAAGGCTGACCACAAACTCTCAAACTTGGTGACAACTTTGCTTCTCGCTCAGAGGTTCTCTCTAGAACTTGGCATGGAGGCTCAATAGTTCCTCTAGAAAATGGTGGTTTGGGAACCACCATCTGATGTCTAGAAAAATCTGAATTATTCTACTAAGTGGGTGTTTTTAGGTTGAACACAAACTCTAGAGCTCAGTGGAACATGGATCTAACTCTGGTTCAGGCTTGCTTGTTCCAGATCGCATGCTCTCACTAGCTGGTTTCTAATTGTTAGTCATTCCCCATTGTCAGGAACAAAGTTAAGAGTAGAATGTCTCATGGTGGTTATGAGTGTCAAAACTAGTCACATAATACCACGAACTCATGAATGCTTTGTGGCATGACTCTCTCTTTTTTTCTTTTGGCTACAACTCTGAAACTGCCATTTGAATATGGTTGTGGCTCATGCTCTCTTGTTTCAATTCACTTAAAGAAGGATGTGATTGCTTGTTGTCAAATTGATCATAAGGAATCGAAACTTGAATCCTGACCATCAAATCATGATGTTCCCCCCTATTATGTACAAGATGAGAAACAATAAAAATTTTCAGCTACAAGTTGTGTCAAGACTTGAGACTCGGTTATGTGATATGAATGATATATCATCAATCTTGCAGGTTTCTTTAGTGTCGAACATCTATCTGAAGAATGGTTATGCTTCTCATAATGTTGTCAAGGATGAAGATCGAAGCACTATTCTTCCATGTGGCCAATTCACTAACAATGTTGGCAACGATGTTAAGCTAGAATAGGTGAAGATGACTAATCTTGAAGAAATCCAAAACTCTGAAAATAGATTGGTCTGGAATAATTTGGAATATGAAAGGTCACATCCTTATCACATCCAATGCTTATTTTGTGTTTGTTTATCTCGAGTTCTTCCCAAGGTCTGATGATGGATTTAGAAAGATTATGCTGAACATGATCATGAGGGGCTTCATCTTCTAACATTATTTCACTGTCTTGGTCGTGCAATGGCAGCTGATAGGAATCATCTTCATATACAAAGAGAGGGTTGTTTTGAACAAACACTAGTTCAGAATGTTGATTCCTTTGTTGTAGGAGCTACGAGTCAAGTTGTAGAAACTCAAGTGTGTCTTGTGAATATTGTACACAATTTTGAATGTGAATGAAAGTTGTTTTGTCGACTATGGCAGTGTTGCTGACATAGGAGAAAAGTAGAGTGTTCAGTAACTCTACCAAACCATTGATTCTCGCCATTGATAAATTGAATACTCACTCAAATAGTGAAGGGCTTCTTGCAACTCCATCCTTTTACAAGCACTCAACAAATTCAAACTCAAAAAATGAAGGGGTGTCAGGTTCAACCGAAAGTGCATCCGAATACAACTCAGTTTCAATTTGACACTTACAAAATAACTATTGTATGTATTAGAAATACAATAAAACTTACAAAATTGACTGTTTGCAAGTTCTAATCTGGAGTTGAATGGTTTACTTGAGATGATCCGCTGTGGTATGAAAACTATTGAAACAAACATGCATCAAAAATCAATTTATTTTTTCTACAAGCTGCTCCTCACAATCCCCAAGACCTCTGTAGTAACCATCTCTACTACAAAACAATTTTGTAAAACAGGTATCTCTAAAATATTCAACAATACTAACCAACTCAGACTTAGATGGCAATATCTGTAATACAATGCAGTCTTCTACATTCTTTGTTCAATGTGCTTGAGAGGATATGGATGAGACCCTCAAATGACAAATGCTCTAAATTTCCCAAAAAATAAGAGGCAAGCGTCTATGAAATGCATGAACACTATAATCTCTACAATAATCTCGTGAAAAAAATCTCTATTTTAAGCAAACTTTACAAAACCAACAAAACCTTCTCAAGCAAATCTGATAAAAATTATAAAAATTATGGAGTGTTGCTTGAATCACTAGAGAATTGCTTCGAGAACTAGATGTAGGAGTGTTAAACGTGCACCAAAATTAATATCTGTAAGAGAATCCCATACTAACCATAACAAGCGTTGGATAAAGGTGCATCTTTGCATCACACATTAAGCACAATTAATATCTCAAATCTCTTTACCATTCTCTCCCTAATGGTAAAAAATGGATCCCTTATCAAGCCATTTAGGTTAATTAAGGACAACCCATTCAAACACCCAACAAATAGTGATGCACAAACCCTTTGGTTAACAAAAGATTAGTCATGCATTGGTTGCAGGGATTCATCGATTCAAAATAGAGACTAATGGTCAACGTCTCTTTACCTTCCACCATTGATCTATGCTACCTCAAATTGAATGATTATTAGAGAGGTAAGAAAGAGCAACCTCACACAGTATTCAACACAACTAGGGTTTTGGATGGGTGAATGTGGGTTCTGACTGTCAAATCACTGGATGTGCGAATCTCCCACTGGGCATGCCACTCTCCAGATAGAAATTTTCAAAATGATTCAAATGCAACAATCCATTCAACGCATACTCATTTAGTGATACCACTATTAGGGATCACTCCCATATGGAGTTCATGCAGCCTTTAACCATTTAAGAAGATGGTATTCACTTCATGCGTACTGCGGACTAAGCTCTATCAACGAGATTTGGAAACTGCTAGAAATTATGCCTTTCATCGTCTCTAATCGGTATCATGTAAAATGACTACATGAGATCATAGAACTACAACAATGGTTGGGAAAGACTCTTTAGTGGAGCGACTTCAATCCTTCACCATGCACTCACTTGCATTCTAGAATTTTATATCCAGCTAATGAGCAAGGGAAATACCTACGAATTTACAAAGGAGAAGGGATTTCCTCACCGGGCTCAACAAATTCTTTTTCTCACAAATATGGAGTTAAAAAGAACTTGCTCTTCATTGAATTTGCATGCAGCACTAGGTGATATGCCAATGATTCACAACAAAGTCTTGATATGTGATAGCACACACTTGGATTTGGTTCTATACCATGCAACTAACAACTTCATGTAGTTGTGGATAGATATACCACACCAGAGGCAAGAAACAGGGAGAGAATTAGGATTTAGAGGCTCTTCAAAGAATACTTTTATAGTTCATGTAGGTGTTCACAAGGGAGAGCTCGTGCAAGGTTCATGCGATGAGTGGAGGAAGAGATTAAGGTTCACTTCATCTCGTGGGAGAGAGACGTTATTGTAGCTTACCTGTAAAGAATAGAGAATATGACAGAGAAATGTCATGAGCAAGAAGATAAGGTAGGGCAGAGGATAATGCACACAATTGAAAGCTATGTAGAGAATATGGTAGGCAAAGGCAGAAATGCAGGATCGAGAAATATCTGCAGCTAGGACACAAGATTTACAATCACTCCAATACCACTGTTAAGCTACCAATAATAGGAAAACAATCAAATACTAAGCAATACATAATATTAGGCATGTATGCACACAATTCTCATTAATAAAATGTATAATTTATACAATGAGAATGACTCTTGGGTTCGTATTCCCAAGATGTCCCTTGGAATTCCGAGATGACTCGTCATCTCCACCTAACTTACAGAATATATTCCAACACATGTTGACCTCAACACACCCTCATTCCCTTCTGTGAGTATCTTCATTGTAGTTATGTCCCCTAATTATACCCTTGCACCCCCCTTGATATTATCATGAGTTATACATATGTTGTTGAGTCAGCCATGCCTACATGCTCTCATTAAAAGGAAGTTTGGTGTCTTAGTCCCAATGATTTTTTCATCCTTGTATCATTCCTTGTGTTGAAAAAAAAAGAACCCTCATTGCTTTATTTATAGTGGGCACCCTCTATCAACTTCAACACATTTAATCTAGAGGATAGACCTAGAGACATTTTGTACCTTTGGCCTCCAACCATCATTAATGGGTTCCCTTGGACCAATTGAGGGGAGACCACATTGCCTCTTGGATTGCTTCGTTCTCACGTGCTCGACTCCATCTCCTTATTGCTCTATTGAGAATCATATAGTGTGGTGGTTCCCTTATCCTAGTTTGGTTAAACTCCTCGGACATCCATGACTCCCTCCAACTCTTGTATTATGAAAGCCCTTCAGTTCTTAGCTTCTTATGTTGTTTTTGTCGCATTTGCGATAGTGATCCAATTTCGATTTTAGTTCCCTAGAATAATTTGGCTCAGTCTTTTAGCATTTGAGCCACCCATGAGAAGTTTCTCATACTATCACTCCTTTAAGATCTTGGGTCCCTCTAGTTACAACAAGGTTTCAATTGATGTGATTCACATTCTATCAGGGTGTGATTATTACTACGCATGTATTTCAAATCAAATATGGCTTATACCAATGATGTATTGTACAAAATAATTATTCATGTATATTGATCACACCCCTCTTGGTATTGATCTTAGATTGTACCAAGACATTAGTACATGAGCATGGGCATGCCTGCCTCATTTATATTTGAGATTGTATGCACCTCACCTCTTTGGTTGGTTTTCAAATATGGCCTTTGTAGCCCCGTTGGGGGGTGGGAATCTTCTTCTTAACTCACCCTTATTACTTTTCCTAGTGCTCATAGCTCCATAGGGATAGAAGAGTAAAAATCTATGATGTATTTCAGCCATACGATGAGCTCTCGTCCTCACACATCAAGGGGGAAATGTTGACAACCTAATTTTTCTCACCTACTGTGTCATGGGTTTCATCAACATTGTACATTATTATGAAAAATGTCATCCCCATTTCCATCCCATTCATCTCCATATGACCTCAACAATGTGACCAAAATCCGAAAGAAAATCAAAGTTTGATCCTAACCATTGCATTGCAACTTTTCCCTAAAATACATGATAGTGCATCATGCTAAAATATTCAAAAACAATAATGGAGACCCAAAACCATAATTTAGTTAATCATCATTGTTGCATGATCCCCAAAATGTTGTGGTTGAAATTGGATAAACCCTAATTGTTATGGTTGAAAATAGTTGTTTATTTATTCTTCCCAACCCTAATTTCCACACTAAATCATCAATGAAATGGGGATCATTCACATTGAAACTTCATTTTAGTATTTTCCATATAATTTCCTATAAATATAGCCCTCAAATTTACCACTCCATATGCATACTCACAATAAAGTTATGTTGCCAGAATTCCCATAGAAAGGAAGACAAAGAACCACCATCCCTTTTTCCCCTCTTTCACCATTTGGAAATATATCCATACAATCACTTGGCTGGAAACTTGGGCACACAGGAGCTAGAAAAACACTCCTTTGGGTCAGCTATGGGGGCCCATTACCATCTACAACCAATACCAAGGTTCTATCATATTCCTTCATTCTTTGTGTATTAAAATCAAAACCATCCTTTATATGTATTGCATCTACTATTTTAATAGCTAATTTTTTTATATGTTATGGATGGATGGTTAAATGATTTAATTAGTTGATTTTAGTTTCCATTTGATATCTTGATACTTTTGGTACATGTGGTTAAGAAACCTACTAAGTCCTTGCTGAGAAAACAAGTGGATGTGTGAGTTTAATGATGGAATATTGAGTGGAAGAGATCGTTTCCTCTTATTCTCTTTTACCTATGATTGCCATTGTAGTCTCATATCATAAACATAGTCCCTTTGTAGTCACAAACACAAATGAATTGGTGATAGTGGAGTTTTTAAAATTCAAATTATCTTCACTCTAATTCATGTCTCATTTGGTGATAGTGGAGTCTTTAAAATTCAGATTATCTTCACTTTAATTCATGTCTTTCCTTATTTTGTATTGTCATTTTTCTAATATGTTATTTCCAATCCATGTATTAATGATTTGGCCCCCACAACGAGTGCAGAAGGAGATGACTGGCCCAGCCACGAGCTCGACAGACACGTGCCCAGCTAGCAACGGCAACCAGCTGCCCGCCTGCAGTTCACACCCCATGCCTGGATGCATGATGCGCCACATACCCGCTTCCAACTATGGCCAACCACCTACCAGCATGCCTGCCCACACGCCATCCCATGTGCCTCCCCACGTGTCTACCCAGCTGCCTTCCTGCTCCACCTCCGGGGCTGATCACGTGCTGCCCTCCACCATCCACACGCCCCATGCAAACCTTTAATTGCCCCTACTGTCTTCTGGTCCGGAGCTCGGCCTCTCGTATGCAGTTTGACTTCTCCAGCATGCGTGATGTCCAGTCGGCTGCTCCTAACCTGATCTGGGTTATGGATCTAATGAATCCCATGATTCTGAATGAATGGAGATGTCCTTTCGCTCTCATGACCATTACTGGCTATTCAATTAATATGACAGGGATGCACTTGCACTTCATGCAGAATTTTATTAGATCAGCTGATGCTCGGCTGAGAGCTCTGCTGCGCAAAGGCTCCACCGCAGCCTCTTCGCTCTTTGAATCTCGGCTCTCACAGATTCTCAGCTACGAGAAGTTCTGTTCTTTTCTCTCGCTGATTTCATCACTCTCCTAGCCCTCGGCTCTTTCTGTTGCTCTAGTTCTCTCGGCCCTGACCGCTTCAAGTGTTCAGATTCTGGTTTTCTTGCTGCGGGTCGCAGGTTCTTTGGTGCTCTGGTTTTCTGGTTCTTTGGTTGCTGGTTCTTGGGTTCTTGGTTCTTAGGTTCTCTTGTTATTTGGATCTCTAGTTCTCTCGTTCTCTCAACACTCGCTGGATCGGGCTCCCTGTTCTGCAGAATTCTCTGTTTAGTCGTCGGCCTGGGGCGTGGTGCTCTCGGTCTCCGGATCCTCGACGCTCGCATATTCCTTGTTTTTCAGATCCTCCAACCATCTTCGCCGCCATGCTGCCTAAAAAAAGGGTTTGCACCTGCCAGGATAATCAGCAGGCGAGTGCTCTGCAGCACATTGGCACTTCCTCCACTCCGCCTTTTCGCCTCATGTGCGGGGTCGTAGAAAAGGCTCACAAGTTTCACACTGAAATTCCAATTTAGGATCAGGTGGAGATCCATGATGCCGAGGAAGACGCCAGGGTCTCTCGTGGTTGCCTGACAGATGAAGAAATCCGCGAGGAGTTTGAAGCCCTGATCCCTAACCTTGGTAACACCAGGGGTCGGAACACTCTGTACCAAAAAAATCTGGACTTGCATTGGTCTCATAAGCTGGTTCTAGGAAAAGCTCTCACCGAAAGAAATGAGGCCCAAGCTGAAATCCTCATGCAGTAGGATGAATTGCACGATAAGTTGAAGCAATTATTGTTCAACCAGTAGCAGTTTGCTCGCCTCTTCGGGATCACCTTGGCCAAATACCCAACCACCCAGCCCGATCAGAAGGATTACAACAGTAATTAAGCTATGCCTGCTTTTTTGCCTTGTTTTAGATCTTTTGGTTTTGGCCGTAATGCTTTATGCTTATCAGTAGTTCTGTTATTTCTCCTTCTTTCAGCAATACTTGTTTCCTCGGTAGGATGACTGTTTTAAGAAACATTTCAAACAATATTTTGGGGTCTGTTTTCTCTTTCATGAGAGGACCTAGTACCACCTAGACTCTGTATATTTTGATGAAGGCAATATAAGGATCTATATCTAGCTTACAAAAAAAAATGTATTAATGATTTGGACTATGTTTGATATATTTTTTATATAATTTTTGTATCTTTTTTTAGCATGGAAAATCATTGGACAAGGCCCAAGTCCTTTACATTATTGTATTATTGTTTGTTATTGTAGACTCTTCTTCAAAAGCATGCCATGAGTTTACAAGCAAAAATCAAGATAAATCATTATTCTACAAAAAACCAACAAGAAAATGTAAATTAATATTTAATATTGTCATTTATTTTTAGATATAAGGAAGTTTATGTTTCCATATTATTGTAAAATCTACATAATATAACTTCATTAAAAGTTTCAATACATAAACACAAAACATAAAACATAGTTACGTCATAGGCGTTCACCAACGAGAAGCGTGACCTTCCACCTTAGATAGATTCCTTGTCTATAAATCCAATGGAATCCTGCCCCTTGTTTTTCCGCTTTCGCGCACGCCGACTAGATCACGCCAACTGTGTCGTCTAAATTATTTGCATTACTTTGCCCCTTTCACGCAAACCCCTGTCCGTGTCACAACGATTTTTAGACTTCACCCATTCGATCTCTGTGCAAAGATTTTATTAAAATCCCGAATTATGCTAACACCCGGTTGTGGAATCCAATCACCATCAATTTTACCTCTATGATAAGAAGAAACCGATTTACCACCCAGCTTGAACTCTGAGCATTCTCTCTAAGTAACCTCCGGTTGTTCCTAATATCGATCTATTACCTAACTTACATCACCATTGGAGGTCCAATAATCACATTGCTGGAAGTGTTGCGTTCACCTCAGACTGGTTAAGCTGCAACTAAGCCTGCGACTCTCCCATCTAAGCTTTGAACCAGTAATTTTGCACCCTTCTCTTTTATTTGTAGCACCTTCACTTACAGTCCGTGGAGGTAAATTGATCATACCAACAACTTCACCTCTAGTCACCTTCAGAATTGCGATTGGCTAGTTAGATCAAATTGAGAGGGGCCCTGTCAATTAAAAATATAGTATATAACTCCAGTGATGTGAGTTATATCAAACAGAGAATTCCTAATGTGAGTTATATCAAATTTAACAATCTGGAAAAAGGTGTGATCGAGTTCCTGATTCTCGTTTTTTAGTTTTTTAGTGTCGACAAGAGAATTTATCAACATAAACATAAATTTCCTGAACTAACATTACCTGCAAATAGTGTGAAACCTCACACCCCATCGTTCCCTACACACATTTTCAGTTGAATTTCATTCGATTTTAATATCAAAAGCTGATTGATTGTGCTCAAATTATTGTGCTCATACGTGCCATGTCTAGGTATATGGCCGGGAGGTCGAATCTCGGGCTCGACAAGCAATGGGGATAGGAATTTTGCACGTAGTGGATGGT